>JAFMOD010000052.1:1354570-1365562 GCA_019802435.1 Corydoras maculifer
AGAACCCAGTCTAGATTCATAGAACCCAACCATAATCGGGAGAACCCATTACAAAGATAAAAACCAGCACAGACCAACCCAGGTTCTCTCAGTAACCCGCTGGTCACGTTCTGGTTGACGGCGTGTTCTCTGAGATTAAATGTAGACGGTTCTTCTGATTGGTTCCATCTTAAAGCACCCTGAACCACGTCCTCTCACCTCTCTGCTTCTCTTATCTGCCCCGATCTGCCCCAACTGAATGCCGTGTTCGTATTCAGGATGCTGTTACATAACGGAACAGCAGCAGAACCGTCTGTCTGTCTGTCTGTCTGTCTGTCTGTCTGTATGTCTGTCTGTTCGCTGTCTGTCTGTCTGCCTGTCTGTTCGCTGTCTGTCTGTCTGTCTGTCTGTCTGTCTGTCTGTCTGTTCGCTGTCTGTCTGTCTGCCTGTCTGTTCGCTGTCTGTCTGTCTGTCTGTCTGTCTGTTCGCTGGCTGTCTGCCTGTCTTTCTGTCTGTTCGCTGTCTGTCTGTCTGCCTGTCTGTCTGTTCGCTGTCTGTCTTTCTGTCTGTCTGTCTGTCTGTCTGTCTGTCTGTTCGCTGTCTGTCTGTCTGTCTGTCTGTCTGTCTGTTCGCTGTCTGTCTGTCTGTTCGCTGTCTGTCTTTCTGTCTGTCTGTTCCCTGTCTGCCTGTCTGCCCGTCTGTCTGTTTGCTGTCTGCCTTCCTGTCTGTCTGTCTGTCTGTCTGTCTGCCATGCTGGATAAGTCCGGTTCTCTTTAAAGTGTCCTTACCTGAGATCAGCCGAGGTGGATCTGAGGGTTCCGTGCTGAGGGTGTGGGTTCCGTGCTGAGGGTGTGGGTTCCGTGTTCCGTGCTGAGGGTGTGGGTTCCGTGTTCCGTGCTGAGGGTGTGGGTTCCGTGTTCCGTGCTGAGGGTGTGGGTTCCGTGTTCCGTGCTGAGGGTGGGATCACAGACTGAAAGCGCGTCTGGATGGTCTGTTCCGCTGAGGGGGGTGCAGACCGGCTTCCTTTTTCACTTTCACTACACACCTTTGTACAGAGGACAGGGTGCGTGGTACGACCCCGGAGAACCTGCCGACGTGGTTCCACCGACTGCACCGATGGGAACGCGTATGTGGCCCATGCGGGTGGGGGGGGTATCCACGTGGGTTTCCTCCGGGTTCTCTGGTTTCGTCCCATGCTCCAGCAGCATGGTACAAGGTCAATGGAATGTTCCGAATTGCCCTGTCTGTGTGGGTAAGAGCGATAGACTGGCACCCTCTGCTGGGTGCGTCTGCCCAGCGCCCAAAACGTTCTGCCCTGGGTAGGCATGGGAACAACCCCCCCCCCCAGTAGAGGATTAGATGGAACGGATGGATGGATGGAAATTGCCCCTATATAGTGTATGTGTGTGTCTGTGTGAGTGTGTTGCCCTGTGCTGGGTGTATCTGCCCAGCACCCGAAACGTTCTGCTCTGGATGGGCACGGGCACTGCCCCCCCGCCACCCCCCCCGAGACCCCAGTAGAGAATTAAGCCACATAATGAATGGTTCAAGGTCAATGGAATGTTCCGAATTGCCCTGTCTGTGTGGGTGAGAGCGATAGACTGGCACCCTGTGCTGGGTGCGTCAGCCCAGCGCCCAAAACGTTCTGCCCTGGGTAGGCATGGGAACCCCGCCCCCCTTCAGTAGAGGATTAGATGGAACAGATGGATGGATGGAAATTGCCCCTATATAGTGTATGTGTGTTTCTGTGTGAGTGTGTTGCCCTGTGCTGGGTGTATCTGCCCAGCGCCCAAAACATTCTGCTCTGGATGGGCACGGGCACTGCCCCCCCCCTTTCCCGAGACCCAAGTAGAGAATTAAGCAACATAATGAATGGATGGATGGAAATTCCCCCTATATATAGTGTGTGTGTGTGTGTGTTTCTGTGTTTCTGTGTGAGTGTGTTGCCCTGTGCTGGGTGTATCTGCCCAGCGCCCAAAATATTGTGTTCTGGATGGGCATGGGCACTACTTCCCCCCCCCCAATCCCCCCTGAGACCCCAGTAGAGAATTAAGCAACGTAATGAATGGATGGATTGAAATTGCCCTATATAGTGCGTGAGTGTGTGTGAGTGTGTGTGAGTGTGTGTGAGTGTGTGTGAGTGTGTGTGAGTGTGTGTGAGTGAGTGTGAGTGAGTGTGTGTGAGTGAAACCGAATCCCCCCCCCCTACCCTGACCCAAGTAGAGGATTAAGTGGAACATAACGAATAGATTGCGGGATGGAAATTGCCCCTATATAGCGTGTCAATTGCCGTTTAGAACTATGTGGTGTCTGATTGGTGGATTGCTATTTTAGCGGCGCAGTGCGACCAATCAGGTGAGGAATGTGTCTCTGAGATGTTTCTGGATTCAGGCGACCGTTGCACCGTGCCGTTGTGAGTAATAATGATAACGCGCACACCGCACTCTGAATGCTGGTCGTTTTATTAAACAAACGTTTGCAAATTGCGAAGGGAAAAAAGGCCGATCAGCACGATGTGAAGAACCGCAGGCGAGGTCTTTGACGTCATCGGTTGTTGATCGAACGACGGTTCCGCCATCGTACGTCAAACTGGGGGCGACCCGGCGACGCTGGCGAAAGCGGGAAGGAAACAGAACGCGGCCACGTGACTTATGACGATGCGCCGAGACCGGGGGCATCCAGGAGGACCCCCATCTTCAGCAGCACGTCTGCAGGAATGGGACGGCCGTTTCGGGAGTAGTAGACCTTATTCAGCTGGCCGTCCATGGGGGAGGGTTGGTGCACGTCGCACAAATCTCCGGTCAAGCCGTGAAGACACTTCACGTCCACGTTAAAGTACAGCATGCCGTGATTCAGATAGCAGTACATCTGGGAAAACCCAGACCTAAGGGTGGCGCTGCGGGGCCCCAGCAGGTCGTTTGAACTGAGGTGGTCCTCATCCCAAACCTGGAGCGTGACGGATGGGAAGACGTTCAGTTGCTTTATGCCCAAGACGAACGTCCAGTCCCATCTCGGGTTATCGTTGTTCTTAATCAGCTGCGAATCGTACGATTTGTGGAAGTCCAGGAGCCTGACGAAGCCGTCCGTCTTTCCAGCCCACCAGTGATCTGACGGCGGTCACGGTGACGTGTGCGAGTTTCTTGTCCACAGGGCAGCAGTTTTTGTTGATGTATTGATTGCTGCTGCAATCGTTTTTCCTCGGGCTGACCTTCTGCAGGCCTCGTTTCAGGATGTAGTCCCTGATGGCCTTGCGCAAGTTGTTGTGGTTCGGATGCTCGGCTGGGACTCGACGGAGTAGGAGATCACGTCAGGGTACCGACTGGCGGACTTCACGTGGTTCCTGTAGGCCTGCGGTTTGCTTCCCGAAAAGAGGAGGTTGGTTTTGGTGTGAAGTCCACCGATCACCTCGAATTTCCTGATGAGAACACAGAGGTGACCACGCCGTGAAAACTGAACTGAATCCAATTCAAATGCAGTCGATTTGACTTTCGCACATTTCGGAGCAGCCATTCTCAACTGGTGGGTCGCGACCCGAGAGTGGCTAGTGGTGGGTATGTTCTGGATTCCAAATCATGAGTTCCAAATCCGGCATTCATTTGCGTCTCTCCATTCTGGCAAGCGAATGGTGGTTACCACGGCAACAGAATGCTGCCTGTGTCTGACACGTGCCTCTTTCTGTCTCTTTGTCTTTTTCAATGAATTCATTTAGAAATCCATCCATTATCTTCCGCTTTATCCTCTATTTGGCCATGCCTACTGAGAGCAGAACGTTTCGGGCGCTGGGCAGATACACCCAGGAAAGGGCACCTATCTCACTTGATCCATGTTTTTGGACTGTGGGAGGAAACCGGAGAACCCGGAGGAAACCCACGCCGAAACTCCACCCAGATTGGGATTCGAAAGGGGAATCCCTAGTGCACTTTTTCTGATCCTTATTAAAAACACATGGAATGATTTTGATGTCAGTTTAGGTTTTTATAGAATTTAGTTTTTTAAACCTTTAAATAATGAACTCTAAACTGAACCACAGCGTTTCTCATGAACTCTCACTCATCTCTTTTGGTTTCCGTTGTTTTTTTTTCTCTCTTTCTTAGAACTTTGCTGTGAGTTGCATTAACATCAGGACTGTCTCATCAGACTTCAACCAAACTGCGGCTCGATCTCACGAAACAAACGAGATAACGAAGAATTAAGCTCCGATAGAGATGGTTAACGCGTGCTGAAATCTGCATCGTAATGAATAACTCTGTGTCCATCTGCCAGACGGTTCCATTGTTCGGATTCTGCAACTTAATACATTTAAAGTTGGACAATTTGGTGATCCATCTGGTCATCCGAATTAATTAGAATTAGTAATGGAATTCCTTCATCCATTATCTTCTGCTTTATCCTCTATTAGGGTCGCGGGGGGGTTCCCCATGCCCATCCAGGGGAGAACGTTTCGGGCGCTGGGCAGATAGACCCAGGACAGGGCGCCAATCCATCGCTGGACACACACTCACACAGACACACTCTATATGGGGCAATTTGAAGAATTCAATTGACTTGATCCATGTTTTTGGACTGTGGGGAAAAAACCAGAGAACCCGGAGGAAACCCACGCGGACACGGGGAGAACATGGAAACTCCATGGGATTCGAACCGGGAATCCCTAGTGCTGAGAGGAGAACATGCTAAACCACTAAGCCACTGTGCCGCCATATATATATATATATATATTGAATTGTATATATATTGAATTGTATATATTTATGTGTGTGTGTGTGTGTGTGTGTGTATATATATATATACACACACACACACACTTCAGTGCATCCAACATTGTTTCATTATGGACCGGTTGTATCTGCCCAGCACCCCAAAACATTCTCTCCTGTATGAGTATGGGACCCCCCCCCCTAAAGTGATCTGCGTGGGGGTGGGCAGCCCAATTGGGGTTGTGGTGCCAATTCCCAAGGGCACTTCAGTCGTGGTACTTGTTGGGACCGAGAATCGAAGCGGGGACCTTCAGGTCACATGGCTGGTTCCTCAAGTAGAGTGTGAAGCCGAAGTTACCGAGTGAAGAACAACACGACGTCTGAAAGCCTGCAGGTTTATTAAGCGCGAGTTTAAAAGCAGCGACGGAGCAGAACAACGTTTGTGTAACGTTCTCAGATTAACATCGTTATTTATCCGCGGCGTCCCCCGTTGGTCGGCGTCGGTCCGTCGGCGGTAACGATTGCAAAATAGTTATACGAAAGCCGAACGCGCCTCACAGCAGGGGGCCGCCGCCGGCCCTGCGCCCGTCGCTCTGGTTGAAACGCGGAATGCTCTCGTCCAGGAGAACCCCCATCTCCAGCAGCATCTCCCGGGGGACGAGGCGGGCGTTTCGGGAGACGTACACCTTCTCCAGCTGGGCGTCCATGGGGGAGGGGACGTAGTCGGTGCACGTGGCTCCCCGCAGGCTGGGAACGCAGGTCACCTCCACTTGATAGTAGAGAACCCCGTGGTTGAGAGAGCAGAAGTTTTCGGTTTTGCCGGATTGGAGTCGGATCTGGCACCTTCCCAGCAGGTCGTCGTCGTCCAGGGCGTCCTGGTCCCAGACCTCCAGCGTGACGGTCCCGTACGACGGCAGGACATCCTCGCCCATGTTGAACCTGTGGTTCCACCTCGGAGAGTTGTTGTTCTGGATGACGTTGGTGGCCTGCGCCACGCCGTTGTGTACGACCTTGACGTAGCCGTCCGTGGCCTTGAAATAATCGCCGTACAGACCCGAGGCCCGGACGGCGGTGACGGCGATCCGGGCGTACCCCCGCTGGACGGGGCAGCAGTTCGGGGCCACGCCCTGGTTTCCGTGGCAGGAGCAGGAGCAGGACTCGCGGGGGTTGGTTTTGATGCCCACCCTGCACCCGCTGGTGC
This sequence comes from Corydoras maculifer, assembly GCA_019802435.1. Lineage (NCBI taxonomy): Eukaryota > Metazoa > Chordata > Actinopteri > Siluriformes > Callichthyidae > Corydoras > Corydoras maculifer. The sequence continues at coordinate 1,360,448 of JAFMOD010000052.1, forward strand.
AGTTCCTCCACAGGCCCCGTTGGAGGACGTAGTCCCGGACGGCGGCGCGCAGGGGCGCGCGGTTTGGGCTCGCGGCCGGGAGCAGCAGGTGCAGCGGCGCCAGCGTGTAAGAGATCACGTCCGGGTGCTGGGGCAGCGAGGCGATCCACTCCCTGTACGCCCCCGGGTCGCTGCCCCCGGAGAACAGGATGTCGATGTTGTCCGTGTGTCCGCCGATCACGTCGGACTCCCTGAGCAGAGGACACAACGGGTTCTGTTGGGGCGGGGCACGTTGGGTACGTGGAACACGACACGTCCACCTTTACGTGGTGGGGGGGGGGTTGAATCCCCATCGGGGTGGAGTTTGCATGTTGTGTCCGTTTGGGTTTTCCTCCGGGTTCTCCGGTTTCCTCCCCACGGTCCAAGGACATGGATTCAAGGTGAATTGGCTGCTCTAAATTGCCCCTATGAAGTCTGTGTGTGTGTGGGGGGGGGGTCTGCATCGTGTCTGTCTCTAGGCAACCAAGCAGAACCAATACAGAAATGACGATTCCCTATTTTAGAGGGGAGGGGGGTGTTCTTCGGGTTCCTCCCACAGTCCAAAGACATAGATTCAAGGTGAATTGGCTACTCTAAATTGCCCCTATATAGTTCGGGTGACTCGAGTGATTGAAAACAGATATAGGGTTGAATTGGCTACTCTCAATTGCCCCTATGAATATAAATTACTCTGGCAAATTGTAAACGACGCCATTGTGTGCCATCAAATATCGTGTCTTTAAGGTGAAAATGCTGCCCTAAATTGCCCCATTGGGAGGGGTGGGGGTAATTCGTAAAGAACACCACAAACAATACAGAAAGCGTGACAATTTCCTATTTTTACGGGGGGGGGGGTTGCAGTTTAAGATTCAAGGTGAATTAGCTACTCTAAATTGCCCCTATATAGTTCGGGTGACTTGAGTGATTGAAAACAGATATAGGGGTGAATTGGCTACTCTAAATTGCCCCTATTATTTAAATTATTTAAATTGGGAGGGGTGGGGGTAATTTGTAAAGAATACCACAAACAATACAGAAAATGTGACAATTCCCCTCGCAGTTTAGGATTCAAGGTGAATTGACTGCTCTAAATTGCCCCTATATAGTTGGAGTGAGTGTGTGCCCAGCATTAGATTGGCGCCCCATCCTGCGTGCGTTCTCCCCTGGATGGGCGGGTGGGAGGATAGCGGAGGTGAGAGATCGTGAGAGCACTGACCTGTCGTTAAAGGTGCTGGAGAAGCTCCTGTTGATCGTGGCCTTCTTCTTTTTCGCGTTGCAGTGATTGAGTGCCCCCTTCAGGTCGGTGTTGACCTTGCCCATGACGCTGACCGACGCCTCCACGTCCAGGCAGGCCTTCACCTCGTCGGCGCTCAGTCTCTGCAGGGACGCCTCGCACTCCTTGATGCTGGTCACGGAGCGGACCCGTCCACCCAGCGTCACCTGCACACAGGGCGTGAGTTCTCCGGAGTCGCCGTCAGAACGCGTCGTGCTCTAAAGACTCGCGTGATATGAGGATGTCCTTCATGTACCTTACTGAAGTAATGGGTCCCGAACTGCTCGATGAGCTGGAAGTATTCGGCCTTGGTCCTGGAGCTGTACGTCTGAGGGAGGCTGCTGAAGGCCTGCTTCAGATTCAGGTGGATGGGGGGTCGAGGCGACACCGTGTAGCTACGAAGAGATTCGAGAGAGTGCTCGTCAATGCCGTTTCGGGACGTGATGCGTTTACCTGACCCTCGTCCTGCAGGCCCCGCCCATTAAACTACCTAGATTGCTATTGGACTGCGGGACGCCCTCAATGGACTTCTATAGTGTTTCAATTGTTGAATACGGGTCACATGACCACCACACGATCTGTACACGGCTGTTCCCCCCCTTTTTATTTTTTGAAGGAAATTTAATAAATAATTATATAATATAATATTATATAATAATAATAATTTTTTTTAAATCAATAATTTAACCTATATATATATTTATATATATATATATATTCATTCATTCATTATCTCCCGCTTATCCTCTATTAGGGTCGCGGTGGGGTTTCCCATGCCCATCCAGGGGAGAGCGTCTCGGGCGCTGGGCAGATACACCCAGGACAGGGCGCCAATCCATCGCTGGGCACACACTCACTCACACAGACACACTTTATAGGGGGCAATTTTGAGAATTCAATTAACTTGATCCATGTTTTTGGACTGTGGGAGGAAACCGGAGAACCCGGAGGAAACCCACGCAGACACGGGGAGAACATGGAAACTCCACCCAGATGGGGATTCGAACCGGGAATCCCTAGTGCTGAGAACGTGCTAAACCACTAAGCCACCGCGCCGCCTATATATATATATATATATAATTTTATATAAAAACATATATATGTTTTTAAACAAACAATTTTTTTATATACATACATAAATATATATATCTTAATAAATAATTCAATCAATATATATTTATTATTAAATTAAATTTATTATATTTATATATTTATTTTATTTTATTAATATATATATATATATATATATATATATATATATATTAATATATATTTATTTATTTTATTTTATTTATTTATTATTATTATTATTTTTTTTATCTTGCCTCTTTCTAACAGCTGAATCTCTTTTTCCTTTTTCCCATCTACTTTAACTTGCCGCTGAGAATGTGCCGTTCCCCGTCATGACGGCGCGTCTTGTCTTAATGTCTCACCTGTAGTACCTGCAGGACACTTCGTGGCTGGCGAAGTTGAACTTGTCCCGCTTGGTTTTGGTCAGCGAGTAATCGGCCACCTTGGATTTGCTTCCCGCCAGCATCAGACTCGCCGACCATTTTATCTTACTGATACCCAAATCCATCCTCCAGTTGTTTTGGATGGAGGAGGCGGAGGCGCTGACCAGAGCCTCGCTGGACTGGTACACCGAGCCGGACACCTTGGCGCTGCACTGTTGACTGGCCCTCCATCCCAGCACCGACACCGGGAGCTTCTGCACCTGCCTCTTCAGGTAGGGGTTCTGGCAGAGGGTGCAGGTCTTGTCCCTCTGGAGCCATGTGTTCATGTCGATGACGTAAGATTCCTTGCGTTGCATCTTGGTGATGTCGAAGCCTTCTCCCGCCAGTTCGGATCCGGTAACGAATTCGGCGTCCCTGCACCGGGTTTCGTTTGCCTTGAAGCATCTCTGAGCGGCCAGGGGGGGGAGGGTGGTGGAGACCACTGTCCAAATAAACAGGGCCTTCAACATCGCTGGTGGAGAAACTAAGAGATACCGAAATCACTTCGTTATCTCATTTTGGGTGGATTGACGTGACTGATGAGGATATCATCGTTAACCATAGGCACGACATGATGGCGCTTTTCTCAGCACGTCCGCCACCCGCATGGTTCGAATCCCAATCTGGGTGGAGTTTCCACGTTCTCCCCGTGTTCTGGGTGGGTTTCCTTCAGGTTCTCCGGCTTCCACCCACAGTCCAATAACTGGGATTCAAGGTGAATTGGCTGTTTAAATGTTCCCCTATTTAAAAATAGCGTGTGAGTGTGCATCCAGATGGATTGACGCTCTGTCCTGGGTCTGGAGAACTCCCCCCCCACCCCCCTAAGCCCCGCAACCCTATAGACCCTATAGATCCAATACCCTGGAGTGTATACAAACCAGAGGTTCTGAAGAAGAACCCACACAGGCACTGGGAGAACATACAAACCTACAAACTCCAAAGTTCCCAAACCTTAATGACGCTCATAGTAAATTAAAGAAATTGTTCCGCCAGCGTCGCTCCTCCAACACCATGTGACCAAAAGTGTTTGGCCCCAACGACGCTCCTGAACCTGCGTTTTCCAATGATTCCTTTATTTTATTGGAATTCGGCGTCTTTACACTCACCTCAGTTCCGTCCGATGGAGTAGAACCAGGGTCGCAGACGGTCTGACGACGGCGGACACTTGGCGTTCTATTTATAACCATCGGTTTGACGTGGGTGGAGAAAAGAAGTGTGAAATAAACGTCTGAAATGAAAGTCTGCTGCAGATTGCCATTTAAGGCGGCAGACCTCGGTTCTCGACATCACATGGCCCAAAGTAAGAAGACATGGCGGCCGGATCGTGTGCAGACAAAACAACGGGGACCCATTAAGGCAGGGAGGTTCCCTATTGGTCGGGACCGTCACATTATATCATTAATTATACATGAATTTAAAGACGCCTTCGATGTTTTGTGACGGAAACATCGACATCAGGTTCCAATATTTCTACTTAAGGTTTTAAATGGCAAAAAAATACAAAAGTCGTTGGCGCCGTCACAAGAAATATGTTTAGAACCTGATACAGTACCCGTCAAAAGTTCGGCCACGCCCCCTTCCAACTCCATTTACTATATAGTTGGACTTTGTAGTTTTATAATTGCAGACTGTAGTCCATCTGTGTTCTTTGTTGTTGTTAGAACTCCTGTTGGTTCTCAGGAGCATCACAGAACCGGTATCATTTGGGTGGTGGATTGTTTATGGTCAGTTCTGCAGTGACACTGCCGGGATAGGAATAATGCCCCCACCCAATAGCCCCTGCTCTGTGGCAGTACTTTTTTAACAAATCATTTATTTTATCATTATCTTTTATTTCCATGTGAGCCGGACAGGCACAGCCAAAGGGCCGGATGTGGCCCCGGGGCCGTGAAATGCTCTAATAATGTAATGTGCATGGCTTGTGTGGGCAGCTGACCGCTCGAGCCAAAAAATTCTGCATTTAAAGATAATATGCGTCATGATAACAACATAAATTACCTCAGAGCGTCTAATAATACCTCAGATAAGCATGTGACCTCCCGAAACGAACGCAGTCCGGTTCTAATAATCACTGTAGAAAGAAAACGTGTCTTATGTTCTGTACCTTACTGAAGTAATGGGTTCCAAAGTTGTTGATGAGTTGGAAATAAAGGGACTTGGTGTGCTCGTCATATCTCTGAGGCAGTCTGCCGAATTCCGAATTCAGATCCGGGTGGACGGGGGGGCGGCTCATAACTCTGTAGCTACCAAGAGTTGAACAAAGAACCTTTTTGAAATGTTTATTCCAGTGACATCATGGAGTTCAGGTATATAAAGTTTACTTAACCCACT
>JAFMOD010000052.1:1369827-1386210 GCA_019802435.1 Corydoras maculifer
AAGTAATGGGTTCCAAAGTTGTTGATGAGTTGGAAATAAAGGGACTTGGTGTGCTCGTCATATCTCTGAGGCAGTCTGCCGAATTCCGAATTCAGATCCGGGTGGACGGGGGGGCGGCTCATAACTCTGTAGCTACCAAGAGTTGAACAAAGAACCTTTTTGAAATGTTTATTCCAGTGACATCATGGAGTTCAGGTATATAAAGTTTACTTAACCCACTGTACAGGACATTTGTCTGACGATGCCTTGATGGCACATTATTTATCTGATGGTGTAAGAAAGAACCGGTTCTCGTCTCACCTGTAGTACCCGCACGACACTCCGTGACTGGCGAAGTTGAATTTGTCCTTCTTGGTTTTGGCCATGGAATACTCGGCCGTCTTGGAGTTGCTTCCCGCCAACACCAGATTCGCCGACGCCGTAATCTGACTGATACCCAGTTCAGTCCTCCAGTTGTTTTGGATGGAGGAGGTGGAGGCGGTGACCAGGGCCTCGCTGGACTGGAACACCGAGCTGGACACCTTAACCTTGCAGGCTTTGCTGGCCCTCCAGTCCAGCACGGACACCGGGAGCCTCTGCTTCTGCTTCTTCATGTAGGGGTTCTGGCAGAGGGTGCAGGTCTTGTCCCTCTGGAGCCATGTGTTCATGTCGATGACGTACGCTCCCTTGCGTTCCATGGTGGTGATGTCGAAGCCTTCTCCCGCCAGATTGGATCCGGGAACGAAGTCGGCGTCTTTGCATTGGGTTTCGTTAACCTTGACGCATTGCTGACGGGTTGGTGGAGGCAGGGTGGTGGAGACCACTGTCCAAATAAACAGCGCCTTCAACATCGCTGGTGGAGAAACTGAAAGATACTGAGAGAACAAAACGGTCGGTTGACAGCGACCTGAATATATCTGTTTAAATAGACAAAAATACCTTCGGACGACTTTAGGTTTTAAGTTTAGATGTTTCAGAACCTGCTCAAAGGTCCAAATGATCAAGAACATCATCTTAATGGATTGGTGCCCTGTCCTGGGTGTGTCTGCTTAACACCTGAAACACTATGTCTGATTTAAAAACTCTCTCTAGCTTTGCAAACGATGTAGAGCATCCACTAATCCAGTGGTTCGCCAAAGAACCATTGCTAATAAACACTTACAGGTGGAACCCTTAATGTTCTGACAAATATGCGTCAAAGTCAGAGTATCAATGACCACATGCTTGAATTGTTCATTTTATTATATAGTAAATTATATGAGAACACAGCTATTATTAAATAAATAAGTAAATAAAAATGTTAAAAGGTTATTGTCATTGGGTGTCGGCGCACTCACCTCAGGTCTCAAGACGTTCTCGAAAGTCAAATGTTCTTCAACAGCCAGATGACTGATATTTATACTCAGACAGAACCATTTGGTTGACTTGCAAAGAGGTTCTCTCATCTAGCTAATTATAATACAAAGTGTGGTCGTTAAGGTGTGAAATGATCTCAACAGCACATCGCAAAGCGAGACGAGGGTCTAATCATGAGGTGTGTAGTGAATGGCACGGTGGACTGTCTCTCCACCCATACTGTTACACCCTTCAACATTATCTGTTCACACCAGTCTGTATGTTGATGTGTGCGTAGTGGTTACCACATCCGCCTCTCTGTGCCGGGGGTCCAGGTTCGAATCCCGATCTGGGTGAAGTTTCTATGTCCTCTTGGTGTCCACATGGGTTTTCTCTCCAGGTTTCCTACAATAGTCCCAAAACATGGATTGGATTGACTGTTCTAGATTGCCCCTATATAATATGTGTGAGTGAGTGAGTCACTGACCAGCAATGGATTGGCACCCTGTCCTGGATGTATCTGCCCAGCGCCCCAAACCCCCCCCCCCTTTCCCCCCTGGATGGGCATGGGGAACCCCTTGCCTCTTCATGACCCTATGAGAGGTTTATTAATAATAATAATAATAATAATAATAATAATAATAATAATAATAATACATTTGATTTATAAGTGCCTTTCTCAACACTTAAGGACACTTTATAAAATAAGGATAAACAAAGCAAAACATACTGATGGACATGACCTTTAAGCAGAAGATAACGAGAGGGATTAGTTCAGATTAGTTTTATCAAGTGCTTTATCACAAGAAGTTGGTCCAAAAATAATCTAATTATTTACAACTTCAAAACCAATTAATTTTATTACAATTCTTTACTATTAACTAAGTTCCTGTTCTGTACATCATAGCTTCTCTAATTAAGATTAAAAGGTTATCTGACCCACACTGTCAACCAATACGACTTCCATAGTGCAAATGATTGTAACTAAATAACAAGCAAAGAAAAAGAAGAACATATATATATATATATATATATATATATTTATATAGGGAGTTCCCCATGCCCATCCACAGTTCAGGCGCTGGGCAGATACACCCATATATATATATATATATATATATAATTTAGGGCGGCACGGTGGCTTAGTGGTTTAGCACGTTCTCCTCTCAGCGCTAGGGATTCCCGGTTCGAATCCCCATCTGGGTGGGGTTTCCATGTTCTCCCCGTGTCTGCGTGGGTTTTCTCCGGGTTCTCCGGTTTCCTCCCACAGTCCAAAAACATGAAACAAGTTAATTGAATTCTCAAAATTGCCCCATATAGAGTGTGTCTGTGTGAGTGAGTGTGTGCCCAGCGATGGATTGGCGCCCTGTCCTGGGTCTATCTGCCCAGCGCCAGAGACGTTCTCCCCTGGATGGGCATGGGGAACCCCGCCGCGACCCTAGTAGAGGATAAGCGGAAGATAATGAATGAATGAATATATATAATTTAGTTAAAACACCTTTAACTAACTAACTAACTAACTAACTATAGGACTTTATCCTATATTAATTCTGCTTGTAACGTATAACAATTATTAGTAAATGGGCAATTCCTTCATAGAAAAAAATAATAATACCACTAATTAATTGATTCATGTGACGATGAACAATTGTACAAAGTTTCAGTTTAATCGGATAACAGGACCTTATCTTTGGAACTTTTTACCAGACACACAGACAAAGAGATGAAGCCAATATAGGGGGGGTAATAATTAATAAAATAATTATAAATAAATAATAATTAATAAAACACTAATTGGGTTTGTACTGTTAAGAGGCTCAGAATGCTCCCTCTGTAGTCACAGGGGGGGGGGGGCTCTTGTTTTGGATACTGGATTTGTCTTTAATTCAGTTGAAAGCCTGATGTGGAGCTGATTCAGCTGATTCAGGTCTCTGCAGGTCGTGTGGGCCTCGCTACGCCACCTGCTGGTGAAGTCTCACACTGACCTCTCCGTTTATTTCCCTTTCTGACGTTTAGCAGCTAAGCTAATATCAGCTAGTGTCGTCTGCTAGCACGTGTTTACATGTTAGAAACCGTTCCAATGTTAGGACACGCCCCCTTTTTTGCTTTAATTGTAGTTCTACAATTACAGACTGTAGTCCATCATGTGTTATATGTATTTATGCGTGTGTGTATATATATATATATAGGGCGGCACGGTGGCTTAGTGGTTTAGCACGTTCGCCTCTCAGCACTAGGGATTCTCGGTTCGAATCCCCATCTGGGTGGAGTTTTCATGTTCTCCCCGTGTCTGCGTGGGTTTCCTCCGGGTTCTCCGGTTTCCTCCCACAGTCCAAAAACATGGATTAAGTTAATAGAATTCTGAAAATTGCCCATATAAAGTAAGTGAGTGTGTGCCCAGCGATGGATTGGCGTCCTGTCCTGGGTGTATCTGCCCAGCGCCTGAGACGTTCTCCCCTGGATGGGCATGAGGAACCCCACCGCTACCCTAATAGGACTAAAGCGGGAGATAATGAATGAATGAATATATATATATATATATATATGTATACATGTATTGTGTGTGTATATATATATATATATATATATATATATATATATATATATATGTGTGTGTGTGTGTGTGTGTATATGTATGTATATATGTATATGTTTGTGTGCCTCCTGTACTGTGTGTATCTGGCCAGCACCCGAATCATTCCCCCTTGAATAAGCTCTAGTAGAGGATTAAGTGGGAGATACTGAGATTAGGTTTAAATCTGGGTTTCATGGACGTTGTTAATGTAGCGTGATGTGAATAATGAACGAGGCTGTTGTTGCGTTTTTGGATCCGTTAACATTTTATTTTGGCATTTCACGCAAAAAGCAACGCAATCAACTGAGAACCTACAATACCAGATTACTCAAACCACACACTGGACTTCTAATTGATGTAATCCTGGTTTATTTAAGATGCCGTTTTTTTAGGGGTTTGCGGGTGGATGCTTCAGACCCTCAGTTTCACAGTCGAACCCCACCCCCCTCCCCCGGCGTGCGCAGGTTGCTCTGTTTGAAACGGGGATAGCGCTCGTCCAGGAGAACCCCCATCTTCAGGAGCACGTCGTGGGGGATGGGCCGAGCGTGTCGGGAGACGTACAGCGCCTCCAGCTGGGCGTCCATGGGGGAAGGGGACGTACTCGGTGCACGAGGGGCCGCTGAGACTGGGAACGCACTTCGCCTCTACTCTGTAGTAGAGAACCCCGTGATTGAGGGCGTGCAGGTTCTCCAGGCGGCCGGATTTGAGTTGGACGGTGAACTGTCCGAGCAGGTCGTCGTCGTCGTCGTAGCCGTTGTCCCGGTCCCAAACCTGCAGTGTGACGCTGCGGAATTGAGTCAGGTCCCTCATGTCCAGGTTAAATTCCCAGTTCCAAATCGGCGCGTTCTGTTTCCACACGATGGCGCTCTCGTCCAGAAAGTTCTTATCGTGCAGGATTTTCACGTAGCCGTCCGTCTGAGAAAAGTTCTCCCCGAACAACCCCGCTCTCGGTGTGGCCGCCGATCACGTCCGTCTCTCTTAAACACAGAAACCAACAAACTATGGACCAACATCCATATCCATCACCATCATCATCATCATCATCCATTACTCCACCATCATCATCCATCATCATCATCATCATCCATCACCATCATCATCATCATCATCCATCACCATCATCATTATCCATCACTCCACAAACCTCATCCATCACCATCATCATCATCCATCACCATCATCATCATCCATCACCATCATCATCATCATCCATCACCAGCATCATCATCCATCACTCCACCAACCTCATCCATCATCATCATCATCATCCATCACCATCATCCATCACTCCACCATCATCATCCATCACCATCATCATCATCATCCATCACCAGCATCATCATCCATCACTCCACCAACCTCATCCATCATCATCATCATCATCCATCACTCCACCAACCTCATCCATCACCATCATCATCATCCATCACCATCATCATCAATATCCATCACTCCACCAACCTCATCCATCACCACCATCATCCATCCTCATCATCACTCCACCATCATCATCCATCACCATCATCATCATCATCTATAACCATCACCACCATCATCCATCACTCCACCATCATCATCCACCACTTCACTACCATCATCCATCACCATCATCATCCATTACTCCACCACCATCATCATCATCATTCATTATTTCACCTCCATCACTATGTGAATTTCCCCATTGTGGGACAAATAAAGGTTTATCTTATCTTATCGTCATCTTCCACCACATCACCACCACCATCATCTTCCACCACCCCACCATTATCCACCACCATCGCCCCCCCACCCCACTGCCATCCTCACATCCGTCTCTCTAAAAAGAAGTTCCCGTGCTGGGACTGTTCCGTCAGATCGAGTTCACCAACCTGTCGCCGAAGCAGCTGGAGAAACTCCGGCCGTCCTGAGATGTCTCTTATTTGGCGTTGCAGTGATGCCACGCCGTCCGCAAGTCCGCGCCGACGTGTCCGCTCACGCTGAGCGACGCCTCCACGTCCAGGCAGGTCGTCACCTCGTCCACGCTCAGGCCCTGCATGGACGCTTCGCACTGCTTGATGCTGGTCACAGACTAAACCTTTCCACCCAGGGTCACCTGCACAGAGCCACACGGAACCTGGAACCCGTCCTCTACGACTCGATTGACCGAAAACACAATGCAGTCACGAATGGGCATTGCGACCGGTGGTGAAGAAGATAATGTATGGATGGATAGTTAGTTAGTGTGTGCTCAGTGATGGATTGGCGCCCGAATCCATCACTGGATTCTCCACCCACCTTACTGAGGTAATGGGTTCCAAAGTTCTCGATGAACCTGTGATAAAGGGACTTGATGTGATTGTCGTAGCTCTGAGGGAGCCTCTTGAATTCCTCGTTCAGATCCGGGTGGACGAGGGGACGGTTCGAAACCCTGTAGCTACAAAGATTTAGAAAAAAAATAATAGTTATTTTTTTAAATAGTCCTCAATATCTACGAGTGAAGATGTTTTGGATCTTTGACGGTCCCGACCCACACACCTGAAGTACCCACACGACATTCCGTGACTGGCGAAGTTGAATTTGTCCTTCTTGGTTTTGGCCATGGAATACTCGGCCGTCTTGGAGTTGCTTCCCGCCAGCATCAGATTCGCCGACGCCATCATCTGAGTGATACCCAAATCGGTCCTCCAGTTGTTTTGGATTGTGGAGGTGGAGGCGGTGACCAGGGCCTCGCTGGACTGGAACACCGAGCTGGACACCTTAACCTTGCAGGCTTTGCTGGCCCTCCAGTCCAGCACGGACACCGGGAGCCTCTGCTTCTGCTTCTTCATGTAGGGGTTCTGGCAGAGGGTGCAGGTCTTGTCCTTCTGGAGCCATGTGTTCATGTCGATGACGTACGCTCCCTTGCGTTCCATGGTGGTGATGTCGAAGCCTTCTCCCGCCAGATTGGATCCGGGAACGAAGTCGGCGTCTTTGCACTGGGTTTCGTTAACCTTGACGCATCTCTGAGTGGTTGGAGGGGGGAGGGCGAGGAGGCACGCGGCCCAAACGTACAGTGCCGGCGACATGGCTGTCGCTCCGTGGGTTTAAAAACGCGTCCCGAATGATTCGTCAGTGTCTATAAAAAAATAATCCTACCTTTTATTTTTATTACAGAAAGTTGGTTTATTTTAGGTTTAATTGAAAGCGCCCGCATTACAAAATTCAAACATAAAAAATGTATTAATTACATCTCGATGGTTACGATCAGAACAATTACATCTCGATTAAAAACACAACGGGCAGTTTGGAACTTTAGGTCTTTAAAAATCAACAAGATTTAATTTAATTACATTTAATTTAATTTACACACAGAAATCTCATCCCATCTCATTATTCTCTATTCTCGCTTAATTCTCTATAAGGGGTTGGGGGAGGGGGGTTGCTATGACCATCCAGGGGAAAACATTTTAGGCGCTGGACACCCAGGACAAGACGTCAATCCATCACTAGATACACACACGCTCACTCACTTATATAGGGGCAATTTGGATAATGGCAATTCACCTTGAATCCTATATTTTTGGACTGTGGGAGAAAATGCAAATTCCACCCAGATCGGGAGGGGGGGGGGGGGGGGGGGGGGGGGGGGGGGGGGGGGGGGGGGGGGGGGGGGGGGGGGGGGGGGGGGGGGGGGGGGGGGGGGGGGGGGGGGGGGGGGGGGGTATATATATATATGTGTGTGTGTGTGTGTGTGTGAGTGTTTAGAGCAGCCGATTCACCTTGAATTCATGTTCTTGTACTGTGTGTAGGAAATAGGCAGGGTTCCCTATGCCGATCTAGAGGAGAACGTCTCGGGCGCCGGGTGGATACACCCAGGTAAGGGCGTCAATCTATCGCTGAGCACACACTTACTCACTCACTGTATATAGGGGCAATTTATAGCAGCCAATTCACCTTGAATCCATGTTTTTCGACTGTGGGAGGAAACCGAAGAACCCTGGAGGAAACCCACACAGACACGGGGGGGAACATGCAAACCCCACCCAGATCGAGAGTCGACCCGGGATCCCCAGTGCTGAGAGGAGAACGGGTTCAAATTCGAAGGTTCGGCACGCGCTCTAAGCTCCATACAGACAGAAGGTCGTGAGAAAAAGCGCTGACTCTGCGATATTCCGACTTTTGAAATTGCACTTACCTCGGTGCCTGAGCGTCCGGGACGGTGATCTGGCCGAGCGCTCGTACTCGGAGGGTTTATAAAGTTCTAAACATGCGTGTGTGGTTGTGGTTGGAAATTTTATTTTCCTCTGAGGTGAAATGTGTGTATTGTGTGTGTGTGTGTGTGTGTTGCTTTGTGGCATTTGCAAAAAAAAAAGGTGTCATGATAAACCACCTGACAACAACCAACATCGCAGAATGCGGTTCGCACAACATCTTCAGCAGCGTGTTTGGGCTTCTCACCTTTCAAAAGTTAAAATTAAGGACGTCCACCGGGTTCCTGTGACCACCACGGGGCCCGACCCCTATAAAGTGTGTGATGGGTTGGCACCCTGTCCTGGGTGTAGGTGCCCAATGCCCGTAATCCCCCCCGCCCCCGTCTCCAGGGACATTATAGATGGACATTTACTGTTTACGAGTGGCATAGTAAGTAACCTGTTCTCCTCTCAGTGCTGGGGATCCAGGTTCAAATCCCAATCTGGGTGGAGTTTTGCACGTTCTCCCCGTGTCCGTTTAGTTTTTGTCCAGCTTCTCATCCAGAGTTACTTCCCACGGTTTCAAAAAACATGGATTCAAGGTTAATTCAAGCTGCTCCAAATTGCCCCTCTGCAGTGTTCGTCTGTGTGAGACATCGGGTCTGTCCCTAGGCAACCGTGACGGCGCCACACGCTGTCACAAACAGAACCACTACAGAAAGCAACTGTTATTGCCAAATAAATGACGGTGGCCTATTTTACAGTGGAGGTTCTCCGGTTACCTCCCACAGTCCAAAAACATGTTTTGTGATTCAAGGTGAAGCGGCTGCTCAGAATTGCCCCTATATAATGTCTGTGTGAGTGTGTGCCCGGTGATGGATTGGTGTCCTGTCCTGGGTATCTGCCCAACACTCACCCCCCCCCCCACCCGCGACCTTAGTAAATGATTAAGTGGAAGATAATGAGTTGAGGATCATTAAATCTAATTAATCGTTAGGTTTCTTTATACTTTCTCACGTTTTTTTTTTATTCATTACTTTATTGAACCTGGCGGCACATTGGCTTAGTGGTTTAGCATGTTCTCCTCTCAGCACTAGGGATTACCGGTTTGGATCCCCATCTGGGTGTTTACATGTTCTCCCCGTGTCTGCGTGGGTTTCTTCTGGGTTCTCCGGTGTCCTCCCACAGTCCAAAAACATGGATCAAGGTCAAATGAATTCTCAAAATTGCCCCATATAGGGTGTGTCTGTGTGAGTGTGTGCCCAGCATGGGCATGGGGAACCCCCCCCCCCCCGCGACCCTTATAGAGGATAAAGCGGAAGATAATGAATGAATGAACTTTATTGAACTTTTTTCTGACGCATGCGTGTCTTGTCTTAAAACATGCGCTTGTCTTGCAAAACTCTCCACATCCACCAGGGGGCACCCTGTAAAAAAAAAAACCGTGCGCAATCGTGGTCTTGTGGCGGGGCAATCGTGGTCTTGTGGCGGGGCAATTGTAGTCTTGTGGCAGGGCGGACGTAGGCTCGTGACGGGGCAATTGTAGTCTTGTAGTGGGGCAATCATTGTCTCATGACAGGGAGGTCATAGGCTTGTGACTTGTGATTAAGCGATTACGTTATTGGTTCTATAGGTTCTATAGGTTCTATGGATTCCATACCCCCCCCCCAAGCCTTCGGGTGTCAGGTGCACGCGGCGATGATTCATTCATTCCCTGTGCGAACCGACTCCGCTCGGAGCCTCGCTCCGGCGCCAGTCGGTTCCCTGCGCGATTCACCGCACGCTGAAGCCGCGGATGCCGGGCTGCTCGCTGAGGCTGCAGGCGCTTCGGGGAGGACGGCAGAGCAGAGCGGCGGGGACGCACCGGCACCGAGGCGGGGACGCGCTCAGGGACTCTCCCGGTTCTCCGAGGCGCGGCGGCGGACGGATCGAATCCCGGCCGCGGAGTGCGGGCTGTGCCGCGGCTCCCTCCCTCCCTCCCGCCGCGCTCTTCCTCTCGGCCCTCCGCAGCGGACATGACCGCTGGGCTCGAACCGCGGGACGGTCACTGACCTGACGCTCCGTCCGGCCGCACCCCCCCTCCCCCCTCCCCGGACCCCCGGCACCTCATTCCCGGGATTTTTTTATTTGGATTATCTGCGGATTATTGGCGCTTTGGCACCGGGACTCCGAGCCGAGCCGAACGGATCCTGAGTCAACTCCCGACTTTTCCGCAACGACGTGGCCTTTTGTTCCACGACGAGGCGCCGGCACACCTCCTGATCCGATCCGATCCGATCCGATCTCAGCTCGCACATTTAAAGACCTTGAACGAACCTCCAGAGTCGCACATCAGCACGCGTTTCGGGTTTCGGGTGACTCGACACCGAATCGGCTCCCCCGCGTTATTACAGCGTTGTAACGCGCGAACGCGCGCGCCTGACGATTCCGAGGCTCGAACCTCGCGCGATTCCGACAAAAAAAATCCGATCTAAATCCGATCTCAGCGGCTCGTTCGGACGGTCTCGCGGCGGGATGAGTCGATCGGACGCGCGTCGTCGGTGTTGTGTGAACTGTGGAGACACGTTTTTTAAAACGACATTTAATCATTAATATTAATAATAATGAATAATTAATTCGGCAGCTGTTTATTAATTCGTAAAAAAAAAAAAATTGCGCGTTTATCGTTGTCGGAATTCTGTTGGAAACCGTCGCGGACGGAGTCGACTCCTCGCGCCGTGCTGCCGGCGGAACGCGTGTTCGGTCTCGAATCGACTCCGAGTCGCGGGCACCTGTCCGGTTCGGAGCTTTTTATTGGAGGCATTGAATGGAGCGGAAATGTAGTCAAGAAACAACAACAACCAAAAAAAACACCTCCACCAGCTTTTTAAAAAAAATTACACATTAAAATCGTTCGGCAGCCGCTAAAGCAATACGATCCGACCCGATAAGCGAGTTTTAATACAGAGATCTGGCGTTGGAGTGTGTGTGTGTGAGTGTGTGCTGCCTCTCTGGGGTTGGGCAGCCTTCAACTCAATTGGGCAGCCGATTCATTCACTGTGCGGAATCGACTCCCGGCTGCCTCGTTCGTGGAAGGGTCCGACTCCCGTGTGTGTGTGTCCTGGTGAACCCTCAGTGGCCGGTTATCAGGTGTTTTATGCAAACAGGCGGGCCGGCGGGGGTGTGTGTGTGTGTGTGTGTGTGTGTGTGTTTGTGAGGACCGGTGAGCCGCCATGCCGCAACCCCGTGTGTGTCGGTTCCCGCCTCCCGTTGCGTTTCTGAAGGCAAGCGGTCCATGTGATATTCGCTGAGGTCAGGGATACACACACACACACACACACACACACTTCCTTAGGCTTTCTCATCCCCCGGGGCATGGCTTCTGGCACCGGCGCCCTCGCACCCCGATGTCGCATGCGGCGCTGATCCGGAGACTGTGCTGGGACCTGTGTGTGTGGTGTGTGTGTGGCGGCGTGGACGCCATGGCCTTTTTGAGTGGACCCCGGCTGCTGGACTGGGCCAACTCCCCCCCGCACCTCCAGTTCAACCGATACGTGCTGACCGGCTACAGGCCCATCTCGTCGGTGCAGGACTGCATGAGGAGCCTCTTCTACCTGCACAACGAACTGGGCAACATCTACACACACGGTGAGTGCGTCCGAGTGGGGGGGAGGCTGGTTTCCGGGTTTGGGGGGGGTGGGGCTGGGGGTTCCCATTCATGAGAACACGGGCCGTGTAAAGGAGAACGAAGGGGGACGCGATCTAACGAGTTATTAAGCGGTTAGTTGGCGTTAAATACCCTAAAACTGATTTTGAGGCCCTCTGGGGCCCTTACTTAGCAATTTTGGGATATAGAGGTCTATTAGTCCTACTGTACTTACACTGAGCAGTGTGTCCTGAACACACACACACACACTGAGTGAAGTGAGCACACTTGCCTGTACACAGCGCCCATAGGGCAATTCGGGGTTAGGTGTCTTGCCCAAGGGCACTTCATCCGTAGCACTTGGTGGGACTGGGAATCGAACCGGGGACCTTGAGGTTGCAAGGCTTTACCACAAGCCTACTACTTGCCCATGGGTACTTCAGTTGTCCTTCTTGGGACCGGGAATCGAACCCGGTACCTTCAGGTCACGAGGCTGATTGCTGAACCACAAGCCTACATCTAATACACCCGTCAGCGCGCCCCCTCGCCGTTCCCTTTAAGAGCCAGGTGGTGGTGCTCTGACTTTGCCGGGTTGCCATTTGAGCGGTGCAGCAACCTGGACTCAGTGCGCTGCTCCATGAGGCTCTCCATGTTCCTGTGTGGGGGAATAAAACACTACCCCCTGCTGGCTGTAGACTGAAGTCGAAGGACGACGGTGCCTCGTGTTGCGCCCGATCTCGAGCAGCGCGGCTCTTGTCCCATAGGCGCTGCTGATATTGAGTGATGGAAGAAGACGAGGGCTCCCCCTACCCTCTCCGCATGGTCAGTGCAGCAGTGTTCAGGCTAGATCGCTGTGCAACCTTTTGCCTTTTGTTTCGTTTATTAATTCAGTTTAGGGGTGCACACGCTTTACACTGACGAGAAATCGGTCGGAGTAGCGCCCCCTGGTGCTTGTCTGAGGTATCATAGTGCACGTGCTCTTTTTATGTTCATTGAAATGAACTTTTCATAATGTCATTTTTCTCTTGTAATCCGGGATTATACCTCATTAATTAATCAATACATGAGGTTTGGTCTAATTGGTATTTCCACTGGGCGATACGGTGGCTTAGTGGTTTTGCATGTTCTTCTCTCAGCACTAGGGATTCCCGGTTCGAATCCCAATCTGGGTGGAGTTTCCATGTTCTTCCTGTGTCCGTGTGGGTCTCCTCCGGGTTCTCCGGTTTCCTCCCACAGTCCAAAAACATGGATCATGGTCAATTGAATACTCCAAGTTGCCCCATATAGAGTGTGTTTCTGTGTGAGTGAGTGTGTGTCCAGTGATAGATCACCCCCCCGTCCTGGGTGTATCTGCCCAGTGCCCAAAACGTTCTCCCCTGGATGGGCATGGGGAACCCCCTGCGACGCTAATAGAGGATAAAGCGGAAGATAATGAATGGATGGTTTTCCGTCTCGTCGCTGCGAGGTCACCGTCCATTGTATTTACGAAGCCGTACCCTCGGTACACGAGTTGTGACGTCGGCGACGTCCTCGTGGCTCATGTTGGTCGGCGTTACCAAGCCGAAACAAAGCCGCGGGAATCGGATCTCGATTCCAACCTTTGACAGTAAAGCTTCATCCGCCGCCAACGGCTCCCGAGCTGAACGACCCCTTCTGCAGCGAGGCCCATCTATAGCGGGCCAGCTGTGGGGTTCTGTCAGGGAGAGATAAACGGCCGAAAAGGCGCGTGATGGACGGCCCGCTTTTACCTGACGCGCAAAAATGATGGGTCATTAGGAGCTCGGATTGGAACACGGCGGCTGGCGGCATGAAAAACGCGATCGATTACGGATGAATAATGGATGAGGACGCCAGCAAGTTTATTTATTTTAAAGCCATCTAAAATTTTTGGAATTGAACGAGGCTGGGGTGGGGAGGGGGGGGGGTGCAGGGGAGGTTACTTTGACATTTTTTAGTATGTTATAAGTACTGGGCCCAATCTTACAAGATACAAGGCCACGGTCTGTTTCCCCGCTTTCCTCCTGCGAGGTTTAAATAGCAACGCTGCTTGTGAATATATCCACCCCGGTGGGCGTGGTTGTCTCGAAATGAGGCGTGTTCAGGAACGATTCTTGGTGACTGAAAACAACCTCTGCAGACGTGGACAGTCAAACGTCGGCCGCTATCTGTTTGGGTGGTGGAACATCAAGACGGAACGCTGAAACGAACCGAACGCTATAAAACCTGACTGCATTATAACAAAGACTGCAGATCCATAGAACTCACCCTATACTGTGGGTTCTCCATTCACAGGAACATCATGGAGCAGGTGCAGACAATTACATTTTTTTTATTGCTATAATATCTTTATATTTACATTTTTATTATACACTGCTATATTTTATTTATTTATTTTATTATTATTTTTCCAATGTAATATTTTAATTAAAAAAAAAAATTATATACATATAATATATGGCGGCACGGTGGCTTAGTGGTTTAGCACGTTCGCCTCTCAGCGCTAGGGATTCCCGGTTCGAATTTCCATCTGGGTGGAGTTTCCATGTTCTCCCCGTGTCCGCGTGGGTTTCTTCTGGGTTCTCCGGTTTCATCCCACAGTCCAAAAACATGGATCAATTGAGTTATCCAAATTGCCCCATATAGAGTGTGTATGTGCTGGATTGGTGCCCTGTCCTGGGTCTATCTGCCCAGTGCCCGAGACGTTCTCCCCTGGATGGGCATGGGGAACCCCACCGCGACCCTAATAAAGGATAAAGCCGATGATAATGAACTGGGTTTGTGAAATGGAATTTCGTTTACATTTCATGTACCACACGTTACGTAAATGACAATAAAGTCTCCTTGAATTGAGTCCAGGTCGCTGCACCGCTCAAATAGCAACCCGCCAAAGTCAGAGCGCCACCTGGCTCGGCGAGTGACACCTGGCTCGGCGAGTGATTGGTGTATTGCATGTTATGCCCAAAACACACCCATGAAGAATTAAGAGTGCGATTATTAGCTATTAATATTATTATTAACATAATTAACGTAACGAATGGTGGTATAAATGTAAACACATTGGCTGAGGTAGAGCAAATTACCGGTGTGGCGCCAGGCAACACGCCCACCTAACAACTGCTTTCACAGGAACAAAATTGTCGTGTTTGTTTTGTTGTTCAGTATCGACAGAGATCCAGATGTATAAAGAAAAAGATTAGACCGATTATGGATACAGAAGACTTGGGCAACACAAGGTGTGGCTGGAATGTAAAATGCTAAATATGGAAACGGGTAGATTCTGCTGATCAGGCGTTTTCTTCAGCGAAGCGTTGCCACCTTGGCTGCGTGATGTCACCGCGCATCCGTATTGTACCAGCGCGTTTTTATTCGCCGTCATAAATCTTGTGTGTTTGTGTACAATGTGGCTTTAGTTCAAGTGCAGCTGTAAACCTCAGGGCAGGATTTGTGTGATAATGCATAAAACACTCGCTTTGTCTTCTGGGGAATGTCTAACACACACACACAAACACACACACCCTTTGTCTATTTTTAGCGACGCACCCAATATTCAGTAACCGGAATTAGTTGGCCAAAAAAACTCTCAGGACCGTATTTCCAGCGATGTCGCTGAGCCTTCGCCTTGCGACCGGAAATTGAACCGGGGACCTTCAGGTACAAATCGTCCCGAAATGGGCGAAAGTCGTGTACTAACTCTCTTAATAAGTTTTAACACAACATAAGTCTTAACCAATCGGCGTGTGCCCTCGCATTTTCCTTTTAAGAGCCAGGTGGCGCTCTGACTTTGGCGGGTTGCTTTTTGAGCGGTGCTGCGACCTGGACTCGATGCGCTGCTCCATGAGGTTCCTCTGAATGGAGAACCCACAGTATAGTCTTGACTATGGATCTGTATTCCACCCAATCGGATAGCGACCAATGTTTGACCATCTACGCCTGGAGAGGTCATTTTCAGTCGGCGGTGTGTCTGAGTTGTCCTTAACACGCCTCATTTTGAGACGGCCACGCCCATCGGTGGGGATATTTTCACACGCAGTATTTAAACCACGCAGGTGGAAGGCGGGACTGTTGCCGGGGTGTAGGATAGTAAGATAGGGCCCCATGTTCGGTATACCGCCTTCGGACATTTAATTTTTTTTTGTTTAGTGTTGTGCAGTTGACTAATGTGCGTTTGTTTGCGCGTGCTTTGTCTTCGTACAGGCATTCCTTTGCTGTGTTTCCTGGTGCTGCTCCCTCTCAACATGCCCTGGTCCCAGATCAATGTGACGTGGCTGGGCATTGTGCACTTCCTGGCCTGTTTGTCTCCGCAGTTGGGCTCCGTCCTCTATCACCTGTTCATGAACCACGAGGGCGGCGAGCCCGTCTACAAAACGCTACTCACACTGGACATGTGTGGCATCTGCATGATAACAACTCTGGGTAAGACGCTAAACAACGACGATACGCAATTACATTTATAACATTATTACGTTAAAGATATTTAAGACGGGGCGGCACGGTGGCTTAGTGGTTAGCACGTTCGCCTCTCAGCGCTAGGGATTCCCGGTTCGAATCCCCATCTGGGTGGAGTTTCCATGTTCTCCCCGTGTCTGCGTGGGTTTCCTCCGGGTTCTCCGGTTTCCTCCCACAGTCCAAAAACATGGAACAAGTTAATTGAATTCTCAAAAATTGCCCCCTATAGAGTGTGTCTGTGTGAGTGAGTGTGTGCCCAGCGATGGATTGGCGCC
>JAFMOD010000052.1:1393215-1406857 GCA_019802435.1 Corydoras maculifer
GCGTTCATGAGGCGATTCTAGATGTTCCTGAGGCGTTCATGAGGCGATTCTAGATGTTCCTGAGGCGTTCATGAGGAGATTCTAGATGTTCCTGAGGCGTTCATGAGGCGTTTCTAGATGTTCCTGAGGCGTTCATGAGGCGTTTCTAGATGTTCCTGAGGCGTTCATGAGGAGATTCTAAGCTGATCCTGAGGCGATCCTTAATACGTTCCCAAGGCACTCATGAGGTGTTCCTGAGATGTTCGAGGCGATCCTTAAACGTTCCTTGTTAACCCCACTGTTTAAAAAAAAAAAAAAAAAACTAATAAAAAAATTAATAAATTTAGCCAAAATTGACCTCTGTGAAGTTTGGGGTGGGGCAACGTTGTTGGCTTTGTTGTTCTAACCTTGCAGCAGCGTAGCACTGCACTCCACAATATTTGGGTTGAGGTACACCAGTGAACCCGTGATTTCTTTAGTTGTGGTTAAACCTGCGGTTAGTTATCGCTCCTAATTCGTAGCAGCTGAACGTCGGTGTTCAGGCACTCCTCTTCCACTTGAGGCAGTGTTGCCACTTTTTTGAGCCTTCAGATAAGACTGCATGCGCCCGTGCCAGTTTATCATTAAATTTGCCTCACAGGAGGATGAAGGGGGAGGGTAGTAAGTGGTTCTTCCAATTTAGGATACACTCGACCTTGGCGGGACGGCATCGATAAAGGGATTTCCCTGAATATTTACACGTTCCTCACAGCCTGTCGGCATGCTAATGAGCAGGCGGAGTAAAGTCATAAAGCTGTCGTGCACACGGGCGGCGTGATGGCAACCATCCTTCACCTCCTCCGTCAGGAAATGACATCAGAGCCTTTTGCGCAAATTTAGATTTTTTTCCTTTTGCGATGACGTGAAGTCATTCCGAACCTAACGCCGATGTTCTTCGTGTCCTCCGCAGGTGCCCTGCCCATCGTGTACAGTACCCTGCTGTGCTACCCGCTGCTGCGCGGCGGCGCCTTGCTGGCCTACATCGCGCTCTCCAGCTACGCCATCTACTGTGCGGTGACCGCACGGAGCCGGGTGCGCCGCCTGCGCTCGTTCGTGGGCCAAGCGGTCTTCCGCTTCACTTTCCTGGCGCTCCGCGGGATGGGCGTCGGCGGAGGAAGCCCGACGTCGCTACGCCACTTTCTCACCATGGAGGCGCTGGCTGTGATCGGCGGCGTCATCAACATCGCCCGTGTCCCTGAGCGCTTCTGCCCGGGCCTTTTCGACTACTGGTGCAACAGTCATCAGATAATGCATGTGCTCGTGGTGGGCTCCATCCTATCCCTGCACTGGGGGGTGCTGGACGACCTGCTGTGGATCAACAATTACGACTGTCCGGCCGACTGACGGCGGGGGAAACCCGGACGGACGGATTGTTTTTAGGGGGCCCGGGTGGGGTCTTAGGAGTCGCGCCACTCGTTAAGGTTCAATAATGACATGCATCAGGAACTTTTCTTTAGACTCAGGGAGGGACCATGACCTCTTATCTTTGACTTCTGACCTCTGGGATGTTTTTATCAGGGGGGAGGGGAGGGGGGGGCGGGTGTTCTCACACTTCCGCATAAAATGCGGTGTGTTCTGATCTGCGGGTCAAGTTTGCGACCTGGTGGTGGTCGATTATATCATTCGGCAGATCTTAGGATTTGCGCTCATTGCTCCGATGCTACCATTTCGATAGTAGCGAGCGGCTACGGTGTACTTTCTCTGAGACCCAGCAGCCACTAGTGGTAGTCTTGATAATTACAGCATCGCACCAGTTACAAGAAAGTCGGCACCCATCCACGTCTGGCTACCTTGAACACGTCCCCTAACTCATTGTTAGGCAATTAAATTAGCCATGGGCTTAAAGCGCCGCAGCTTTCTGCCACGTCATAGGGCAATAGAAGTCACATGGGTGTGTCCGGTTAGTCTGCCCGGTCCCAAATACTCTGAGTGTCGGGCGTTTGGCATCTTTTCGGAGCCGCCATTAGAATCACAGTTTGCATGGCATGGTTCGTTTGGGCTGCAGGAAGTTCTCAGCAATATCTGTTAGTAGGAGCTTTGGCGGGGTGGGGCGGGGGTTGGGGTGGGGGGCAATCTGGATGTTGATCATGCATCAGGGAGGTTCCCATAGGGTAAACGTATCAACAAAGTGCGCTTCATGGCCAAAGGTATGGGAGCGCTGACCAACGTCGCTTACTTTAAACATGGGCATTACATCAAAACATACAACACCCCCCCCAAACACACACTAAATACAATGTTATGATTGTAGTGCTTTTTAACAATCGCTGTGCCAATTCATTTTAAAACACCTTAGCTGTCGGGAACTCCGTGCAGGACACTAGAGTTTCTCGTGGTTCAAGTTGGTTGACGAGGGTCTTCCGCAAACTGTTGCCCCAATCAAATTAATCTCACTAGCTATGTAAACCCTAAACGTCATCCCTTCTGGCCATGACGTTGACGTTCCCCGCTGTACGAAATCCCTAGTCGCCCATCGCCGCGTCGTAACCTTGACCCCGGGGGGTATGTAAGCGCAGGGCAGTTACCTCATTTCATGTTTGACCTCTAGATAAGTTCGCGTAGTTAAGGTTGAGGTTATGTCACGGAATGTTAACGTGTTCGTTTTTGCCTAAGAGAACGTTCTTGAGGATCGGGCCTTGGCCCCGCCCTCTGGGTGAGGACGGTGGAGACGCACAGGGTGCACACACTCCGAGCCATAGCATCCACACAGTGTACTTTTACACTCACCCTGTGAGCAGTTTACGTTGTTTTTTTGTTAACGTGTTTTTTGTTAATTTATTCGTGTTTTTTTTTTCTATTTATTTATTTTTTTTATACGACAACATTAGCATTAGCATGGCTGCTGCTTTGTGGGTAATGAAACAAAAAATGCAAAAGCTGCGACGACAGGTACAAACGTTCAGAAACACACGTACGAAGCACTACAAAATCCCACCATTGCGGGATCAAGTCCACTTGAAATACTTGAGTTTCGAAGCGGGTTCCGTTTGTAGCGGTGTCTTTACGACCGTCTCATCATCCGTCCGTTTCTGGCCATCTTCTCGGTCGTTCCTTCTTGGTTTGCTCTGAACGGCTCGCTCCAGGTAGCCATGGGATTATAATCCAACGTACAGGACGTTCGATACAAAATGAGAACAATGAGTGACGCCCCCTACCATGCCTACCATGTTGGTTCAAGTGTTGGGCTATCCACCTGAAGTTTGTGGGATCAAATCCCCGGTCCGCTAAAGTTACCAATGTGGCTCCGTAAGCAAAACCCCTAATCCTCATGTCTCCAGGGGGCGCTGTATCATAGCTAACCCTGTGTTTTGGCTGCACCTTTAAAATTTGGGACAGTTGTAAGTCACTTTGGATAAAAGCAGCCGCATGTGTCATGCGTAGGGATGAGATGATTACAGATTTTAACGGTACAATTATGGTTATGATGTAATCAAACTAAGGTATTATCACGATCATACGATTATTATGCAATAAATAATTTTTAACCAGAAAAAATTACTGTGAAATCACGGAAGCAACGGTTTCTTATCTGATGTTTATTGACCCTGAACAGGAAAAAAAACATAATTTTTATATTTAACGCAAAATATTCTTTAGAACACAAAATTTTTAATTGTTTTGTGGAAATCAAGGTTAAAAAAAAAAAAAACACTAAAAACTTTCCGAAGTACAAAAGCAAAGAGACGAATGTGCTGCAAGCGGAACGTTTATTTTGGTTCCGTGCGAGTTGCGCCACAAGTTTAACTTTGTGACAATGTTGAAGCGCTCCTACGATTAATATATTGTAATGTTTTTGATCGCGATTAATTGAAATAACGATTAATTGTCTCATCCCTACTTGAAAAATAAAAAATACTACAGACAACCATGTGACCTCAGTGGTCCATATCCCCTCCAATGTTCCAGCTTTAAATATAGACGCCACGTTAAAGACGGGATCAGCATCATGACGATGCGGCGCTATTTCGGATCAGTATTCGGATCAGACTGCTATGTTTTCCTTAGGTTTATATTTATATTTATAAAAGACAGACGCAGATTTAATAATATCTCGATTTGGTGCCATAATGTTTTTTAGTGTTGCGTTTAAACCATCGACGCTCCGTGCAGGTCAGGGTTCTAATCGCCATGTAAGTCGACCGTGCCGCTTTGGTCGGGTGGTAACGCACTTTTAACGTGAATCGTCAGTGTTTGTAGGTCCTAGCTTACACCCCGCCGTCTGTCTGCGTGGTTTAAATAGCAGCACTCCGTGTGAATATATCCCCACCCCGATACATAGACGGTCTCACCCGCTTCAACCCAAATACGAGTGCCAAATATGGACACGACTCTAGGGTGTAGATCAGTCAGGTGGCATGGTAGTGTAATGGTTAGCATGTTCTCCTCTGAGCGCTGGGAATCGCTGGGAATCCATGTTCTCCCTGTGTCTGTGTGGGCTTCCTCCGGGTTCTCCGGTTTCCTCCCACAGTCTAAAAACATGGACTCAAGGTGAATTGGCTGCACCAAATTGACCCTACAGTGTATAGAGTAAGTGGGTGCGTGCCCGGTGATGGCGCTTTTCTAAACCACGCCCCCCCCCACCCCCCTCGCGACCCTTGAATAGGATTAAGAGGAAGATAATAAGATGAAGTAAGAATCACAAAAGTGTATGGGAGACGAAAGGGGACAAAACAGACTAACTCTAAAATTCTAAAAATAAACTATAAAGTAAAACTAAACTAGAAGTCCAGCTAAACTATGAGATTCAATCGATTTAACGCCTCCACGCACAAACCAGCTACACGCACAAACCAGCTACAAGAAACCTGTATGTTAATAATTAAACATTTTTTTTTTTTTGTAGCCAGCAAACTTAAATTGTTGTTAGTATTAATTTTCGCAAATAAAATCCATACAATGTAAAAAATGACTAAGTCGGCAAAATCTGGACGCAACGATCTAATCATGTGACTTCGACAATTGTAGGCAGCGATTGTGTGTGTGAGACGAAAAGGGTCAAAGACGCGTTCATCCAAGAGCGACGTACAAGCTTGCTTACTGCCAGGGGGCAGTAAGAGCCTTGATCAAGGGCCCTCCCCAACACACCAAGCCACCCATCACCACTAGGGGTGTCGTATCAACTTAAATATTTATGAAGGCTCCTCCGTATTTGGGTGTAATGAATAATTAGTGCTTCGAACGCCTCGTCTGGCGTTGTTAACCCCGTCAGGCTGACTCCCCGAGAGGAAAGGACCTCCACGGACGTCGCTGTGAGTGGAGGCACTGAGGAGTGCTGACTCAGGCGTCGGGTTTGATTCCAATAATAGAAAAAAATGCGCATTTCGCTGCAAACCAAGGATGATTGAGTACATAGACGACGTTTTCATCACCTCCGCCGCCGAGCCGTTTGTATTGCGCGTGCATGGGAACCCCTTCCGGTTTGTTGCTTTACGTTCCGTTCACATCCGAACCTTAAGTGTAATATAATTCGCCAAGTAATGCATGTCTGAAGAAGAAAACCTACCTAGTAATTCGAAGTAGTGGTAAGTAAAACACGTATCCTCCTAGGAGACCCAAGCGTGGAACCAGTTAGCAGTGCATGGTAGCTACGCAGGACCGCCCTTTAGTACCGGGTTACACACTCTTAAAGTAGTTCGCCCAAGGCAGGGACACTCCCACGCGTGTCCGGACTCGGAAGTCCCGTCCCGTTTTTTTTTTTTTTTTTTTCTCCCTCTGTCCTTTTTGAACGCCCGTCCGGTCATGGGCCGAGCCGGGTTGCAGCTCTACGTACGGTTCCCGAGCGTCGGGACGGGTTTTATGGAGGACGAAGGGAACAACACCGAGGCAATACGAGCATATTAATCAATATCGAGATGTACTGTTTTGTTTTCGTTCCAATATGTTTTTTTTTTTTTTTTTTTTTTTCCGTTCTATTAAAAAGGGCTTTGGAACATTGTGAATACCTATAAATAACGTCATGTAAATATTGGATGTAGATTGTGTACATGCATACGGTGTGCACCGCCCACACCATGAGATCTTTTTTTTTTATACGCATTAATATATAAAGCAGAGGTATATAAAGCCACGCCGCGGATCTGAATGTTGTCTCCACTCCACGTGTCTGACATCAGCAGATTTAGACGCCGGCCTCACGGATTCAACATGTTCTCGCTTCCATGTGCCGTCGAGATGGACTTTGTAGTTCTACGGTTCCACTCTGTAGTCCATCTGTTTGTGTTCTACAGTACATACTGTGTACTCTGTTCTAATGCTCAGAAACCCAATGGTACCACCACAGAGCAGGGGTTAATGGGTGGGGGCATTATTCCTATCCAGTGTCACTGAGGAACTGACAACAAACAATCCACCACCCAAATGATACCTGTTCTGTGATGCTCCTGAGAACCAACAGGGGGCGAACAACAACAAAGAACACAGATGGACTACAGTCTGTAATTGTAGAACTACAAAGTCCATCTGTATGGTGAGTGGAGCTGTGAGTCCCTTCCGATTTTTCCATTTTTCAAACGATTCATTTGTGTGAATCATGATTCAGAGTCACTTTCCACTATAAAACCCCCTTGTGGACCCTACGCAGCTCATTCTGCTTCCATGTCCCAGAAAACGGGGTGAAGTTTTTTAACGAGAAGGTTCTTCGTTATGCGAGAGACGCGTGTTCTCGTGAAAAACAGACAGACGACCAGGATGAAGGAAGGTGTTGATGTTGCTTCACAAATCCCAACACGTCATGAGTGAGTCACCTGGAGATCTGCTGGTGGGATCTGAGGAACATCGTCATTCAAGAACTATCAAGAACCGAACTGACTGGTGGAACGTCACGTTTATAAAGAGAAGTCCATGAAGAGAAGTTCAACACGTCCTGCATCGCACCCAGATCTTCTCTGCTCTTCTCGATGCAGTGAGTGATAAACATGGTGACACAACGATGGAAATGCGTCACCACGGCGATTGGGTTTAACGCCGGAGACGAGAAGTAATGGTAGATTCCACGAACCAAAATCACTTTGGAAGATCTGAAACTTCAAGTCCAGAATTCCTAATCCATGGTTCTCTAAAGTTCTACGTGAACATGGTCCGATCAGGTTCCGTTCCAGTGGATCTACATGTTATGAAGTGTCGGTTTGGAAATCCGTTAAGTCCCAAATCCCAGTGATGTCGTTGTGATGGCATTAGAACCCCAAACAACTTCATCATCGTCTTAGTTGCAGCAATAGAAAAGAACGTAATCTCTAATCTGTCGGATTTAAATTTAGTTATTACAGGCAGGAGGGCGGCACGGTGGCTCAGTGGTTTAGCACGTTCGCCTCTCAGCGCTAGGGATTCCCAGTTCGAATCCCCATCTGGGTGGAGTTTCCATGTTCTCCCCGTGTCTGCGTGGGTTTCCTCCGGGTTCTCCGGTTTCCTCCCACCGTCCAAAAACATGGATCAAGTCAATTGAATTCTCAAAATTGCCCCATATAGAGTGTGTCTGTGTGAGTGAGTGTGTGCCCAGCGATGGATTGGCACCCTGTCCTGGGTCTATCTGCCCAGCGCCCGAGACGTTCTCCCCTGGATGGGCATGGGGAACCCCACCGCGACCCTAATAGAGGATAAAGCGGGTGATAATGAATGAATATTACAGGCAGGGCGGCACGGTGGCTAAGTGGTTTAGCATGTTCGCCTCTCAGCACTAGGGATTCCCGGTTCGAATCCCTATTTGGGTGGAGTTTCCATGGTCTTCCCGTGTCCGCGTGGGTTACCTCCGGGTTCTCCGGTTTCCTCCCACAGTCCAAAAATATGGATCAATGTCAATTGAATTCTCCAAATTGCCCCATATAGAGTGTGTCTGTGTGAGTGAGTGTGTGTCCAGCGATGGATTGGCGCCCTGTCCTGGGTGTGTCTGCCCAGCGCCCGAAATGTTCTCCCCTGGATAGACATGGGGAACCCCACCGCGACCCTAATAGAGGATAAAGCGGAAGATAATGGATGGATGAATAAATATTACAGGCAGGAAAAATAAATCAATTTCTCAACGGTTCTCAATCGAAGTTCTAGTTCATCCCAGAAGGTACCTGATGGGATGACGATCAGGACTTTTTACAAACCGAGGTGTAAAGTCGCATCAAACTCAAACAACCGTTGTATTCTGGACCTTACGCTGGTAACTTTGGATTTGTCGCCATCTAGCGGAAAGACGTGTATCACATGGTGGTGGCGGTGGTGGTTTCCAGCTAAAAGTCACGGGTTCTAAATTAATGCTTTAAAATAAATGTGTTTACTGTTTTTACTCTTCTGACAGGAGGACTCCACAACTATGAAGTAGTTTTTCGTGCCCCCTAACGGATAAATGCAATAGTGCAGTTTGTGGATCTCAATCTAAGGACTTTAAAGGTACCAGTTTATCATTCATTCATTCATTCATTATCACCCGCTTTATCCTCTATTAGGGTCGCGGTGGGGTTCCCCATGCCCATCCAGGGGAGAACGTCTCGGGCGCTGGGCAGATACACCCAGGACAGGGGGGCAATCTATCACTGGACACAGACACAGACATTCACACAGACACACTTTATATGGGGCAATTTGGAGAAGTCAATTGACTTGATCCATGTTTTTTGGACTGTGGGAGGAAACCGGAGAACCCTGAGCAAACCCACACGGACACGGGGAGAACATGGAAACTCCACCCAGATGGGGATTCGAACCGGGAATCCCTAGCGCTGAGAGGAGAACATCCTAAAGCACTACGGCTGAAGTACACTTTGGCAAGGCACCTAATCCCAAGTACTCCATCCATCCAATTTATTATCTAGTATCTAGTAGAATGACCATCCAGGGGAGAACGTTTCGGGCGCTGGGCAGATACACCCAGGAGAGGACACCAATCGCTGGGCTCACACTCACTCACACACACACACACACACACACACACACACTCTATATGGGGCAATTTGTAGAATTCAATTGACTTGATCCATGTTTTTTGGACTGTGGGAGGAAACCGGAGAACCCGGAGGAAACCCACGCCGACACGGGGAGAACACGGAAACTCCCTAGTGCTGAGAGGAGAACATGCTAAGCCACCATGCCGCCCAAGAACTCCCCGGTTTAAATGTAAATAAACATATGAGTGAAATTCCCTTAAACCAATACACACACACACACACACACACACACACACACACACACACAGAGGGCAATTTAAAACGAAGTGCTTCTATGATCATTCCTGCACAAGCATTCAGTTCCCTTATAGTTCTTTAACCGGCTTGTTTTTGGCTCCATCTTGTGGCCATAAATATATGACATGGTTTTGCCGCTCTGTGTAGAAGAGTGCAGCGGTGCCTCGTGACGTCAGAATGGTTCAGTTTTAAAAAGAGGAAGTTAGAAAGTTCAGCAGAGGACAGTTGTTCAAACGCACCGCCGTTTACACGCAGACTGGTGTGCAGGCTAAAGTGGGCGTGGCCTCTCGGCGGTTAGTGATCGTGGTTCTAAATATTAACAACACGCTTCAGATGAAAGTAAAGAAGTCGTGTTCTGAAGTCCTCAGTCCATCAGCGCGCCGTAGCAACCGTCACTAAGACACGTCACTCCAGCTGAAGGTTGTGGGTTCAAATCTCAGGGCCAATAAAGTGACCAATGTGGGCCCTTGAGAAAGGATTTTCCCATGCCCATCCAGGGGAGAAGGTCTCGGGCGCTGGGCAGATACACCCAGGACAGGGCGCCAATCTATCGCTGGGCACACACTCACACAGATATATGGGGCAATTTAGAGAACTCAATTGACCTCGATCCATATTTTTTTGGACTGTGGGAGGAAACCGAGAGAACCCAGAGGAAACCCACGTGGATACGGGGAGAACATGGAAACCCCACCCGTTTACACCCCGAGATACAAACCGGGAATCCCTAGTGCTGAGAGGAGAACATGCTAAACCACTAAGCCACCGTGCCGCCCAATAAAATAACCAAATGTAATTAATTCATTATTATTAACCAGAGGGCTGCTCACCCGGGAAGGAGGGGGGGGGGGCTTAGTTGTAACTTGGAGTCTACATGTTCTCCCCGTGTCTGCATGGGTTTCCTCCGGGTTCTCCGCTTTCCTCCCACAGTCCAAAAAAACATGGATCAAGGTCACATTGAATTTTCCAAATTGCCCCATGTAGAGTGTATCTGTGTGAGTGAGGGCGGCACGGTGGCTCAGTGGTTTAGCATGTTCTCCTCTCCGCACTAGGGATTCCCGGTTCGAATCCCCATCTGGGTGGAGTTTCCATGTTCTCCCCGTGTCCGCGTGGGTTTCCTCCGGGTTCTCCGGTTTCCTCCCACAGTCCAAAAAACATGGATCAAGTTAATTGAGTTCTCCAAATTGCCCCCTATAGAGTGTGTTTGAGTGAGTGATTGAGTGTGTGCCCAGTGATAGATTGGCGCCCTGTCCTGGGTGTATCTGCCCAGCGCCCGAGACGTTCTCCCCTGGATGGACATGGGGAACCCCCCCCCCCACACGACCCTAATAGAGGATAAAGCGGAAGATAATGGATGAATAAATAATTAACCAGGGGGCTGCTCACCAGGGATGGCTTAGTTGCAACATGGAGTTTTCATGTCCTCCCCGTGTCCACATGGGTTTCCTCCGGGTTCTCCGCTTTCCCCCCACAGTCCCAAAACATGGATCAAGTCAATTGAATTCTCCAAAATTGCCCCATATAGAGTGTGTCTGTGTGAGTGAGTGTGAGCACCCAGCGATAGATTGCCCCCCCCCCCCCGTCCTGGGTGTATCTGCCCAGCGCCCGAGACATTCTCCCCTGCTTGGGCACCCCCCCCCCTCCACCCACCCCCCATGACTCTAGTAGAGGATAAAGAGGAAGATAACGGATGGAGGGATTTTTTTTTTAGATTGTATAATAGAGTGAACGCGTGGTTGAATTGCTCTCTGGTTGAATTTGGGGGGAGGAGGTGGGGGGTGCAGTCTGATGGTACAGGAAGGACATGCAAGCCGGCTGCAGGTCGCGCCATCTCGAACTCGAGCAACACTTTAAAAGGCAACGCGGAATGCAGAAGCCGCTCGCAGACGCCTCCCATTCGCACTTTCACTTCCTCCAAGATTTAAAGCACCTCTGCGCCTCCGTTTGCTCTCATTCTCCCCTCTCTCTCCTTCCTCCCTTCATCAGCACCCGCACCCGGAACCGAACCCGGACCCGAACCCGCCCTGCACCGTTCCGCCTTCAGCTGCAGGTAGGACTGCACACACACACACACACACACACATCTGTGAAAGACTTCAATCAAAGCACAAGTACAAAGTCTGTGTGTTTGTGTGTGTGTGTGGGGGGGGGTGTATGTGTGTGTGTGTGTGGGGGGGGGGGGGGTTCCTCGCTTGGAGGAATTTAAAGTAATGAGCGTCACGCGGGGATCAGCCGGACCCGGTTAGCGCGCGCTCTCGTGATGGAAGGCCGCTTGGTAACGGTTGCCACGGCGCACAGATGCCCCCAGGACCTCAGAACAAACACGTTAGTTTCCTTTTAATGCTTAGAACCACAAATCACTAAACATTCATTCGCTTTATCCTCTATTAGGGTCGCGGTGGGGTTCCCCATGCCCATCCAGGGAAGAACGTCTCGGGCGCTGGGCAGATAGACCCAGGACAGGGCGCCAATCCATCGCTGGACACACACTCACTCACACACACACTGTATATGGGGCAATTTTGAGAATTCAATTGACTTCATCCATGTTTTTGGACTGTGGGAGGAAACCGGAGAACCCGGAGGAAACCCACGCAGACACGGGGAGAACATGGAAACTCCACCCAGATGGGGATTCGAACCGGGAACCCCTAGCGCTGTGAGGCGAACGTGCCAAACCACTAAGCCACCGTGCCGCCCGAATTACTAAACACCAAAATTTCATTAATTTAGTAATAATTAATAATTATAATATTCCCACCGGGTTCTCCAGCTTCCAGGGGCAAATCGAGTGCTCTAAGTTGCCCCATATGCTGTGTGTTTGGTTTGTGAGTGTGAGCGGGTGTATCTGTGCACGGGGCTTGGAAATGTTCTCCTCTTGATGGGCATGGGGACCTACCCCCCCACCCCGCGGCGCCACCCGTTACCTTAGCAGAGGACTAAGCAGAAGAGCATGAATGAGAATTCTAATAATTATAATGATAATGAGGGTGGTACACTGGTGGTTTGGCATGTTCTCCTCTCAGCGCTGGGGATTCCCACCTCGAATCCCGATCTGGGTGGAGTTTCCATGTTCTCCCCGTGTCCACGTGGGTTTCCTCCCACAGTCCAAAATAACATGGATTAAGGTCAATTGAATTCTCCAAATTGCCCCATATAGAGTGTGTCTGTGTGTGTGAGTGTGTGCCCAGTGATAGATTGCCCCCCCTGTCCTGGGTGTATCTGCCCAGCGCTCGAAACCTTCTCCCCTGGATGGGAATGAAGACACCCACCCCCGACCCTAATAGAGGATGAAGTGGAAGATGATGGATGGATGGATAACGAGGGTTATGTTAGATCCTCATAATTACTAATTATTAAGACTAATTACAATAGGAGGTCACGTCGCTGTCGTATTATGATGTCACAGTAGTCTTTACAGTGAACATAAAAACATGAAGCCTCAGCATTTATTCAATGAAATATTATGATGTCATTGTGGTATTTGGTATTATTAAATACAAAATACATGTTTATTAAATTAATTACATTTTAGTAATAGTAATTATATTGAAATTTTATTTATGTAATATTATGCTCGACAATCAAGGCATTGATCTGTGACATTACGATCCCGCCGGAGCTTGATATCAGAGGTCAGACTCCTGCAGGATCGCGATGTCACAGCGGGTTAGGGACCCTGGCCCTGAGGATGGAACACTGTGGGTCCCTGTGCAAGGCCCCTAAATCCAGCGAGGGGGGGGGGGGCGTAGAGAGTCGTTCATAAGTATGACTCAGCGTTCCGATGCTTTAGAGGTCGCAGTTCTCACTGCGAATGGGGCAACTTTTGGGTCGCTTGCCATCATTCACATCGTCAAATATGCAAATCCATCGTCCATGTCCTTCCCTTACCATACAGATGGATTTTGTAGTTCTACAATTCCGGACTGTAGTCCATCTGTGTTGGTTCTCAGGAGCATCACAGAACAGGTATCATTTGGGTGGTGGATTGTCGATTGTCAGTTCTGCAGTGACACTGCTGGGATAGGACTAATGCCCCCACCCAATAACCCCTGCTCTGTGGGGGTACTATTGGGGTTCTGAGCATTAGAACAGAGTACACAGTATGTACTGTAGAACACAAACAGATGGACTACAGAGTGGAACCGTAGAACTACAAAATCCATCTTGACGGGACGTGGAACGGAGAACGTGGACAATGTGGGTGGAGGTCGCCATGGTTCGCCATTCCGAATTTGATGTGCCATCTTCACTTCATAGAACGTTCCGTGTCGAGGCGGACATGAGGACAGGAAACGGTGCTTCTGTTATTGGGGTTGCCAGGGCGACGGCTCGAGGAACCCTCTACAGGTTCCTTCTTTCGAATGTGCTGCTTTAAGGGCACGGCTCCGGGGAACGATTTCCAAAACGCTTCGAAGAACTCATCTCATTGACTTTCAATTGCACTGGGGTCATGGGGG
>JAFMOD010000052.1:1412242-1445101 GCA_019802435.1 Corydoras maculifer
AACCCCACCGTAACCCCACAATAACCCCACCATAGCAAGAAGGGGGCGTGGCCTAACTTTGGCCCAATACTGTACATTGTACTGATGACATTAACGTCATTATTATTATTATTAAATAATGTCCCCTATTTGTCCTCTATGAGGGTCGCGGCGGGGGGGTTCCCCATGCCCATTCAGGGGAGAACGTTTCGGGCGCAGATACACCCAGGACAGGGGGGCAATCTATCGCTGGGCACATACTCACACAGACACACACACACTCTATATGGGGCAATTTGCAGAATTCTATTGACCTTGATCTCTGTTTTTGGACTGTGGGAGGAAACCGGAGAACCCGGAGGAAACCCACGCAGACACGGGGAGAACATGGAAACTCCACCCAGATTGGGATTCGAACCGAGAATACCCAGTACTGAGAGCGGAACATCTCACATCACTCTTTAACTTCCAGAACTGTACGGAAACCGCGGCATGGTTACCATGGCAACCGTTCTGTAGATGATGTGTACGTGCAGACGACGCAGGTGTGTGAAACGCTGCCGTTTTTAAAAATTTTATTTATTAGTTGATTAAATTTTTTTTTCTTAGCCGTCAAATTCTAATGTTCACAAAAGCGAGCCGGCGACTCAGGAAGTTTCAGGTCGGCTTCCTCATTCGTACGTCACCGTTGTCGTCGAGGTTGTTTTTTTTTTTTTTTTTTTTTTTTTTTTTTTTTTTTTTTTTTTTTTTTTTTTTTTTTTTTTTTTTTTTTTTTTTTTCTCGCATCGTTTATTCTTTTTGCCATATTTGGACTGTTTCTGCGACGGGTGACAGGATGTGGTGACAGCTCGCAGACTGACTGAGTGAGGAGGAGGAGGAGGAGGAGGAGGAGCAGGAGGACAGCTGCCAGTTAGAGAGCAAAAAAAAAAAAAAAAAAACGGTCAAGGCGTCGTTTAGGTGACTTTTAAAAACTTTAATTCATGTTTTTTTTATATGACATTAAGGTTTTTTGCTGGTGGAACCTGCAGGAGTCTAGTTTCACACCCTGGGTTTGATTCCCGGGAGGGCGTCTAGGTTCCTGTGTTACATTTGCATGTTCTCCATGTGTTTGCGTGGACTTTTAAAGAAAAATCCACCAATATTTACCACATGGAAGGGGGGGGGGGGTTCCCATGTCCTTGCCCATGGGGAAGATACACCATCCATGACACATACACTACTAGAGCAGCAGATTCACCTTGAATCCATGTTTTTGGACTGTGGGAGTAAAAGCCACGGCGACACGTGGAGAACATGCAAAACTCCACCCAGATTGGGATTCCAACCTGGATCCCAAGCGCTGAGTGACAGACGTGCTGACCCTCATTGTCTAGGTTTCTGTGTGACATTTGCATGTTCTCCATGTGTTTCGTGGACTTTTAAAGAACAATCCACCAATGTTTACCACATTGGGGGGGGGGGGGGTTCCCATGCCCTTGCCCTTGCCCTTGCCCAGGACAGGATACACCCAGGACAGGGTACCAATTTATGGCTCCATGGAAACATACACTGACACATACACTATAGGGGCAACTTAGAGAAGTGGAATCACCTTGAATCCATGTTTTTGGACTGTGGAAGGAAAACCCACGCGGAGCCGTGGAGAACATGCAAAACTCCGCCCAGATTGGGATTCCATCCTGGATCCCCAGCACTGAGAGACAGACAGTGCTGGCCCTCAGTGACTAGAGCTCTGTGTGGCATTTGCATGTTCTCCATTTTCTTTTTCTGCATGTTCTAGTCGTGATTAGACTCCACCCCCTGAAACCCTAATTAGTGATAGGAGCTCAAATCCTCATCTTGGTGTTAATTAGCGCTCTAACCGTCTGGTTGGTATTCAGAACCCTGCACAGACGCGGCGTGGTTCCTCATTCCGCCGGCGCGGGGTTCTCGCTCTGTCTGAAACGCTTTCCTGTTCGCCGTCGTTCGGCCAATCAGAGCAAAGTTTCCTTCATGAATTATTCATTAGACTTTATTTACTGACACGGGGAGCGATGGGGGCGCCATGTTCTCAGCTCCATGTCCTGTAAAAATGGACTTTGTAGTTCTACAGTTCCACTCTGTAGTCCATCTGTTTGTTCTACAGTACATACTGTGTACTCTGTTCTAATGCTCAGAACCCCAATAGTACCACCACAGAGCAGGGGTTATTTCGTGGGGCATTATTCCTATCCCGGCAGTGTCACTGCAGAACCGTCAATCAACAATCCACCACCCAAATGATCCCTGTTCTGTGATGGTGTTGACCGAAAGAGAACGGAGAACCAACAAAAAAAGAGCTGGACTACAGTCTGTAATTGTAAAACTACAATGTCCATCTATATGATAAGTGGAGAAAGAAGGGGGCGTGGCCTAACACAGCTCATTACCTATTTGCTCATTCCTAATATGGTCGGTGGCTGTTAGACATGACTGACCTCGGCTGACGGTCTCAGAGGTGCCTCTCGTCCTATTTGCTCGGTTCTAAGACAAAGAGAAGTCTTTAGACCCGCAGTGCCACCTATAGGACAGATTCATATGTGCAATCTGCTGTACATGTAACCCATCCCTGCTGTGAAACACACACAGACACACACACACACAAAAGTGGACACACATGTCCCTAGAGTGGTGGGCAGCCCTGTACACGGCGCCTGGGGGCAACTGGGCTTAGGGCCCTTACTCGAGTGCACTTCAGCTGGAGTACTTGGTGGGGTGGTAATCGAACCGTGGACCTTCAGGTCTCAAGGCTGGTTCCTGAAGTTCTAATTAAAGGTTCTCCTGACGTGGTTCCCTCTCTGTTTCGCAGACCGGCCGCATCGACATGTCGCAGCCCACCGTGTGTGGACACACCGGACCGGTGCTGGACATCGAGTGGTGTCCTCACAACGACAACATCATTGCCAGCGGCTCTGAGGACTGCAGCGTCATGGTGAGGGGGGCGGGGGGGCTGATGATGGCGTGGGTCGACCGTCTGGGGAACGTTCTGTATTTGACAGCTGATTGGTTGCCATGGCGGTGGGCGGGGCACTTACGGCACTGTCTGTTTGGTAGATCTGGGAGATTCCGGAAGGAGGTCTGACGACGCCCCTGAAGGAACCCGTGGTGAAGTTGGATGGTCATTCTAAACGTGTGGGCATCCTCAGCTGGCACCCCACTGCGCGCAACGTCCTCATGACTGCAGGTATACACACACACACACACACACACACAGTGGCCTATCAGATTGCGTTGGTGCCCAGGGGAGAACTTTTCGGGTTCTGGGAAGGTACCCGAAGACAGGGTGCACACACTTCATAGGGGCAATTAAAAGCAGCCAAGTCACCTTGAATCCATGCTTTAAGGCTGTGGGATGAAACACTCACACGGACACACACACCATATAGGGGCAATTAAAAGCAGCCAAGTCACCTTGAATCCATGCTTTAAGGCTGTGGGATGAAACACTTACTCACACACTTCATAGGGGCAATTACAGCAGCCAAGTCACCTCGAATCCTTGCCTTGAGACTGTGGGATGAAAAATTCACATGTACACACACTTTATAGGGGCAATTAAAAGCAGCCAGGTCACCTTGAATCCATGCTTTAAGACTGTGGGATGACGCATTTACTCACATAGACATACACACTTTAGAGTGAAACAAACACCTTACGGGGCAATTAAAAGCAGCCAAGTCACCTTGAATCCATGCCTTAAAACTGTGGGATGAAAAACTTACTTACGTGGACACACACACTTTTATAGGGGCAATAAAAACAGCCAAGTCACCTTGAATACAGGCTTTAAGACTGTGGGATGACGCATTTACTCACATAGACATACACACTTTATAGGGGCGATTACAAACAACCGTGTCACCTTGAATCCATGCCTTAAGACTGCGGGACGAAACAAACACCTTACAGGGGCAATTAAAAGCTGCCAAGTCACCTTGAATCCATGCCTTAAGACTGTGGGATGAAACAAACACCTTACGGGGCAATTAAAAGCAGCCAAGTCACCTTGAATCCATGCCTTAAAACTGTGGGATGAAAAACTTATTTACGTGGACACACACACTTTTATAGGGGCAATAAAAACAGCCAAGTCACCTTGAATACATGCTTTAAGACTGTGGGATGACGCATTTACTCACATAGACATACACACTTTATAGGGGCGATTACAAACAACCGTGTCACCTTGAATCCATGCCTTAAGACTGCGGGACGAAACAAACACCTTACGGGGCAATTAAAAGCAGCCAAGTCACCTTGAATCCATGCCTTAAGACTGTGGGATAAAAAACGTACTTACATGGACACACACACACTTTTATAGGGGCAATTAAAACAGCCAAGTCATCTTGAATACATGCTTTAAGACTGTGGGATGAAACACAAGTACACACACACTTTATAGGGGCAACTAAGGTGCAGCATATATTCAGGTGATCAGCGCCCTCTACTGACTCCCCCCTGCCCGGAGGCCCCTTTTGTACCCCATGTTGTCCTCTGTTCTGCGCGCAGGCTGCGATAACGTGGTTATCCTGTGGAACGTGTCGCGCGGCGAGGCGGTGGTGCGGATCGAGTCCGTGCACAGCGACCTGATCTACAGCGCCTGCTGGAACCGAGACGGCTCGCGGATCCTGACCTCCTGCAAGGACAAGAAGCTGCGCGTCCTGGACCCGCGCAAGGGAACCGTCATCGCCGTACGTACCCACCAGCTCGGCAAACCTCCCCCCCTAACCCACTCCAAAACCGACATCCGGTACCCGACCCACTAACTAATCGTTTTCACGTTTAAGGAGGGGGGGGGTGTGTAGGTTCCTTATGGACCTCTCCAGAACCTCCACCGCATAAGGAACCGTTCGGTTGGTACCGTAGTGGCGCGTCCTCGGTGGCGCGAGTGGATCGGACGGAGTGCTGCTGCTGCAGTTAAAACTCCAGACACATCAAGCTCACCGTCAGTCGTCTGCCCCCTGCTGGACGCTGGTGGTGTGACACTCGGCCTGTTGTGTGTGTTCCAGGAGAAGGACAAGCCTCACGAGGGCTCCCGGCCGGTGCGAGCCGTCTTCGTGTCGGACGAGAAGATCCTGACCACCGGCTTCAGCCGTATGAGCGAGCGCCAGGTGGCGCTCTGGGACCCGGTGAGTCGCCGATGACATCACACACACGACCCCCGAGACACCAAGACCACGTCCTAAACCCGTTCTGTTATTTGTTTCCTTTGCAGAAGAGTTTCGACGAGCCGCTCACTCTGCAGGAGCTGGACACCAGCAGCGGGGTTCTGCTGCCCTTCTTCGACCCCGACACGCGTGTCGTTTACCTCTGTGGCAAGGTGAAGACGCCAAAATAAATGTCCCTGTAATGTTGAAATTGTAAGATGGTTCCTTAAAAAGGCTTGGGGTAGTCCACGGGTTGGCGTGTGGGACCCTCCAGTTACATTTGGTAATTACAGACACCTTCCTCCAAAGTAACTTACAAAATGAACACAGGGTTGGCCACAGCACCCCCTGTGGGCAGTGGGGGTTAAGGGCCTTAATCAAGATCCCACTTTGGTAACTTCAGTGGACCTGGGATTTTAACCTCCCAACCTTCTGAGTGATCGCCCAACAGCCTTACGACTGAGCTGCCACACCTCATAACCCCTTAATTGCTCCAGGGGGCGCTGCATCATTTACATTTGGTCATTTATTGGACGCCATTATCCAAGGCGACTTACAAGGTGAGCGCAGGGTTCATCACAACATCCCTGGAGCAATAAGAGTTAAGGGTCTTGCTCAAGGACCCACACTGGTAACTTCGGTGGACCTGGGATATGAACCGCCAACCTTAACCAAACAGCCTAAACCAACGCCCTGACCACTGAGCTACCACTCCCTCGTGACCCACCCTGTTGTCTAAACCAACCATGGCATTGGTACACCTTTACATCACCTCGTAAATAAATTTAATTTAAGACCTCCTGAAGGGTAATGACCATTAGGACTCTTGGCGATCCAAACTTTAAAGTACCAAGCAAGGTATTCGTACCGCAAGCTTGCGAACCCTCTGAATTTTTATTTGCTGTTATTTCGAAGGCTCTAGAACGCAAAACCAATGGAACCAAAACAACCAGGAAGACATCATTTCAACCAGGTCCTTATTTTCATATATTTTATTTAAGCCAAATGGTGCTTAGATGCCACGTTCCTCAACGACGATGGGCCCAAGGGTCACCCTTCCTTCCATCTGCAGGTCTGTGAAGTGGAACCCATGATCAGACAGCATGTAATCTCGAAATACAAGCGTTACGCCAAACCAATAAAAGCTCTAGAGCTCACCTTGGTCTGGCGGCAGATCCCTTCCCTTCTTCAAGACGCCGCCGCAGTCGGAGTCGCAACAGCGGCACACACTGCCGTCTCCGGACGCCGCGGTCCACCTGCAACGCAAGCACCGAGCTCGTGGAGCGACTCTAGAACCAGGTTCCCAAAAAAAAGTGCCAATGGTATGGACATACCCGTTGTCAGTGTAGGAACACGCCTTGTGCTGGGAATCGGGACGCAACGATGCCGCCGTCGCCTTCAAGTAGCACGCGATGTAGACCTGCGCAGATCAAAACGGTCTGAGCAAACCAACCGAAGCACCAAGCGCCCAATCGCCGGTCACGCCTCACCAGAGAACCGGCAACCTTCTGGAACCGAAACGCCTCCAGCTGAAATCCCTGCTTGCAGC
Source organism: Corydoras maculifer (assembly GCA_019802435.1). Classification (NCBI taxonomy): domain Eukaryota; kingdom Metazoa; phylum Chordata; class Actinopteri; order Siluriformes; family Callichthyidae; genus Corydoras; species Corydoras maculifer. The sequence goes on from JAFMOD010000052.1 coordinate 1,418,939, forward strand.
CTTGAGTTTGAGGCATGAACCGGGATCCGGAACCCGTCAGCTTGGCGTCCAGCATGCAGCTGAGGAACACACGGATTACGGCATGGGTTAGAAGTGGGGTGGAGAACCAAATCCCACATGGGGACAAAGCAGCTTGGGATGCTGCTTACCCATAGTTTTCAATAAAGGAATATCGGGGCGTCGCGTTCAAATCGGGAACCGGCGTAGCGACGCAGCCGTTGATGTACAAACGGAGAGGCAGGTGGAAGAATTGCAGAACCGAGGCCTCGATATTTATAAGCTCTCCCAAGAAATACTTATTGGACGCCCGTTCCGAGACCCAGTCGTCTGGGAAACAAGGGACTCGTTAGATCCTTAAAATGGGACCGGGTTACTTTGGGAACGTTCTCATCATACCAACAAGACCATTGGTCACCAATACGAACCCATCATGAGCCTCAACGAGAAGATGAGATATTCCTCAGCAACGTGGGTGGAGGCGTATGGAACCCAAGCGGGAATCAGAGCACCGCTGCTTACGTTTTGGAACCTGAAATGCAAATTAAAGAACCCACTTCATAATCTGAACGTCTGAAGTGAAGACGCCGGCGCTGTGGGATGATGCAGAACCTTGGGTAGTGACACTCAATGATGACTGTTGCTCCTTCTCCAACCACGTTCCTTAAAATTGGCGTTCCACCCAAAGGCGACGGAACGCCATAGTAGAGAGCGAAGACGTAGACGAACTCATCCTCGGTCATCTGAGGGAACCCAATGTGGAGGTGTTTATAAAGCGACCAAAGAGACAGAAGAACGTTAGAGACGGTCAAGAAGACTTACCACCAGGTAGCTGCCGCAGCCCTGCAGTTGGGATTCGTAGACGATGGTCCGCCGAGCGCCGTCTTGTTCTTTGGCGGGACATCCCCCCAGAGTGAGCACGGACACGTCGATGGGTTCTCCGGTTGAAAACAGGTCCTTCTCCACTTCCACGCGCACAGTGTCCTCGGAGCACTCCGCCGCCACGGTCTGAATAGCGGCCGGGATAGGCCTGTCGAAGTGCGCCGGCACCGGCCGCAGGACGGTGGGCGGGAGCGGGAAGCGCCAGTTCAGTGGTTTCACAGGGCCTTGGACCACCTGGTGAGACTGGACGTTCTGGGACGTCTGTACAGCGTCGTGGACCGGCGGAACGTCAGGAAGGCGTCGAGGTTGGGAGCCTGGTCGGATTTTTAACGGGTCTTCCGCACCAGGCCGCTGCGCCGCCGCCGCCGAACCACACAGCAACACTGCTGCAACCACCACAACCCAAACGTGTTGACACACCATGACTACTAAGTGCAAGTCTGACAAGAACGTCAAGACAACGTTAAGACGGCGGAGCTTTATAGAGCTGAGGGCCGATTGTTACCACCTGTCCTTTAATCAGCCCCTCAGAAATACTGGCACCTGATTGGTCAGAGAGTTGAAGTGATTTGTCACGTGACCTGTTCAATCAAGGCAGAATGTTTTTTCTAGAACGAGGTACAGGCTGGAACCATGTGACCACTTAATTAGTTCCACATTTAGTTCTCATTATATCAGCTTCATGTTGCCCAGTTCGAATCCCAATCTGGATGGAGTTTCCATGTTCTCCCCGTGTCCGCGTGGGTTTCCTCCGGGTTCTCCAGTTTCCTCCCACAGTCCAGAAAACATGGATCAAGGTCAATTGAGTTCTGCAAATTGCCTCATATAGAGAGTGTGTGTGTGTGTGTGTGTGAGAGTGTGTGTGTCCAGTGATAGATTTGGTGTCCTGTCCTGGGTGTATCTGCCCAGCGCCCGAAACGTTCTCCCCTGGATGGGCATGGGGAACCCCCCCCCTTGTGACACTAGTAGAGGATAAAGGGGAAGATAATGGATGGATGAATGTTGAGTCGAGAATAAGTGAGGGAAATACTTTTCATTCATTCATTATCTTCCGCTTCATCCTCTATTAGGGTCACAGGGGGGGGGGGGTTCCCCATGCCCATCCAGGGGAGAACGTCTCGGGCGCTGGGCAGATACACCCAGGACAGGGGGGCAATCTGGACACACACTCACTCACACAGACACACTCTATATGGGGCAATTTGGAGAACCCAAATGACTTGATCCATGTTTTTGGACTGTGGGAGGAAACCGGTGAACCCGGAGGAAACCCACGTGGATACGGGGAGAACATGGAAACTCCACCCTGATGGGGATTCGAATCGGGAATCCCTAGCGCTGAGAGGAGAACATGCTAAACCACTAAGCCACTGTGCCGCAGGGTAGTACTTAATTGATGTAATTAATGTGATGGTGTGTGTGTGTGTGTGTGTGTGTGTGTGTGTGTGTGTAACAGGGTGACAGCAGCATTCGTTACTTCGAGGTGACCGACGAAGTCCCCTACGTTCACTATCTCTCCATGTACAGCAGCAAAGAGAGCCAGAAGGGAATGGGCTACATGCCCAAGAGAGGACTGGAGGTCAACAAGTGTGAGATTGCCAGGTAGAGCGCACACACACACACACACACACACACACACACACACACACACACACACACTTACACCACCTGTTGTAGCCCTGAGCCTCAGGGTGCAGGACGAGTGCTGACCCGCTGCTTTTGTTTCATTGCAGATTCTACAAACTCCACGAGCGGAAGTGCGAACCCATCGTCATGACCGTACCGCGCAAGGTGAGTCGCCACCACCTGACGAACACGGTCACGACCACCTGAAAGAGACGCGGCGAGACACGGACCGATAAAGACGCCATCATGACTGTTCCATCCATCCATTATCTTCCGCTGTATCCTCTATTAGGGTCACGGGGTGGGGGGTGAGGTTCCCCATACACAGATGCACCCAGGACAGGACGCCAATCTATCACTGGGCGCACACTCACTCACACAGACACACACACACACTCTATATGGGGCAATTTGGAGAATTCAATCCATGTTTTCGGACTGTGGGAGGAAACCGGAAAACCAGAAGGAAACCCACGCTGAAGAGTTGGAGACAATGGGGGGAGGTGGGGGACATAGAGACAGTGAGGGACGGACGGACGGGTGGTGAGGGACGGACAGACACCGGGATAGGCTGGATACACCTGTGGTTTAATGGTCCGGACGCTTTGTGTTGGGTGTAGTCGGACCTGTTCCAGGAGGACCTGTACCCTGATACGATTGGTCCAGAGGCGTCGGTGGAGGCCGATGATTGGTTCGCCGGGAAAGAGGGCGTCCCCATCCTGATCTCGCTGAAGGACGGCTTCGAGACCACCACCAAAAACAAAGAGTTCAAAGTCATCAAGAGCCTTATGACCCCCACAGCCACGCCCAGTGGAATCCGGCACGGCAACGGAGAGGTACGACACACACAAACACACACACACACACATATATACACACACACACATATATACACAGACATACACCCACACATATATATACATATACACACACACACACATACACACACCAACCAACATGTTACACATTCTCTCTCTCCCTCCCTCCCTCTCTCTCCCTTTTGCCCCCCCCCCCCCCTCAGAACGTCCAGGCTCTGCAGAGCGAGGTGAAGGAACTGAGGGAGATGGTCGAGCAGCTGACGAAGCGAGTGAGCGAGCTGGAGAGCAAGAGCTGAAGACGAGCAGAGTGATGAAGAACGAGGACGAGTTTTTAGAGTCTAGAAATAATTAGTTGAGAGTGAGTGAGTGAGTGAGTGAGAGAGTGAGAGAGTGAGTGATAGAGAGAGAGAGAGAGTGAGTGAGTGAGTGAGAGAGAGAGAGAAAAACAATCAGGGATAATTCTGTTACAAACCAAAATGTATTCAGGGATTTAATGTGGATTATAATATATGTTTCAAACCTGAAATAAACCGCTCAGTGTTTCAGAACGACGCGACGTTCCTTCCTTTCTGCAGGGTGGTGGCGCTGTAAAGTGGTGGTGCTGGCGAGTGGTGGTGTTGCAGGGCTGTAAAGTGGTGGTGCTGTCGAGTGGTGGTGTTGCAGGGCCCCCCCCCCCCCCCCCCCCCCCCCCCCCCCCCCCCCCCCCCCCCCCCCCCCCCCCCCCCCCCCCCCCCCCCCCCCCCCCCCCCCCCCCCCCCCCCCCCCCTGCAAACTCCACCAGATTGGGATTTGGATGTGTGTGTGTGTGTGTGTGTGTGTGTGTGTGTGTGTGTGTGTGATATGAGAAACGCTGACAGATCGAAACAAACGGAACTCGTTACAGAAATACAGATTTTTATTACAAACTCGAACCAAACTCAGAAAATCAGCTTTAATGTTCTTTACAGAGAACTACAAACGCAAAGCATCACGGTACATCCTGTAGTTTAGTGTGAAAGGCAGCAGATCCTGAGCGTTTACCTCCATTAAAACAGTCCCCCCCCATCCCAGCAGGTGGAGCCACAGAGCCCCCTCCACCAGCAGCGCGGATAAGCGTGACCCGAGGAGACTCCGCCCACAAATAACTAAATCGACTAAAGCGGTTAAAGGAATCGATTCGTGAGTCGAGACGGACAGCGTTGTGTTATTTATTTTAACAAACTTTATATACAGACTGCGAGATTAAAACAATTTAATTAATAACAACACCTGCGCGGGCGAGCGGTTTGTGACGTCACTAAAGAGACGCGGCGCGGGTTGGTTAGAGAGCCCCCTGCTGGTAATAATAATAATAATAATAATAATAATAATAATAATAATAATAATGATAATAATAATGAAACGATAGGCGTTACACAGCAAGCTGCAACCAAACCAAAGCCGAACATTTCGAAAACAGCAAACTATTTATTGTGATGTCAGAGATACGTGCTTTTAAATTTTACAACAATTTTTTTACTACGTTTTTTTTTTTAATTATGATTATTTTTAAATCACGTGGTGTAGTTTTAAAGAAAACAGAGCGTTTGGTTTGGCGGCAGCTGATTGGACGTCATTTTAAACGTAATAAAAACACGAAGTATGAACAAAGCGGCATCTGTAACTTTAATTATAATTAAGTTATAGAGCCCCCTGCTGGCTATTTTAATAAAGACAGTTTAGACGTTGCCTAGTGAACTACAAGCGATCGACAGAGCTAAAGGTCCTGGTTTGTGATGTCATAGGTACGTGCTTACGAATTTTGGCTTTACTTTTAAATGTTTTGAGGTCACGTGGTGTAGCTTTGAAGAAAACAGAGCGTTAGGTTCGGCGGCAGCTGATTGGACGTCATTTGAAGCGTAATTATAAACGCGAGGTTGGAACCAAGCGGCATCCTTTATTTCCATAATAATGACGTTATAGAGCCCCCTGCTGGCTAGTTTAATAAAGACAGTTTAGACGTTGCCTAGTGAACTACAACCAATCGACAGAGCCAAATAGATTATACTTATTAATTTTGGCTTACTTTTAAATGTGTTTTGAGGTCACGTGATGTAGCTTAAAAGAAAACAGAGCGTTGGGTTTGGCGGCAGCTGATTGGACGTCATTTTTAAACGTAATAAAAACACGAAGTTGCAACCAAGCGGCATCCGTTACTTTAATAATTAAGTTATAGAGCCCCCTGCTGGCTATTTTAATAAAGACATTTAACATTTTAGACGTTGCCTAGTGGACTACAACCAACCGACAGAGCTGAATTGTGTAGGTGCTTACGAAAGTTTTGGCTTTACTTTTAACTATGTTTTAAGGTCACGTGGTGTAACTTTAAATGAAAACGGAGCGTTTGGTTTGGCGGCAGCTGACTGGACGTCATTTTAAACGTAATAAAAACCAAGCGTTACATAAGTTACAGCGCTCGATCACAGTGAACATTTTATTTTAGTAAAAATCTAAAGAAATGACGGCCTGAAGCCACTTTTGCGTGTTGCATGTCGCAGCTTTAACCGCGTGACACGTGTTCCGTTAATTAACTCGCTCTGCCGTTTACCCGCAGCTGCCCTCACTGTAGCAAACTGCCCCCTACCCCAGACTGAAATTCCACGCCGCGCACCTAGACTACGCCTAGACGTAGTTTTTGGATGGGGCGGAGGAGGCGCTGTTGCTGTAGTACTTGGCGTTGCCGCCGGAGCTCCTGCCCCGCGGGCAGCTGAAGCAGCAGAGCAGTCCTCCGGACAGCAGGAGGAGCACTCCGCCCGCCCAGCCGATGAAGATGCAGGGGCCCAGCTCGCGGCGCTGCGAGGCGTTGATCATGGGGTTGTTGAAGTTGCTGACGGTGATGCTGGCCGACCAGCTGACCGGGATGATCAGCAGGAGGCCGGCCGCGATCAGGCCCGCGCCCGCCGCCAGGCACACCTTGGGCTTGATCTCCTCGTTCTGGACGCAGGTGGTGAACTCGGCGCCGGCGAACAGCATCAGCACGGCCAGCACCGTCAGCATGCAGCAGATGATGGTCATGGCGCGGGCCGCCTGCAGCTCCGAGCCCAGGATCAGCATGGAGTCGTAGGCCTTGCACTGCTGCTGACCCGTGCTCTGGATCACACACTCCATCCAAAGACCCTCCTCTTGGACCTGCGTTCACACACACACACACACACACACACACACACATTATACATCCATCCATTATCTTCCGCTTTATCCTCTACTAGGGTCATGTAGGGGGTTCCCCATCCAGGGGAGAACGTTTCGGGCGCTGGGCAGATAAACCCAGGACAGGACGCCAATCTATTGCTGGATACACATTCACTCACACAGACACACTCTATATGGGGCAATTTGGAGAACCCAATTGACCTTAAATCCATGTTTTTGGACTGTGAGATGAAAACTGGAGAACCCGGAGGAAACCCACGTTGACAAGGGGAGAACATGCAAACTCCACACAGATTGGGATTCGAATCGGGAATCCCTAGCGCTGAGAGGAGAACATGCCAATCACAAAGCCACCGTGCCGCCCCCTAAAAATATCCATCCATCCATCAGCTTCTGCTTTATCTTCTGTTAGGGTCGCGGGGGTGGGGTGGGGGGTTTCCCCATGCCCATCCAGGGGAGGACGTCTCGGGTGCTGCGTAGATACACCCAGGACAGGGGAGGGCAATATCTCGCTGGACACACACAAACACTCTATATGGGGCAATTTGGAGAATCCCATTGACCTTGATTCATGTTTTTGGACTGTGGGAGGAAACCCGAGAACCCGGAAGAAACCCACGGGGAGGACATGCAAACTCCACACAGATGGGGATTCGAACCGGGAATCCCTAGAGCTGAGAGGAGAACATGCTAAACCACTAAGCCACCGTGCACACATACACATTAGAGATGTATGTGCTTATTTGCTTTTCAGGGTGGCAATTTACAGTGGGGGGGGTGTGGCCTATTACCTCTGCCTGCTTGTATAACTCGGATTACAGCACTCAGCGCTGGGGATCTGGGTGGAGTTTGCATGTTCTCCCTTTGTCTGTGTGAAAGAAGCTGCTCTTAATTTCCGCTATCCATAGTGTGTGTGTGTGTGTGTGTGTGTGTGTGTGTATGTGCGCCCAGTGACGCACCCGAAACGTTCTCCTCTGGATGGTCATGGGGAACCACCCTCCCTCCCCGTCCAGTAGAACATTAGGTGGGAGATAATGCCCCTATCTAAATTGCCCCCATATAGAGTGTGTGTGTGTGTGTGTGTAAGTAAGTGTGCATCCAGTGATAGACTGGCGCCCTCTCCTGGGCGTATCTGCTCAGCGCCCAAAACGTTCTCCCCTGGATGGGCCTGGGGAAACCCCCCCCCCCACGACTTAGAGTTTAACTGAATCGGCTTGTTTCGACAGCTCGTCTGAACCGATTCTTCATTTGATTCACTCGTTATTTAACTCGAATTGAAATGACTCCCCGTGTTCTTCAATAATCTGAATCTGATTATCACCTGACTCACCTGCCTCTGTAATCTGTAATCTGTTGGTATCGTAATTTTATTTATTTATTTTTTAATACTGTGTGGTCACGTGACCTCCATATTCACGATCACGATGGTTTAAAATGTTCAGCCAATCAGAAGCCGGCGTGCAGACCCGAGCCACGCGGCGCCCTGTGATGTGCAGACGCTCTAATCAGCACCTGCATCGCACGCGAGGGCGTGTCCGGGCCTGCCGCTGCATTCCGGGCCCCTCGCTGCGGCCGCCGTGCGTTATGGAACCGGTCCGACGTGCCGGGGTGGGGGAGGGTGGGGGAGGGTGGGGGGGTCCGTACCTGAGCCGTGATGATGTTCTGTCCCGTGAAGGAGGAGACCTTCCAGGCGGGGAGCACGCAGGCCACGATGGCGGCGATCAGACCCACGATGGACAGAGCCACGCACACGATCTGGATTCCCATGGAGCCCATTCTGACAAACAAAAGATCAAACTTAGAGGGGCGGCTTAGTGCTTTGGCATGTTCTCCTCTCAGCGCTGGGGATTCCCGGTTCGAGTCCCCATCTGGGTGGAGTTTCCATGTTTTCCCCGTGTCCACGTGGGCTTCCTCCGGGTTCTCTGGTTTCCTCCCACAGTCCAAAAAAACATGGATCAAGGGCAATTGAGTTCTCTAAATTGCCCCATGTAGAGTGTGTGTCCAGTGATGGATTGGCGCCCTGTCCTGGATGTATGTGCCCAGCGCCCGAAACGTTCTCCCCTGGATGGGCATGGGGAACCCCCCCCTCGCCCCCCCCCACCGCGACCCTAATAGAGGATGAAGTGGAAGATGATGGATGGATGTTCTCTAAAGAACCGAGGACCTGGGTTCTACTTCAGAGCCCGCCTCGGACACCATCAGGGGAGAACGTTTTGGGCACTGGGCAAATACACCCAGGAAAGGGTGCCAATCTATCCTCGCTGTAAAGGGGCAATTTAGAGCAGCCACTTTACCTTGAATCCATGTTTTTGGACTGTGGGAGGAAACAGGAGTACCAAGTAGGGGGGTCCACCCGTACACAGGGAGGACGTGCAAACCACCCAGAGCGGGATTCCAACCCGGAACCTCGGTGCTGGCCTATGTGCTGGGATAGGCTCCAGCACATATTTAATTAAGTTTATTATTTATTTTCACAGGGATGTGATGTCACGGCGGCGTCACATGATCCGCTGGACTTCTGTCTCTCGGGAACGACCAGGTGAGAAATTCTTTGGCCACGCCCCCTTTCTGCTCTCCATGTTCTCAGTTTTAATTCATGTAAAGATGGACTTTGTAGTTCTACAGTTCCACTCTGTAGTCCATCTGTTTGTGTTCTATAGTACATACTGTGTACTCTGTTCTAATGCTTAGAACCACAATAGTACCACCACAGAGCAGGGGTTATTGGGTGGGGGCATTGTTCCTATCCCGGCAGTGTCACTGCAGAACCGACGATAAACAATCCTCCACCCAAATGATACCTGTTCTGCGGTGCTCCTGAAAACCTACAGGGGGCGAACAACAACAAAGAACACAGATGGACTACAATCTGCAATTGTAGAACTACAAAGTCCATCTGTATGGTGAGTGGAGGAAGCAGGGGGCGTGGCCTAACTTTATGGTAACCTATAAAATAAGATGGGCAATATGGATGGAATTTGCACGTTCTCCCCGTGCCTGCAGGGGTTTTCTCCAGGTTCTCCGGTTTACCCCCAAAAAAGTCCAAAAACATGGTTTTAAGGTGAATTGGCTGCTCTAAATTGCCCCTATGTGGTGTGTGCTCAGCGATAGATTGGCGTCCTGTCCTGGGTGTGTCTGCCCGGCGCCCGAAACGTTCTACGTCGATGTCGAATCAGATTTCATGGATTTTGTTCTGTGATTATTTCGTTTCCTAAGCCCCTGAAGTGTGAACTCCTAAAGAGACAAACACCTGCGTGTAGTCACTCGTCTCCAAACACCAACCCCCCCCCCCCCCCCCCCCCCCCCCCCCCCCCCCCCCCCCCCCCCCCCCCCCCCCCCCCCCCCCCCCCCCCCCCCCCCCCCCCCCCCCCCCCCCCCCCCCCCCCCCCCCCCCCCCCCCCCCCCCCCCCCCCCCCCCCGGGCCCCCTGAGATCTGAGTTCCTTTATCGTCTGATTGCTGTGGCTCCGTGTGTCAGGCCTCATCGGTGCACCACCACGAACCCGACGACAACCCGTCATTAACGCCGGTGTTTACAGCATCGTCGCGGATGACTAACGCGTAACATCACCAGGTTCTCCATGAGCACTCTGTCTGCTGCAGGGGACTTCTGGATTACAACATCCTCGCCGTCTTACTTTAATCTGCAGTTAACCCTTTAATCCCAGTCTCTAATCTTTCGGGAGTATTTCAGAAACGCTTCGACGGTGAATCATTACGTACGACGTGAAGAACCTCTCTATCATTTGGGTTCCGCGGAACGTCAAAAGGAAAGAATGAGATTTTTTTACCAGGTATCTGTGGGCACTTTGGACCGATAGGCGACACGGATGGCCCAAACATTCAACTGGCCCCCACGTCCCAAAATGACATTAGATCAAATTTTTTTTTGTCCGATTTTTGGTACGGCTGCCAACATGTGATCCGTATATAAAGATGATCATGTGACTGATTTGAAGCAGTCACAAAGAAATTGTGGAATTTTGCGGCGTTACAGCATTAAAACATCTGTATCCTTTATACTTATTTAGTTCACAGTTCCAAAACGCCTCAGACAGAATTATTATTAATTTATTAATAATTAACGGACCAGGTTTTGGACCAAGTCATTTCAACTTTTTTAATTGCAATTGTAAACTATAAAAAAAATATATAAAATCGTGTAATAAATAAATAATTAATTAATGTATGTAAATTTACAAACTGAAAATATACATGAAGATATACAACAAACTATAAAAAAAACTATATAAAAATATTCTAAAACTATTTTTTTTATATTTATTTAATATAAAATATTAAAAGCAATAAATGTGTCTTCATGTGTTTCATCTAAACCCCTAAAAAATTGTCCTTATATTTCATCTAAACATTTTAGTCCCGTAAATGCAAAAAAGTCTGTTCCTTCTTGAAAAGATTTCTAAAAAATTAAATAAATAAATAAAATATTATATATATATATATATATATATTTTTTTTTTTAAAGGGTTTTTTCAAACTTTTACAAAAAAGAATATTGAGTATTTATTCCTTTATTAATATTATTTGTTTGCATAAAGATGCAATTAGATATTTTTTTAAATACTGTATTTTTTATAATGATATATTACAAAAAAAAAAAAGAAGAAAATGACACCGTAGTCACTTTAAGCACATAATTTTCGGTAATCCATCGAACGAAGAATGCACTCCAGAGGGGCAACGCCCCACCTCCAAGAGTTTTACTATTATAAAAGTTACTGTTAAAAAAAACAACTCCTTATTTATGTAAAATAAGACCATTTATATAACTAAAAAAAGACTTTTATAAGTATTTCTGTATAATCTGCTTATAATCAAAGTTCTTTGGTTTTCTATACGGTTCATATATTTATATATAGACATATAATTATCTCGTGGCGTCAACAAAACTTTGCATCTCCCCCAGATATCATAAATTAAATGTTTAAAAGTCAAATAAATAAAAGTAAAAAGTTTTTTCTTCTTATAACCACATTTTGAATTAGAATGATAAATACCTCTTTGAAGGTGTTTGTATCTTAGTACTTTGGGTTCTCTTCTTTGTTCTGAGTTCTGCGGTCGGGCGGGAGGTAACGGTGCTGGTGCTCAGGCAAATGAAGATGGATTGAGCTGATGGCAGGTTCTTTTTGTAGAGGTGATGGGACGTGGGTGGGGCCAAGAAAACCTGCAGGAAGGAAACCAGACCAGACTTGTCCTGTCTCTCTCTCTCTCTCTCTCTCTCTCTCTCTCGCTCTGTGTATGTCTGTGTGTTTTCTCCATCACGACCAGCTCTTATAGATCTTACCATCTCGTTATGCAATCACTTCCTGGACGCTTTTTAGATTAGATTTAGATTTGGATGTCTTGCGTATAGAACAGTGACGTGTTTGTTGGTTTCAGACGTTCACATGATCATATAGAAACGTAAATGTGATGTGTTGTGTGTGTGAGGAAGTGAAATGTGCTGACAACAAAATGCTTTTTATAGTAATAATATCAATAATATTAATTAATTAATCTCAGTATCTTCTGCTTAATCCTCTATTATGGTTCCCCATGCCCATCCAGGGGAGAACGTTTCCGGTGCTGGGCAGATGCACCCAGGACAGGGCACCAATCTAGCTTCACAATAAAGGGGCCATTTAGAGCAGCTTCTTTCCCTTGAATCCATGTTTTTGAACTGTGTGCGGAAACCGGAGAACCAAGTGGCAACCCACACGAACACGGGGAGGACATGCAGACCACCCAGATCAGGATTTCATCCCCAATTCCCAGTGCCGAGAGGCGAATGTGCTGACAACTACGCCCCTGTGCTGGGATATGTGCTGGGATAGGCTCCAGCACCAGCTACATTTCTAGTGCTGGGTAAATACAATTAGGACAGGGTGCCAATCCATCACTAGGCACACAGTATATATAACTTAGAACAGCCATTTCACCTTGAAGCCATGTTTTTGGACTGTGGGAGAAAACAGGAGAACCCCGAGAAAACACACACGGAAACGGCTCTCGGAGGAGAACATGCTAACCACTACATGTGAGGTGCTGGTTGAACTTTTCTTTAAATAGAGAAGGTAACATCATTCACATTGCCAGTAGATTACAAATCTTTCGTTTTTTTTTTTTTTTTTTTTAAGATTTTATTTTATTTTATTTGTACTAAATTTTTACGTACTTTATGTTTTTTTATTTTTATTTTTTTTGTTATTTCTTTATGTATTTTAATATTTTTTTAATAAAATATCTTTTTTTAAATTACAAGTTCGTTAGTTTTTTAGGGATTTTTTTTTCTGTTAAAAGTTTTTTTATGTTTTCAATTTTTTTTACCAAATTTTTAAATACTATATATATATATATATTTTTTATTGTTTCTTATTTTATTTTAATTAATTTTTTTCTTTATTTCTTTTATAAGTTCATGTTTTTTTTTTTAGGGTTTTTTTTTGGTTATTAATTTATTGATGCTTTTTGATTTGTTCTTTTAGTTTTCGTTGAAGATAATTAATTTATTATTAGATCTTTATTTAGTTTAATGATCACATCGTCTAATTAACTGACAGAATACTTTTCTGTGATTTTTTTTTTTTTTTTCTTGTGGATTTTGTAAATAAGGAATGGAAAGAAACAATTTTGATTGTGATTATGTAATATGATGACGTCGTCTGTTAGATTTCCTTCTGCTGGGAGAAGGAAACGTAAAGGGAACGGTGGGCGAGCTGTAAATACTTTTTGCTGAGGGGATGAAGAAAGAGAACCGCAGTTAAGCAACAGCGCTCGCATTCCACAGAGAACACGCACCACGCTGAAACCAGTGAGTCAGAGTCATCGCCTCTTTATTTAAAGACTGATATCACCGTCAATAACAACAATTACACAAATACAATAAATTCAACAATAAAACCACACGGTTCACAGGTCTGAGTTCAGCAGAATCAACCGGAGCTTTAGGTTTACTAAATTTACTGAAACGTTTACTTCAAAAACGCATTCATTCATCCATTATCTTCCACTCTATCCTCTATTTGGGGGGGGGGGGGTTTCTCCATGCCCATCCAAATGAGAACGTTTTGGGCGCTGGGCAGATACACCCAGGACAGGACGCCAATCTATCACTGGGCACACACTCACTCACACATACACACACACACTCTATATGGGGCAATTTGGAGAACTCACTTGACCTTGATCTATGTTTTTTGGACTGTGGGAAGGAATATATATAGTATATATATATATATATATAACATAATTGGGACACAGGGAGGACATGGAAACTCCACCCAGATTGGGATTCGAACCGGGAATCCCCAGGGCTGAGAGGAGAACATGCTAACCCCTACACCACCCATTTTCTTCTGGTTAATCCTTTATGGGGGTCGTGATGGGGTTCCACATGCCCATATAGGGGAGAACGTTTTGGGCGCTGGGCACACACACACTATAGAGTTTAGGGGCAATTTTAGAGCAGCCAAATTGCCTTGTTTTTACGCTGTGGGAGGAAACCCACATGGGAAGAACATCCAGAACAAACCAGATTGGGATTCGAACCCCAGTGCAGAGAGGAGAACGTTATAAATTATATATACCAGATTTTTACTATTTTATTTATTTATAGTTACCTAGTCGGTGCGGCTTGCTGGTTTAGTGCACGTCTGCTTTTGGCAATAAGGATCCAGGTTCGAATCCCGATCTGGGTGGAGTTTGCATGTCCTCCCTGTGTCCCAATTATGTTATATATATATATACTGTATATATTAGTGTGTGTGACTGACTGGCATCCTGTCCCAGGTCCTACCCAGCTCTTAAAACATTCTCCTCAGGATGGTCATGGGAAGCCCCCCCAACCCCCCCCATAGAGGATGAAGTGGAAGATCATGTGATCTAAACCGAAGGAGCTCCATTTCACATTTAGCTCTGCCGTCTCGATCGTCATGGAAACTGCCAGTTAGAACTTGCTCACATGATGTGGTAAACATTTCATCGTGACGACGGGGAACCTCGGCGCTGATGTCAGAGGGCGGGCGGGACTTTAGTGTTAGCGGGTGGATTCCTGAAAACTTCCCAAAATCCCCAATTGGAGTTCCAACTGGACGAAGCAAAGAAATAATAAATGAGTTAAAAAAAAAAGGTTATATATGTTAAACATGTCATATTCGATACCCCCACATGACCCCTACATCACAAAGCAAGTGTTTGGCAGCAGGACGGCACGGTGGCGTAGAGGTTACCATGTTCTCCTCTCAGCGCTGGGGCTCCAAGTTAGAATCCCAACCTGGGTGGAGTTTGCATGTTCTCCTTTTGTTCGTTTGGGTTTCCTCTGGGTTCTCTGGTTTCTTCCCGCCATCCAAAGACATGAATTCAAGGTGAATTGGCTGCTCTAAATTGGCCCTATATCGTGCGAGTGTGTCTGAGTCAGTGATGGAATGGTGTCCTGTGTTGGGTGTATCTGCCCTGTGCCCCCGTGTTCGCCTCTGGATGGGCATAAGGAACCCCCCCAGTAGAACGTTAAGTGGATGATGATAAATAAATGAGGATAAATTGCCCCTAACATGTGTGTGAGGGGGTTTCTGTGTCCAGTGATGGATTGGCACCCTGTCCTGGGTCCTGGGTATCTCTGCTATATTCATTCATTCATTATCTCCTGCTTTATCCTCTAGTAGGGTCGCGGGGGGGTTCCCCATGCCCATCCAGGGGAGAACGTCTCGGTCGCTGGCCGGATTCACCCAGGACAGGGCGCCAATCCATCGCTGGGCACACACTCGCTCACACACACACACTATATGGGGCAATTTGGAGAACTCAATTGACTGAATGCATGTTTTTGGACTGTGGGAGGAAACCGAAGAACCCGGAGGAAACCCACGCGGACACGGGGAGAAAATGGAAACTCCACCCAGATGGGGATTCGAACCGGGAATCCCTAGTGCTGAGAGGAGAACATGCTAAACCACTAATCCACCGTGCCGCCATCTCTGGTTCACTGGGCTTTAAACTTCGGTTTATTATCGTCAAATCATCCAATCACCTCAAAATATCCGAATCACAGCAACCAAACCCTGATTTTACCCCCGGTGCACATGCCGGGGGGGTATGAACAGGCTGTGAGATTTCCATGGAACCTTCCCAGAGCGATGAGATGAAGTGAGCCAATAAAAGGGAAGGAGCTCAAACCAGAAAAGTCACTTTACAGATCAGAAAACTGTCAAACGGAGGGCGAAAAACACAAGGGGCGATGATTAAGTGGCGACAAGTTCGTACAAAATCCGGCTGTTCCAACAAGAGACGGAGACAAACAGCAGTCGGTTCTCAGGGTGCACTGCGATGAGTTAACCACACAAATACATGCTGCTCGGTGAGTTGCATGGTGGTGCAGCGCTTAGCACTTCGGGCCTTACCGCAAAAACATTTCCAGAGTTGCGATGGCCAGGTCCTTTCTGTTTGCATGTCCTCCCTGTGCCTGCGTTTTCCTGCCACTCCTGTTCACGTCCATATTCCAAAGAACTTCTAATGGGTACGTTGGAAACACTACATTGTCCATAAAGAGCGTAGGCGCAGATTCCTCTGTCCCGTCTCATGTTATTGCAGTAATCCTGAAGATCTTTATCCATCAATCCGAATCTTCATTTTTCCCGTTTGCCTCAGCTTAGATGATTACTGACTATAAGACACCACTAGATGGCGCCAGTGTAACCTCTTGAGACTGCAGTAATACTTAATAACGTATTAATAATGTTTGCATCTTCATGCATTATACATGAAGCTATGACGTTGTTGAATGTAAATATAGATCTTATTATCTTTACAAGTATATACATTACTTAATGTATATATATGTCATTCTATAAATACAGACTGTAACCTATTGGTTTATCTCTCTCTATATATATTTAAGGTTTAAGATTCACTAAGTAACTTTATTGACATGACTGTATGCAAAACAAGATCGCCAAAGCATTAATAAACAATAAGAAATACAATTAGAGCAACACAATAAATGACAACAACATAAATGAATAAGATAAAATCGGAAAGATTAGAAAATATGTTTTAACGTTGAAAAAATGTAAATTTTCCTATTGTGGGACCAATGAAGGCATGTGATATGAAGGTGAAAAACAAAAAGATTTTGACAAAATTACACACACTCACTCACACAGACACACACATCTATATGGGGCAATTTAGAGCGGCCAATTCACTGCTTGAATGGATGAAACTGCACCCAGATCGGGACTTTAACACACACACACACACACACACACATATATATATATATATATATATATATATATATATATATATATATATATATATATATATATCCATCCAAATTGCCATCCAAATCTTCTGCTTTATCCTATATTGGGGTCGTGGGGGGGAGGGGGTGTTCCCCATGCCCATCCAGGGGAGAACGTTTCGGGCGCTGGGCAGATACACCCAGGACAGCAAACCAATCTATCGCAGGGCACACACTTACTCACGCAGACACACTCTATATGGGGCAATTTGGAGAACTCAATTGACCTTGATCCATGTTTTTGGACTGTGGGAGGAAACCGGAGAACCCGGAGGAAACCCACGCAGACACGAGGAGAACATGGAAACTCCACCCAGATAGGGATTTGAATGTGCTAACCACTAAGCCACCTTGCAAATGTATGTGTGTGTATATATATATATATATATATATATATATATATATATATATATATATATATATATATATATGTGTGTGTGTGTGTGTGTGTATATTTTTTTTAAAGAAACACAATGTCATCATTTGCAAAAAAAAAAAAAAAGAATGATGAGCCGTGTTTAGTATTATTCACATTAAGATCATTCGAGGGCGGCACGGTGGCTACATATAGAGTGTGTGTCTGTGTGAGTGAGTGTGTGCCAAGCGATGGATTGGCGCCCTGTCCTGGGTCTATATGCCCAGCGCCCGAAATGTTCTCCCCTGGATGGGCATGGAGACCCCCCCCCCCCGCGACCCTAATAGAGGATAAAGCAGGAGATAATGAATGAATGAAGATCATTCAAAAAACATTTTTCCGGCGTCGCTTCTTTAAATTAAAAAAAATATATAAAAAATCGGCCGCGCCGCTTTCCTCGCGCTTCGCCGACGTCATGCCCCCAAACCGGGGCGGCGCCTACGAGCGATGACTGATGTTGGGGCGGACCAATCGACGCGCGGAATCGCCGTTCAAAATCCAAGCCGTCGGCCAATCGCCGTCGGTGGATCTCTAGCGGAACGCCCAGGGTCCGCCCCTGGATGAGGCGCTCGGTCTCTTTTTTTTAAAGTCCCCTCGGAGCGGAGGGCAGAGAGAGCCGACACCGCCGCGCCGCCGACATCCAGCCGGGTCCGCGGCTCCGCTGCACCGACACAACCGAGCCCCAGCGCCCAACAATCCGGTGGTGGTTTTTTTTTGAGGGGGGACGGTTGAACGCGGCCATACGGGTATTTGTTCCGCTAGCGGCGGTGTTGCTAAGCTAATCGTTGGCGCTTACGCTAAGCTAACGGCTAACCGACGGAGGCAGCGCATTAACGTGTGAGGTGTTTTTTTTTTCCCCTCCGCACGCGCTGCTCCTTTTTTTTATCGAGTCTTTATTATCGTTATTATTATTATTACTATTGTAATTTTTTTTGCCGGACGGATTCGCACTGTTGAGACCCGACGCGCTCGAATAAAGCGACAGAAGCGGTCGTAAAATGGCGGAACCGGACAAATTAAACATCGACTCCATAATACAGCGTCTGCTGGAAGGTGAGAGCTCCGCGCCGCACGCCGTCAGCGGCCGGCTTCCATTCTGCCTTTACATCAGAATTAAATACGGATTTAATGTAAACGTCTGGTTTCATGTGGAACGCCGCTCTGTGCTGGACGTTAGTTTGTATGCAGGGCTTTGTTTTGTGGGCTGTATGTGGGACACAGATGTGCAGACAAGTATATGTGTAAAGGATCTTGTGTATTATTTATATATATATATATATATATATATATATATATATATATATATATATATATATATATATGCACGCACGGAACAAAATATATTTTATATTCACATAAACATTCATTCATTATTCATTATCTTCCGCTTATCCTCTATTAGGGTCGTGGTGGGGGTTCCCCATGCCCATCCAGGGGAGAACGTCTCGGGCGCTGGGCAGATAGACCCAGGACAGGGCGCCAATCCATCGCTGGGCACACACTCACTCACACAGACACACTCTATAGGGGGCAATTTTGAGAATTCAATTAACTTGATCCATGTTTTTGGACTGTGGGAGGAACCCGGAGGAAACCCACGCAGACACGGGGAGAACATGGAAACTCCACCCAGATGGGGATTCGAACCGGGAATCCCTAGCGCTGAGAGGCGAACGTGCTAAACACTAAGCCACCGTGCCGCCCCTCACATGAACATATAAGGGTATATATGTGTGTTTGTGTTTATATATATATATACATACATACATACACACACACACATATATACACACACACTAACATATATATATATATATATATATAATATTAGTGTGTATGTATGTGTGTATGTATGTATGTATGTATATATATATATATATATATATATATATATATATATATATATATATATATATATGTGTGTGTGTTTATATGTACATACATGCACATGTGTGTTATGTGTTTATATGTACATACATCTTATTTACTTATATTTTTAGAAAGTGTTTTTTATATATATAGATAGATAGATATAGCAGTAACTATGTATGTGTGTGGTTTTTTTTTTTAACTTAAAATTTATATTTTTTAATTATTAATTTTATTTCTTTCATATATCCCCCCCCCCCCTTTTTTTTTAGAACTTGTGCCATGGCTGAATTTTTAAGGCCATTTTTTTATGTTCGTATATAAAAAAAATAATTTATGCAGTCCATCCTTTAATACGCTGTTTACTCATTCAAGGATTACATAATTCTCCCTATTAAGAACCTTAAATTAACCCTGCTGTGTAAACCCGGAGCCTTTCCTTCAGTTTCGTATAAAATAAATTAGACTGTAGTTAAATGTTAGTGTTCGGACGCTGTCCGATGCAGATCTGTGTTTGCATGCGTGTGCCGCTTCAAATGAAGGTTCTGTAGATACCGTTTCACTCCTTTTTCACCGAAAAAAAAACTGGATTTGCAAGAAGAGCTTTTCTTCCTTGGAAATTGTCAAAATGCATTTCCTGATCGTATTACACTCGTGTGGAATTTCAGAGAACCGTGAGATTGTTTTCCTAATCAGAAACGTTCAGATCTTCAACGCGTCATCAGTTTAGAGATCAAAGTGATTTGCGTTTGTACTCACCGTCCACCGTGACATCTTACTATTAGTGTCCTGTGATGGTCCACCAGCGTTGAGGGAGTCCAGTCACCGTGGTAACCCTCATCCATTGTGGTGTCGTCAGCGTGTTCATCGCTTAGTGCAATGAGATGAGAGAAAATGGGATGGTCCACCAGTCTGATGCAGTTTGGTTCTCGGTAGTTGACCTTCTCGGCAGCGTTGCAGAATGATGACCGAGTGATCTACTGAGGGTCCGCCGGAAAATCAACTAATTTATTCATGAGCTCTCTAACCCGTGACACAATAACACGGTTCTTCATGAGAACGCGTGACTCGGATAAATAGAACCTTCGTTAACTTAATTAACTTCATTAAGATTCACCCATAAAAAATAAAAATAAACAGATTTGGTTATCAGCTGCGCGAAACGGAGAACATCCGTTGTATGTGTTCAAAGAACAAAGTCTTAGAACGGTAATAACGTACACGTTACTGTTTCGTGAGTTTACGGTTTTAAATGATGGATCCGGAACACGCAGAACAGACTTCACTTGCGTTTAATGG
Source organism: Corydoras maculifer (assembly GCA_019802435.1). Classification (NCBI taxonomy): domain Eukaryota; kingdom Metazoa; phylum Chordata; class Actinopteri; order Siluriformes; family Callichthyidae; genus Corydoras; species Corydoras maculifer. The sequence goes on from JAFMOD010000052.1 coordinate 1,439,311, forward strand.
TACAGGAAGTCAGCGCAAATTTAAAGCGGCGTTGTAGCGTTTTCAGCTGATGCCGCTAACCCCTTTGATCTCATAAACGTCTTTCTTCGTAGGTTTAAATATTAATTGTGGTTTGGAGTCGAAATTAATAATCCTATGTGATTGGGGGGGTGTAAAATCAGAACCCGGGTTATGTTGTTTCTGGTTGCGTACTTATTGTAAACTTGGCCACTTCCCAGTAAACGAAAATCGTTTCCATAGCCGATTGGGTTCCCTCTTGTGCTCCGGGCCACTGTTACGATAGCATTCCAAGAAATAAACAAAAAAAGGAACACCTCTAATTAGTTTTTTACGCCGTCTTGTTTATCCGGGCCTGGACACTGTCTTAGGGGCGTGTTCGTTCCATGCTGAGGCTTGTAGGTTCGAATCCCAGGTTCAATGAAGTTACCAATGTGTCTTTAAGCTCCTTAACCCTCACTGTTCTAGGGGGCGCTGTATGGCCAACCCCGTGTTTGCATACTTGTAAGTCGCTTCGAATAAAAGCGTCAGCTAAATGCCCGAATGTTGGGTGCACTAATATTTACACCCCCTATTGGGGTACAATTAATACCTCCAGTCTATTGATCCAAATGTATAGAGAGCTGATTGGGCGTCATGTTGGTTATGTTTATATTTGGTACTTTGGGTTTAAGGGGGATATTACAATCGAAAGTTACAACTTTTCAAAAATATGCTTGGAACCCGATACGACGTTATTTTTGCTTGTGTCACCGTGTTTTTTTGTGAATTGTGAGTTAACTGATGTCATGTGACGGCTTTGTTTTTAATCATTGAGTAAGGGGCTATAACCACAGAGTGATGTGTCCGCCGTACCATAGGTTATTATATGTATAGCCTTACCTCACCTGTTAAAATACTTATAAAGACATGAGGTCATGAGACGTGAGGTCATTTTGCAGACGCCATTATCTGGAGTGACTCACGTTCGTTCTGACCCGATGGTTGGGTTTCGAACGCGAGGTCAGACGTGATGCACGGTGCCGTTGGAGCAGTGAGGCTTGGGGGTCTGGCTCGAGGGCCACACTGGACTCCGCGCTCCATTTCAGAGGATTCTGTGATGTACAGGTTACGCACATTTAAAAATGGCACAACTACAGAGAAATCCCACAAAGGTATGGGAAGGACATGCAGACTCCACACTAATGCACCACTGTGTCACCCAGGAGTCACACATCTAATAACCAGCCTGACGTGGTGTGGCCCCAGGCTGATGTTAGGGGGCAATTAAGGTTCGGTGCCTTTAGATGTACTCCTTGGTAACATGGAAACATGAGTTGGCTCGTATTTACAAATCGATTTGTTCCGGTCAAAAGAATATCAGGTAGTTAATTTGCGATTGGCTTGTGTTCTGTTCGGTCTTATCGCTGAGGGTTCTGTTCCAGACACCACCAGGTTGCCTGTGTGGGGACCCCTCACCCCCATTGGGCTAAATGGGCCCAGTATGATGGCTGAACCCAACCAATAAGACCGGTACAGCGCTTTGTTTACTACGCCGGTCAAGCGTCCTAATGTAAAGTAGGTGCACTGTCCGTGTCGCTCACCTGACCCTCGGTTGTGTAACGCCGATAACCGGGACAACGCCGGCGGGCTCTGTCCCCTTTCAACTTTGTTCCCTAAAAGCAAACAGGGTTAAAAGGAACCTAATGGTCTATGGCTTTAGAAAACGTGGCTTCAGAAAACGTGTTTTTTTTTGGTTATTTATTTATTTTTTTGATGTTTTTTGGGCGTAAACCCCCCCCCCCCCCAATCGTCTGATGAAGGCTTCGTTTGACGTGCGCGGTGTTGCCGTGCAGGTGATGGGGCGATGGCTTGAATTCAGCGTTGTCATTCACTCGTTAATATGTTAATTTATTCTCGGGCTTGTTGAGTCAGATGTGTCCGGTGCGGGGGGGGGGGGGGTTGTGTGGATGTTTTGTTGTTGTGCATCTGCGTTCCCTGTAATGATGATTATTTGTGTTCAGAATACATTTGTTAAAACTGACGATCTTCATTGTTGACGATTGTTGTGTACAGTCCAGAGTTAGGCCACGCCTCCTTCTTGCTCGATTCTCCATTTCCTCCACTTACCATTCAGATGGACTTTGTAGTTTAAAAATTACAGACCGTAATCCATCTGTGTTCTTTGTTTTTTAATTAATTTTTTTATTCCTCTGGTTGTCTTTTGCTCGGAGCCATCACAGAACGGGTATCGTTTGGATGGTGGATTGTTTCTGTTCACTCACACACACACACACACTATAAGGGCAATTCACCTTGCTAATTCACCTTGAATCCATGTTTTTGAAACCCAGAGAAAATCCTCTGTTGGTTCTCTATTGGTCAGGACCATCGCAGAACTGGTATCATTTGGGTGGTGGATTGTCAGTTCTGCAGTGACACTGATGTGGTGAGGGGGTTTTAGTGCTGTATTTCTTCACCTCAGTGAGACTGCTGGGATAGGACTAATGCCCCCACCCAATGACCCCTGTTCTGTAGTGCTCCTATTGGGGTTCTGAGCATTAGAACAGAGTACACAGTATGTACTGCAGAACACAAACAGATGGACTACAGAGTGGAACTGTAGGACTACAAAGTCCATCTTTACAGGAAGTGAAACTGAGAACATGGAGAGCAGAAAGGGGGCGTGGTCAAAGGTTTGACTGGTACTGTATATGGTGTAAAGATGTCACTGTGAGCGTCTAAGTAGGGTGGTGGCGCTGAATTACCCTGCCGTTCTGGCATGTGGTGCGCCATCGTCTGGGTGAATTTGGGAATGGTTTCGTTTGTTGAAGTTCGGGCCGCGCCGGGGCTCCGTACAGGGGACGTGTTGTCTCCGTCTTTTAAAGCGTTCACTGGAATGAAAGCAACACCTCAGGTTCTCATTGGGATTCGGGTGGACGATCCGTGCGTGAGGACATCGCCTCACGCTCCGCTCCGGTATGCTCGTCCCGAGATCTGTCCGTGTCATCGGAGCAGGACGGAACCTGGTGGTTCTGCATATTCGGGTCAGCTGACCTCGTTCTTCAGACTCGACCGACTGCGCCACCCCCAGAGCGGGGACGCGTCCAGGTGGTGACCTCGATTTCGGCCATGCGGCGTATCCGTCCTATTAATTCGTTCCACTCTGTGATCGTTAAGTGGCCGCTCTGTTCTATTGATCTTTTAATTGCTTATTGTAACAGAGTCCTTTGATGTTTAATGATGCTCATTAGGCATTTGAAGCAGAAGTGGTGGGGGGCATCTAGAGGAGAACGGGTATCCTCATCAGGTGCCAATCCATCGTTGGGCACACACACTATCTATAGGGGCAATTTACGGTAGACATTTCATGTTGAATCCATGTTTATGTACTGGGGCCGGAGACCCACACGGAGATGGGGAGAACATGCAAACTCAACCCAGATCCAGATTCGAACCTGGATACCCAGTGCTGAGAGGAGAACATGCTCACCACTATATATATATATATATATATGTATATATATATATCCTATATAATTTTTTTTTAATATATATATTTTATTTGACCTTCTTAAAAATCAGTGGATGGCCAGACATTTCTTCATGGGGGGTAGATTGCAGTCTCAAGATGTATATCTCGTGACCGTGGTGGTGCTTTTCGTGTATTGGTTCGTTTTTGGGTGGCGTGGTGGCGCGTGTGCCGGCACTGTACGCTTTTGAGGTTTTGCGGTACGTCTCGTCGACGGACGACGCACTTCGGAACGCACTGCGAGTCTCTAGCGCCCCAGGTGGTGGTCGTGATGCCCGACTTTTCAAAATACAATTCGGCATTTATCAAACCCGCGAGTGCACGGCGTCGGCGACATCTGTTTCGCGGCGAGAGAGCTGGACGAGTTCGTTCTCTTTCTCGTGACAAATCTCACGCTTGAGGTAAGAAGGCGGAACATTACGAAGTGTGCACACACACACGCGGGGGCTCGTTGTGTGTTTTAGCTGTGATAACGCGCCGTTTTGTTGGCGTTGTTGTGTGCGGACTGTGTACACACGGTTTATCTCCGAAGCTTTTTGAAGGCGCGTGTGCCAGCGTGGCAAAAAAAAACAAACAAAAAAAAACAGTCCTGATAACGGTGTTTACGTCTTATGCAATTATCCAGCCTTCGTCTGCGAGGTGCGCTGTAGCTATGGCTTCACCGGGGAGTTCGTTGCGTGGAACGGGGGCGATATTCGTTGCCCGTATTCGTTGTCGTTATTCTGTCTGACGCATTCGTGTTAAGCGTTGGGTTCTAATGGGGTGAAGATCACCGCGACATGCAATTTAACCACCAGGGGGTGGTTCTCTGTGCCCATCAAGGGGATAATGTTTCGGGCGCTGGTCAGATACACCCAGGACAAGGGCACTATTACTCAGGGCACACACTTACTCACAGGCACAAACACTATATGGGGCAATTTGGAGCATTCGATTGACCTTGAATCCACGTTTTTGGACTGTGGGAGGAAGCCGGAGAACCCGGAGGAAACCCACGCGGACACGGGGAGGACATGGAAACTCCACCCAGATTGGCGCTGTTGACGAGGTGTCTCGATACATCGAAAAGTAACGACCCCCCCCCCCTCCGGATGATGCGGCGTTTAAAACGTGGGTCGACATGTTTAGTATGTTCTCCTCTTGGCGTTTGAGAGCCAGGTTCCAATCCTGACCTGGGTGGGTTTTGCGTTGGACATGGATTAAAGGTAAATTGACTGCTCCAAATCGCCCCTATATGGTATGTGTGCGTGTCCAGCAAATAGAAAAAAAAAGAACGCACTTTTGATTGTTTTGCGTTTCCCGTGCGGTCGGGTCGAGGTGGGTCGGAGCGAGGGCTAGTGGGCGATGGTGTCAGTGGACGACTGCTGGTTTTATTTGCATGCGTTCGTCTCCCACGCGTTACGGGGTTAAATACAGACGGACCGACGTGACTCACATGGACGCAACGTTTAGAAAACAACAGGACGACGCCCACACACACAACCTCTCTCTCTCTCTCTCTCTCTCTCTCTCTCGCGGTGGTGCTCGTCGTATCCTCGTGGGCGTGAACATCGGTCTTTACAGACAAGCAATGAAACGATTATAAAAAACACCGTAAGACTTAAAAACAAGTCTTTATCTTTATTAAAAACTTAATTATATTTAATTTGGCCCTTTGCGCCGTTATCTAGTCTGGTTTTTAAAGTGAACATAATGTTGCTTGGTAACGGGATTCCGGGAACAACTCCTCTGTGTGTGTGTGTGTAGGGGGCATCCTTATTGGCAAGGCAAAAATGTCTTGTGAGGACCGAGGCTCAGTGGGGGACACTCGTTCATATAATAGATTGTTTATTTCAAAAAATTGGAAAAGCTAGATCAGTTCGACGCCGTGGAGTCCATCTGAAATCCAGCGAATCCCGTCGCCGTGGTGATGTGTCGGTGTTATGGATGAGCTGCTGATACCTTAACGACAAACTGACGAATGCAAATAGCTCTGATGACGCTCATTAATTCATTAATTAATAGTTTATTGGTGGTGGTGGAGTAACGTGGCACGGTTGCTGTCCTTCGCTGCGTTTTACAACTTTCGCAGTGGTTTTCGCGTACGGTCCACGCTGCCATGTGTGTGCGTGTCTCACAGCTACCTCGCTTGACCACCCCCCCCACCCCCCCGCCGCCCGTTTGCCCTTTGCCGGCTTCACCTCCGCGCTTTATCCAGCGCACGCGGAGGTCCGCGTGAGGGCCGTCGGCTTACGAGCCAATTAAAGCCCTCGCGTTAAGAGGGATCGCTCTTACTTGCGTAAC
>JAFMOD010000052.1:1485553-1500685 GCA_019802435.1 Corydoras maculifer
TCTGTGTGTTAGTATTGGTGTGTGTGTGTGTGTGTCTGTGTGTTAGTATTGGTGTGTGTGTGTGTGTGTCTGTGTGTTAGTATTGGTGTGTGTGTGTGTGTGTCTGTGTGTTAGTATTGGTGTGTGTGTGTGTGTCTGTGTGTTAGTATTGGTGTGTGTGTGTGTGTGTACTCTTATTTATAGTCTTATTTACACTTATTTATGGAACTGATGTTCTTTAATGTTTACAAAACTGTACGTCACAGACAGAGAGAGACAGAGACGGAGACAGAGAGATAGAGATAGAAAAAAAAAAAGACAAAATGTGAGAGAGCAAGACTGATGGCCAGAGAGAGAGAGAGAAAGAGACACAGACAGAGAATGCGAGACAAAGAGAGAGAGAGAGAGAGAGAGACATAAACGGACAGAGCAAGAGCGAGACAGGTAAAGAATGAGAGAGACACACAGAGAGAGAGACAGAGAATGTGATATGAAGAGAGATAGAGAGGGAGACAAGGAGAGAGAGAGACAGACAAACGGACAGAAAAGAGGAGAGAGAGAGACGAGGGCAGATGGATGGACAGACAGAGAGAGAGAGAGAGCAAGATGGACAGAGACAGACAAACATGAGGACAGAGAGAGAGACGGACAGACAGAACTCTCTCTCTCTCTCTATAGACGGTCTCCCGTGTCGTGTTCTGTTCTCTAACCCTCGTTCTCTTTTGTCTTTCAGACTGCAGACCGAACTGTAAGGTAAGAACCAACGACGCCCCCTCCCCCCGTCGTCGTATATATATATATATATAATAAAGTCTAATTATTTCAATACAATAAATGAAAACAATTTTTTCCCCCGTGCCAGTTTGTCCCCGGGGAAAAGAACGGCGCCTGCGTGAAGGTGGTCCGGCCCATCTCACCCGGGGAGGAGATCACGTGTTACTACGGCGATAGCTTTTTCGGCGAGGACAACGAGATGTGCGAATGCTGCACTTGTGAGAGGTAAGGCCCCTCCCCTCGTGGGGGGGCAAAACCCGGCGTCTGCCCGCGCCCGACGCCCTCGTTTCTAAAGTCCCGCCCCTCTTGTCGCGCCTCAGGAGAGCCGAGGGATTCTTCAAGCACCGGCTGGACTCGCTGCCCGAGTGGGACGGCGCCGGCGACCCGCTGGGCCAGAAGTACAAGTTCAGAGAGACGGACCTGAGGCTGAACCGCGAGAAGGGGAACAGCACGCCGAGCCCCTTCCTGCCCGCGTGTAACCCAGGTAACCGCTGACCACGGGGAAGGGGGGGACGTTGGGTTAATGGTGTTTTAATCTCGTTAGGCGAGCCTTCGCTTCTGCTGATTCGTTTTAATTGATTTGTCCCGACTTCGTACTTTAATTGCGCTGTGCGTCAGATCGGTGTCACAGCGATCAGTCGTTAATATTTAAATGATTATTAATTACGAATAATCATAGGCGCCACGGTGGCTTAGTGGTTTAGCACGTTCTCCTCTCAGCACCGGGGATTCCCGGTTCGAATCCCGATCTGGGTGGAGTTTGCATGTCCTCCCCGTGTCCGTGTGGGTTTCCTCTGGGTTCTCCGGTTTCCTCCCACAGTCAAAAAACATGGATCAAGGTTAATTGAATTGTCCAAATTGCCCCATATAGAGTGTGTTGGAGTGAGTGTGTGTCCAGCGATAGATTGGCACACTGTGCTGGGTGTATCTGCCCAGCGCCCGAAACGTTCTCCTTTGGATGGGCATGGGGAACCCCCCCCCCCCTGCAAGCCCAATAGAGGATGAAGTGGAAGATAATGGATGGAAATTACTCCTAACTAAATTGCCCCTATACAGTGTGTGTTTGTGTGTGCCCACTGATGGATCAGGGCTTTGTCCTGGGTGTATCTGCCCGATGCCCTCATCCAAATCTTGACCTGAGGAACCCCCCTGTGACCCAAGTAGAGTCTTAAGTGGAAGATAATGAGATGATCTAAAGTCTATGTAGGTTTCTAAATAATTACAGAAGCTCCATATAAAGTGTGTCTGTGTGAGTGTCCAGTGATAGATTACCGTATTTTCCGGACTATAAGGTGCACCTAAAAGCCTAAAATTTTCCCAGAAATCAGACGTGCGCCTTATAATCCCGTGCGCCTTATACGTGTACGGAGTTCCAAAATCTATAAAAGCATTGTTGTGCGACCGGGTGAAAAGCCGAGTGAAGAAAATGAATTGGGAGCTCGCCGTCATTCCGGGAGGAATAAATAAAGAACTCCGACCGCTGGACATCGGTGTAAACGGGGCATTTAAAGTAAAGTTGCGGGCGGCGTGGGAGCGATGGATGATAGACGGCGAACACACGTTTACTAAAACTCGGGAGGCGGCGGCGGGCGAGTTAAGCCACCGTCTGTGAATGGATTGTGGACGTCTGGGCTGAGGTTTCTGTTGTAACCGTCGTCCGAGCTTCACGAAAGCCGGCATCGTCGCCGAACAGCCGCCCGGTAGCGAGACGGCTCAGACATCGATGAGAGGGGACACCGGAGTGCTGGATAGAGAAACAGCTTTTTAATTCAGACACAGAAGACGAGGACTTTGATGGATTTGTGGGAGAAGAGGGATTAAAATAATGTGCGTTTGTCGAGTAGTAGAATAAACTTCAATTATAAATCAGCGTTCTGCATCCTTTACTTTTCTTGTAGATCGTATGTTTTAGCAGGTGCCTTATAATACGCTGACGCTACAGAATAAGTACCGTACAGAAATTGTCCGTAATTCAGACTGCACCTTATAGTACGGTGCGCCTTATACGTGGATCAAATACAGAAATAGACCCCGTAATTCAGACTGCGCCTTATAATATGGTGCGCCTTATGGTCCAGAAAATACGGTAATGTCCTGTCCTGGGTGTATATGCCCAGCGCCTGAAACTCCCAAGGTTGAGCATGCGGAAACACCCCCCCCGGATCCCTAGTATAGGACAAAGCGGAACTGTTCCCAAAAACAGTGCATGGCCGTGCCACCCACCTAACCCAGGGGTTACTCAGGGGTTAGGGGTGTGTCCCATCATTTTTGTCCATGTCCTGTATTTCGTCATATTATACTCAAATTTCCTCCCCTCCCCCTCTTGTTTTTTTGTATTTTTTTTTTTTAGTATGCTCGGTGAAGAACCCCCAGCAGAACAAGCGGAGCGCCCCGCCCGTCAGCAATAGAACCGCGAAGGCCAGGCGGTGGAGGAGGGAGGAGCGGTTCAGACAAGCCCGGCAGAGGCAGGGCACCTCCTCGGCGTCGTCTCAGTGTCCTTTCAAGCTTAAGGACCTCAGCGTTTGCCTGTACAGTCACAGCGTAGACTTCCTGTCCAGCTGCAAGGACCCCGGCGGCAAGCAAAGAATCCTGCTTCAAAGGATCGAGAGCGAGCGACCCAAACTGAAACCCGCAGACCACAGAACTCCGTCCTCCGCCCCTGACGTTGGACCCGTCGGTGCCGAGCAGAGACTCCGCGGTTTGGGAAACGACCCCGTGGATGAACTAAACCTGAAACCCTTCACGTTGCACGGTTCCGCAGCGGGAGCACCGAGCGCGGGCACTGCCGCAGTCACGGTGGTCCGCCCGATGGCCGTCCCGTCGAGGACCAGGAGCGCGCTCCGTGATCGGCTGCGCCGCGGCGCCGCGTTCAGCAGGTTGAAGCGGGCGCGTTTGAACAAGACGAGCAACTCCAGGCTCGACGCGATCGGCCGGCGCCGCGCTCGTCCTCCGGGAGGTCGGAAATCCAGATCTTCCGCTGATCGTACATCGCACTGCGGCAAAACCGGAGGAGGAGCACTAGTCGCCGAGGAGACGCAGCAAAGTTCCGGAGACTCTGAGTCCACGAGGCGCGTCGCTCTCCCTGTCGACGGCTCGCCGGAGGCCCCCGAGAACGCATCCACCCAACCCAATCGCTCTCTTCCCTTAGATATCACGCGTTACATTAAAGTCAGCCTGGTCCGGTTAAACGTCCCGGACAGGGACGACCCCACGACCCTGGCGCCTGCGCTTCGTAAAAGAAGCAAAGGCGTTGCCGTCAAGAAAGGTGTGCGGGAGATGTATTTCACACCCAGCGCCGACCGCTACCTCAAAGTGACCTGCGAGTTGGAAAGCGGCGGAGGCGCCGATGTGCGTCCGGAGCTGCGGGAGCCGGCGCGGGAGCCGCCGCGAGCCAAGAGCAAGAAAAGAAGCAAGAAGCGAAAAGCGTCCGCGTCCCGGAGGCGGCCGGATCGACCGGAGCTCCGAGCGCCGGCTGCTCCCAAGGAGGTCGCAGGCCACAGAAAGGATATCGTCAAAAAGGAGGAGCTGCTGTTACAATTAGGAAGTAAGACGGTGGTCATTAAGGAAGCCAAGGTCCTCCTGTCTGATATCTGCAAATCCTTAAATGGCGATATGATACACGAGGACCGAAGCAGGAAGGACAAACTGGTACCCAACGCTGAGGGTACCCTGATGGTATGTAATGCCTTGTCGTGTAATTCGGGAACCGGGAGCTCATATGAAGAACCTGCCGGAGGCCAACCCCTCAGGAGAAGCACTAGATCAGGAGATCAGCCTAACGCTAACTCCATGGACTCCCACGAAAGGAGTCCTCCAGTCCTTGGTCTTCCAGCCAAACGACGTGATGTTGGGCGTGCAGTTCTTCCCTCCGACCCTGTCTCGCCTTTTAAAGGAGGCTTGGATCACACTCATAGTTCCCAGAGCAGCATCCCCCTCAAGAAGCGGGTTTTTCGGGAGTCCCTCGACACCGATCCAGACCAGGACGCAAGTGTGACCACGACTACGAACGAGCCATTGTGTCCCGCTGAAAGTGTCGAGGGAAGAACGGAAATCCAGCTATCCACTTCTCAACGAGGGCAGGGCGCTACCGGCGCTCCGGACCTCGCTTCTGAATCGGACACGAAGGCCCAGGATCTTGAAAGGGCTCGATTCGGGAAAAGGCGCAGCGTGGCCAAACCAGCACAAATTCCCACCAGAATACTCCGAGAGAGACATAGCCCCGCGGCAAACAGCCAGCTGGCCGCGAAGACGACGCAATTTAGGGCGAATGAGATTCGGAAACGTAAAGGCACACCGGCGGTCAAGAGCACAGAGGCGGGTGGGGATTCTGCCAAGGACATGCACAAGAAGATTGGCGAGGGAGACGGGCTCTGGGCGAAAGTTGATCAAGATACCTTAGAAAACGCAAACACCGAGGGTTCAGACTTGCCTCTTCGCACGGAGGATCCGAATAATAACCCCAACTTCAGGATACGGCTAAAAAGGAAGCGGGGCAGGGAATGGGAGATGGAGGGTGGACTCAAGGGGGAGGACATCCCAAATGCAGAACCGCGCCCCGACGGAATCGACCCTTTCAAAGCCATTCTGGATTCCGTCGCCATTTTGAACCTGGAGATGGAGAGGATCCGAGGCCACGGCGAGGCAGACAACAGCGCCGGACTGGAGCAGGCCACGAAAGCCGTGCAGGACGTCCTGGAGCACTGTCAGAAGGAGAGCACGTTTAAGGCCAGGAGGAAACACAAAAGGTTCTCCGGTAATGAGGCCAGCGGGGAAAAAGGTTCCGCCGGACAGCAGACCTCGGCTCAGGGTAAACCCGAGGCTCTTGGTCAAGTGGCCCAAGTTTACCAGCATGTGAAGAGACTCAAGACAGAAGCCGACTTGACCGACACCAAACCGCTGCCTCTGCTGCGTCTACGGCGCAGGAACAAGGACAGCTGGGAGGTGGAGGACGAGGAGGCGCAAAAGGAACCCAAGGAGCCGGGAACTTGTGCGCCACAGGAGAAGAGAGTTCCCGAGAGGACACAATCTGGAGAGATGCCTTCTGGCAAAGTAAAGCAGGAGACGCCGTCTCCCTGCCACTTGGCGACGGTTTCCAGGGGTGAGAAGCCGAGGGAAGTCTGTCGCGGCGCACTGCTTCCGCAGTCTTCTTGTCTCTCTCTCTCCCCCTTGTCCCTTAACTCTCCATATCAAGAAGAATTAACAGAGATGGCCTATCTGGACATGCCTACCGGGAGGAGCAGGGTCCCAAACGTTCAGGATCATCCCAAAAGAGGCGAAGATCCTGAAAGGAAAGACGAGGGCGACGTCTGTTTGAGTCACAACTTGCTACAAATCAACAACAGCCTCTCGAAACTCCAAGCCATGAACCACCCACCGCCACCGTCGGAGCGACTTGTACCCCCCAGCGCCAGTGGGAGCGCCTCCTGTCAAGTTCAGGCCAAGCCCCTGTCATCCCCGAACTCGCCGTTCGGCGATGACTGCTCCTTTTCTGAGGACATTTTGGATTTTCCCTACCTGAACCTTGAGGGCTATGATCAGAGCCAGGCACCGAGCAACCTCCCGAACGCATTACCGGACTACTGCCCGGGCCAGCCACACAACGCCGGCTCCTTTAGCAGTCCCTTCTCTCAGAGTCCAGCAGACGGATGGGACGCCGAGACCCCTTACCTCGGATCGCCCAGCTCGGGCAGCGGCCTTAGTACTCCCGAAGACCTGAGCTTCCCAGATCTGGGGTTGGCGCGTGATGACCCCACGACACTAAACAACGAACCGTACTTCTCTTCCAAGGAGAAGGCCTTCTGTCCGGCGGCTGTCAAAGACTCCGTTGCTGCCAGGGGGCAGTTTTTTTCTGATGGGGCGCTGGCGAGGCGTGACGCTAACCTCCAGACCAAGGACGATGCCGCGGCACCACTCATCGGCTTCGCGGACAAAACTTTGGGCAGCGCTTCCAGTGCAAAGCAGACACTTCTCATGCCGTCCTACCAACACTCTCAGGACAAGATGTTTCCGGATGGTTCTAGAATTCCGCCGATGCAAACTAAAGACAAAACCAACGGTTCGTTCCATTGCGCTGGCTCCAATAAGGCACACCCTCCCTATCTGAACCAATCGACGACCCACCTGTATAACTCTGGATTACAGGGTAGCATTAAGCCTTTCCACTCGCTTTGCACCGGAAGCAAGGCGACCGTGTGCCCCGAGTCCCCTCTGAACCTCGGCACCACGGTGTTCCGCAGCTACGATCGAAAGCCGTTGGCGTTCCAGAACTCAAGCGGTTTGCTGAAGGCCGAAAGTGGAGGAGGGTACTGTCAGGGGCTTTGCAAGGGTACGTCGTCTGACGGGAAGCTCTTTAAGCCCCATGCCCCAAGGGCTGAGCTTTCGGACCCTCTGATAGGTCCCTCCAGCTCGCGGATTTACAAAGACATGGCGGCCGAGTGTCCTTCCGGCGTGTACTCGCGATACTCAGAGATTTTGAAAAGGGACACTAAGGGGGACGCGCCGAACAAAGCAATAGCTAAAGCACAAGCCCACGCTGATCGGGTGTACCCCGCGTACTTCCAGAACTCCGGCAAAAGCGCAAACGCAATTAAGAACGTGGCCGCCGACAAAACTCCCAACGGTCATCTCGACAATCCCGACATTCCCTCGACGTGTTTCCACAACCCAACCTCCCACGCTATCCTTCATGGGAAAAGCCTAAAACAGGATAAACCCCACGCCATCGTCGCTCCCAATCAGAGTTCCCAATCCTCTATACCCCTGGAGCGGAACCCCATGTGCTTCTCCAACTGCGATCCCTTAGACGTCAACTTCGCCTCCCACCTCTCGGCTGAAGTCTCCCAGCACGGAAGTCCGCAGATAAGCTACAGGGCGTCGGTCGGCCAGGGCGCCCCCGTCGCCAAGTCGCAGCCGGCGTCCTACTCGTGTGCCCAGCCGCTTCACCCGTCGTACGTCGTGAACTTCACCGGCGATCACTCGGTCACCCTGAACTACAACGACGGCGGAGATTGCCTAAACTACTCGTCCTCCGTGCCCACCAACTACACCTACCATTGTCTCATGGAGCCCTCGGGGACCCAGGGGAGGCTGATCGTGGAACCCTGCGGCCCCTCGACCCTCTCGCAGTCCGTGGACGGCTTCGCCGGCGCGAAGGGCCTGGCCGAGCCCAAGGAGCAGCACGGACCGGCCGGGTGCCACGCCGGCGTTCCCACTCACTTCCCACCGTCGCATCCTCAAGGCGGCGCGTCTCTGAGCGAACGCAAGCCCAAGAGGCTGAGACTGGTGGTGACTGACGGCACCGTCGACCTGGACCTGCAATACACAGATTAACTATTTATTACTGACAACGCCAGTCTGTTTATATGTACAAAAACCTCGTAGTTTTAAACGATGCGTGATTTTAGCATTCGGTTTCTGTTCTGGAAACGGTTTTGAACCCCCCCCCCCACCACCCAAATGAATTGTGTAAAATATTTATATACACTGCTGCAGGTTTTACTTTTACTAGATGGGGATGCGGTTCCATCTGGTGCTTTCGTGTACTGAGGGCTCACGCAAACGTCTCCCATCTGCTATGTTCACGAAGGACCAACAGGGGGCGCCTATTATTATTATTTTTTCTTTATTAATAATATTTTTCATTATTTCGCCGACGAGTTCTCCCTCCGCTGGTTTTGTTTGAATATGTAACTATTTAGAACACCAAAGGCCCCGGGTGTGTAGAACACACACACACACACACACACACCTCCTCCTCGTACTGTAGTCCGAGAGCGACGGATGCCCAACACTACCACTCCACCTAACACTGCATGCTGTACGGCGTTTCAGCACCAGGAGGCGTGGCCTATCTCAGTTGAGTTGCGCCTTCTTTTTGTTTCCGTTGGTTTTCCGGTTCTGAACACGTCTTTGGGCGCGTTGGTGGAACGTCGCCGTTGTCCCGGGTGTACACACACACACACACACACACACACACACACACACACACACACACACACACAGGCCAATATGACGTTTGTATTTATTTGGATATGCTCCACACATGGTGCTTTAATATAACTGAAATGTTTTTTGGGTTTTTTTTTTTTTTTTTTTTGGATCGTTCTGTAAACGAAATGTTATTTTCCTTTTTTTTAAAAAAAAAAAAAAAAAAAAAAAGGAAAACGTATCCGAGACGTCAACCATTAAAACGCATCATGTTCCTCTACATTCTGTGGCTCTTCTGAATGTTCTTCTTTTTGGGGAGGTCGGGTGGGATGGAGAATCGGAGTCCCCATTCCTGTCCCCACTTGTTCCTGTGCTGTAGTTCCCTCATCAGCTCCTCCTAATTCTGTGTTACTCCCGATGTCATAGACTGCACTAGACTCCTGAAGGTGAGCGGCGGCGTCCGTCACCAAGATGTCAGCAGCAGATCTTTTGGACTTTGTAGTTCTACAGTTCCACTCTGTAGTCCATCTGTTTTGTGTTCTACAGGACATACTGTGTACTCTGTCCTCTAATGGTCAGAACCCCAATAGCGCCACCACAGAGCAGGGGTTATTGGGTGGGGGCATTATTCCTATCCCGGCAGTGTCACTGCGAAAGTGACAATAAACAATCCACCACCCAAATGGTGCCTGTTCTGTGATGCTCCTGAGAACCAACAGAGCGAACCAAAGAAACACAGATGAACTACAAAAATTGTAATTTTAAAACTACAAAGTCCATCTATATGGTAAGTGGAGGAAGAAGGGGGCGTGGCCAGACTTTGGGCGGGTGCTGTATGTCTTCACGTGTTTGTTGGTGTGTTAACAGAGAAGTGGATTCCGTGCCGTCGTTCAGTTCTGATGAAAGTCCCTCTGGTTCTCTGAGACGCTGAAGTTGGGAGATCTTCGCTGTACCGCTGTGAGTGGGTCCTATCCCGGCCTTCACTCGGTGATGTGTTTTATGAAGGTGAGTGAAGTTGGAATCCCGTGTGAGGACTCTGAAGTCAGAATAACAGAATAAACAGCTGCCATGTTTTTTATTAAACTTTGTACGTGAGCGCCCTCTGTCGGCTCAGTACTGCATGTGCCGTGTTCTCGATGCTGAACTGATGGAGTGAGCAGCTTCTTGTTTTGTTTTGTTTTTTTTTGTTGTTATTTTTGTTCTTTTACATTTCACCGCCCCCATTATTCAGACTCCGCCCCCTGGGACTTTTTTGTTCTACGTTTTAAAATATATATATATATTTTTTAACGAAATTCAACGTCTTCGTAAAATTTTCGTTAGATGTAGCGTCATGGCCAAAACTATTGGCACCACTTTTAAAAATTTATTTATTTCATTCATTCATTATCTCCCGCTTTATCCTCTATTAGGGTCGCGGTGGGGTTCCTCATGCCCATCCAGGGGAGAACGTCTCGGGCGCTGGGCAGATAGACCCAGGACAGGGCACCAATCCATCGCTGGGCACACACTCACTCACACAGACACACTCTATATGGGGCAATTTTGAGAATTCAATTGACTTGATCCATGTTTTTGGACTGTGGGAGGAAACCGGAGAACCCGGAGGAAACCCACGCAGACACGGGGAGAACATGGAAACTCCACCCAGATGGGGATTCGAACCGGGAATCCCTAGTGCTGAGAGGAGAACGTGCTAAACCACTAAGCCACCGTGCCGCAATTTATTAATTAATTTATTTATTTTATTGGATAACAAATGAAACTAAAGAGGAGCTACATCATCCTTCATCACCTTTCGATCTTCATGGTTACATGTTTTTTTTGCTTTGCATTTTTACTTTTTTGCGTTCCGTTCGTTGAACCTCTTTAACTCTTTAATTTCTGTTCTGTGGTTCACAGTTGGGGGGCGCCACTTCCTCGTAAAACCTTTTTTTTTTTTTTTTTTTTGCCGCCAACTGTAAGAACCCATAATAAGCGTTTGTCCGTTCCACGCCAGTTTGCTGGGATAGGACCCGGGTACAGAGTGGTGAAACTGATGGTCCAAATTTAGAATCGGGGAAATTGCATATCCCACCTCTGTCCAGTAGAGAGTGGCATTGGGCAGGACGAGGAAATGTGGATTGGCACCTCCAATTTTAGAACAGTTCCAGTTCCAGAAGCGTTACCAATGACGCCTGTTCCTTTAGTTTGTGGTAAGTGAGGAACGAGGGAACCGTTTGGAACCTTAGAGATGCTAATGGAACGTTGTGCGGTGAAGAACCAATAAATGTTGGTCCTATAGATCCGTGAGGTTCTCTCAGGACTCCTAAACGGACATCAGAACCGGACCATGGGGCAACGGCAGAAGGTGAGGTCTGAGCAACCGGGTGCGAGTCACTCACCCGAGGAACACATGGTACCAGGATGCATTATGGGAGGAACATGGGCGAGGTTCCGCTGGGGAACCTCATGCCCTGCGTCCACGGGGATGCCACTCTGACTCCGCCCACCTCATCACTGTTACACACCATGAAGTTAAGTTAGAAGTCATTTATTTATGTCGCGCTTTTTACATCAGTACATCGTCACAAAGCAGCTTTACAGAATGAAAAGCCTTTAAACCCCCAAAGAGCAAGCCGAAGCGACAGTGGCAAGAAAAAAACTCCCTTTTATGTTGTTATTTAAGGAAGAAACCCTGGGAGGACCAAGACTCAGTGGGGGACACGTCCTCCTTAAGCGGCCAGGCAGCAACAACAGTGTAGGACACTAATGTAGAGATATTAAACAAATGGAAAAACTGGAAAACTATATGAGAGTCCATTAGGGGGCGTCCTGCAGCCAGTCCAATTGATATTCAGGTTCCATCCAGTGTTCGTCAGCAGAGCCATGGATGAAGATCTCCAGGAAGCCGGTCACAGCTCAAAAGAAACAGACAAGGAGCTAAGAGCTACCATGTTCCCTCCTCCATGGCCTCGGTCAACCACCTCCAAATCCCCCAGATCCCACTCCCATCATGCGTCTGTGGAATGTGCTGGATGAACCGTTGTGGAACCCCCCCCCCATTTTTCACATCAACGTTCCAGTCGAAGTCACAGAAACGCCCCCCCCCCCCCTGTTTGCTGACTCTTCTGATGAAAGCCTGTGAAAACTGTGCCAGCGGATCCGGGACGATCCGACGTTCTTCCGGTGCCCGAGCGGGCGCGGCGTTACCGGCAGGCGGCTGAATTCAGAGCTCGTAACGTTTGAGATGGTCGGCGTCGTTGGGCTTCCGCCGTTCTCTCGTTCTGTCAGTTGAAACGAGTCGAGAACCAAATCCTGACCTCGTCCTCATGTGGGTGCACATCCACCAAAACAACACCCCCCCCAGCCCTGCACCCCCCCCCCAACACTTTTCCTCAGCCAAACGTTCCCCTTTTACGCCAAAACATCGTTGACATCAACGTTCTACCAGCCGCCACCAACTTGTGCTAATGGATGGCGCACGCCGTCAGGCGCAACATGGACGTCCGGAGGGGGACACTAAAAACGTTGGCTACGGACTCGCGGACACCTGGTGACGGGAGGGAGGCGTCCAACTTCTGGAAGCAGTTGCCGAAATGGAAAGTGCTAATGGGGACGCTGCAGTGGTAGTGGGGTGGGGTGGGGTGGGGTGGGGTGGCGGGGGGGTTGGTTCCACTCTGTTGTCCATCTGTGTGTGTTCTACAGGACATACTGTGTACTCTGTTCTAATGGTCAGGACTCCAATAGTAGCACCACAGTGCAGTCCACATTAGTCCTATCCCATCAGTGTCACTGCAGAACTGACCATAAACAATCCACCACCCAAATGATACCTGTTCTGTGATGCTCCTGAGAACCAACAGGGGGCGAACAACAACAAAGAACACAGATGGACTACAGTCTGTAAAACTACAAAGTCCATCTATATGGAAAGTGGAGGGAAAGGGGGCGTGGCCAGACTTTGGGTGCGTGCTGTATGTGTTCACGTGTTTGTTGGTGTGTTAACAGAGAAGCGGATGTCCGGAGGGGGACACTCGTGGCCTCCGCGAGTCATCGCGCCAAAAAACGATGGCTACGGACTCGCGGACCCCTGGTGACGGGAGAGAGGCGTCCAACTTCTGGCAGCGGCTGCCGAAATAGAAAGTGCTAATGGGGACGTGGCGGTGGTGGTGGTGGTGGGGTGGAGGTGGGGGGGCTGGAGAAGGAGAACGAGGACGAGTGTCAGACAGAAGACCCGTTGAAATGCAGGAAGGTTCCGTGAGTGTTGTGAGGAAGGACGCGGGGAGCCAGTAGAAGAGATGCATTTCCATGGCGACCAGATCTGGTTGGCGCCGAGAACCGCCGCCGTTGGTGTAGACGTGTTTGATGCGAGGTGTCGGTTCTCTGGCGGCGCGACTTGCCCGTTCTAGAACCCGTGAACCGGTAAACGGTGGTCTGTAGATCTGTGTGCGTCCAAAGAGTGGAGGAGTTGACGTCATTGATCAACAGGAACGTGGGTTCCTCATCAAGAACGTGGACCCCGCCGGTCGTTTCGTCCTCCTCTTCACAGAAAACGCCGGCTGATGAAACCGGACGAAAGCCCCGCGGACCGGTTCTCCTCACGAGACGCGTGTTCTCGTGAAGAACATATTGCCAAGATGGAGGACGGCGGTGGTGGCGCCGCTCCATACGTCCCCACTCCTCGGGAATCCGAGTTGAAGATCCGCTAGAGGAGCGTCTTCTCGGACATCGTTCAACTACTGAGAACCGGACTGGTTAAGATCTTCAGGAGATGAGGGAGACCTCTACTCCCACATGGCCAACCACTTCTTTTTCACCCACCCGGTGGCAGGACGCCATCGTCTTGGTCGCCATCGGGCGAGAATCGACTGACCGTCCTGCTTCTTGGCCCTTAGAGTTCTTCGGGTGGACGCAGGGGCCCGAGACGTGTTTTCTGGTGGGGTATGGACGTGGTTCGGGTTCTCCGGGTCACCCAGACTTGCTGGCTTTGCTCCCCCATGCTGGCTTTGGGGTTCCATGTGTTTCTTTCAAACTGGCCCTGATGTTCTCGTACTGTGGGTTCTGTACGCCTTCCGTCCTTCAGTCGTTCTGTACGCCGCCTCTCGCCGTCTTGCGTACAGCCGAGCCGCCCATTTAATTAGCCTACATTCTCACCCTCGTTCCGGTTCTCTCGCCTCTCGCGCTATAAATACCGCTCACCTGATCACACACGTTCTCAGCACGCGCTCCCATCAGGTTCCGGGACGGGCTGTTCCGTCCCTCCGTACCGTACATCACCCAACACGTTCTTAATCCGGTGTGACGTGTGTGACCCTGATTGGTCCAACCAATGGCTACGGATTCTAGCCGGTCACCATTTGGGCGTGTTCTCCAACAGGGACCTGTGGCCTGGATGGCGTTCTAAGGTCAGGGTCACCTCCAAGTTCCACCCCCAAGCCTTTACCGGCCGCCGGAATCCGGATCCTGGGTCTGATCTCCTGTGTGTCGCCAGGAGGTTCCTGGGTTCACTCGCGGAGCCCCCTCCTGGGCTTCCTCCCCCAATTTAAAGAGGTGTTTAGGCTGCTGGTCTGCCCCGAGCGTTCCCGACGGAGTCACCCAGGAGGTGCCGACACGCCGGGCATGTGGGACGCTCTGTGGGCTTCTAAATATCGGAGAACCGGATAAAGAGTTAAGAGGAGGTGGCTGACTGCGGCGGGGAGAGCCCTTAATAACGCGTTCATGGCAGACTCGCACCGTCTCGCTTGTAGGGGGGGTGCCGGCGATTACCCCCCCCCCCTCCCTAAGTCGAGCACGGATATCTGCAGTGCATGGTGGCGTTGGGCGCGATGGTTCGGATCCGGAGAACGTGCGCCGCCCCCATCGGCGGCGTTTTTTGAGAGTGTGTAACTCGGCGGAAGATCAAAGGGAGCTCAGGCATCGAGGGCGGGAGGAGGGAGGCGGGGGGGAGGGGCGAGAGAACGAGCGAGGGAGAGAGATTGTTCGAGCGAGCGAACGAGAGAGGGAGGGAGGGAGGAAGGGAGCGAGGGGAGGACAGTCAGAAGTGTTACTATTGAGCGTCCAGTGCGCCGGAACGCCGAGGATCCCTCCATCCGCCCCTCGCTCTCGGGACGCCCCTCTACGATGTGATTCGGCCGCCGCTCCGCCGCCGCCGCCGCGTCCTTTTCACCCGTTTCGTTTCCTCCCTTTTATTTATTTATTTATCTTTTTTTCTCCCTCTTTTTTTTTTAATTATTTCTTTATCTTCCTCTCCTCGTCTCCTCGTCTCCTCCTCGCCGCGTCGGCCGGATTTTTCCCTCGTCCTCGGTTCCCCGGTCCCCTCGCGCCGGAACGGAGCGCCCCGGTGGACGAAGGTGGCGTCCGCGCACGGGTGAGTCGGCATTCCGAGGCGTCTGATTGGTCGCTCTGGACAGCCGGGTTTCCTCACCGGTGCTACTTCCGTACCCATGTGCACACGGTGATTCTCGCCGGGGG
>JAFMOD010000052.1:1553251-1564783 GCA_019802435.1 Corydoras maculifer
TCTCTCTCTCTCTCTCTCTCTCTCTCTCTCTCTCTCTCTCTCTCTCTCTCTCTCTCTCTCTCTCTCTCTCTCTCTCTCTCTCTCTCTCTCTCTCTCTCTCTCTCTCTCTCTCTCTCTCTCTCTCTCTCTCTCTCTCTCTCTCTCTCTCTCTCTCTCTCTCTCTCTCTCTCTCTCTCTCTCTCTCTCTCTCTCTCTCTCTCTCTCTCTCTCTCTCTCTCCACACTCGTGTTCTGTGTGTATTGGAGTGAAGGTTCTCAGTTTGTCGGATTGTTTCTGCTCTGATTTTAAGGTTCTCCTCGGTTCTCTGAGGTTCTGCAGACTGTGAGCCCTCGGTTCTTCTGCGTGGTCCCGATCCTCTGGTGGGCGGGACTCGTGGCTCGTGGCTCGCGGCTCGCGGCTCGCGGCTTAGATTACAGTTCGCTCTCTGGAGGAGCCTCCAGAAGTTCGGGAAACACGGGAGCCGGTGAAATCAGGGGGTTCCGCGGGTTCTCGCCGAGCTCGGGAGGTCCGTTCTAGTGATCCTCAGGTGGCTGTGGGCGGGGCCTCGCGCAGGGTGTCAGATGGGCCCCCGGTGGGTTCTCAACATTTTGGAAACACGATGGAGGTTCTCGCGTCTTTGGCTCCGCCTCCCATATGTTTTTGCGATCACAAAATCTAGAACTAGACCCGAAAATGGTACCTGAATTCGGTTCTAAGTCATTTCTTCACCTCCTGTCTCCCGCGGTCCTCAACAGCGCCATCTATCTCGCACTCCATCTGCCCCCCCCTCCTCCATCCTCAGCACCTCCTGCTGGTCCTCCTTCTCATCCGCAGGGAGTTCTGACGTTCTGCCGAGGCAGCGGGCGGAACCTTCTTGTTTTGGTTCTGCCGTTAGTTGTTACTCTCATTCCTTCAGACTGCTGCTCCCTCTCGCCCTCGTCCTCGTCCTCGTCCCCTACGTCCTCACTCTCGCGCCGCCCCCACCTGCACCGCGCCGTCGCTCTTATGTTAGTTAGTCCGCCGCCTCAATCGCTCCCTCGACTCGCTTGGAAAAGCCAAAGGTCAGGTGACGCGTGACGGTCGGGAAAAGCCAATGATACGCTTCGGAAAAGGTCACGGTCGTCTCGTCGACGGCGTGGGCGTCGACCGTACCGCCGGAGACCAGCGTTGGTTTATAAAATCAACATAATTTAAATACCATACGAAACACAATGCAAACACAGGGGGCGCCACTCCCACTACCACATTGTCATTTAGCGCGGCGATTGTCAACGGGTGGGTTGCCTGTGCTCGCTCATTCGTTATCGTTCGCTTAATCCACTACTAGGGTCTAGGGTCCCCATCCAGGGGAGAACATCTCGGGCGCTGGGCAGATACATCCGAGAAAGGGCACCAATTTATCGCTGGGCACACGCTCACTCACACTGACACACTCTATATGGGGCAATTTGGAGCATTCCGTTGACCTTGAATTCATGTTTTTGAACTGTGCAGATCGGGATTCGAACCTATAACCCCAGCGCTGAGATGCAGACAATTTTTAATGGGTGTGGTTTGGGCGTAACGTAGCGTAAACCAATCGGCGTGTCACTTCTCGTCTGTGGTGCGCTTTAGGAGCTCCCTTTAGGAGCCAGGTGGCGCTCTGACTTTGGCGGGTTGCTATTTGAGCGGTGCAGCTAGCTGGACTCGATGCGCTGCTCCATGAGGTTCGCCATGGTCCTGCGAATGGAGGTGTGGTTTTGGGTGTAACGTACCAAACCAATGGGCGTGTCACTTTTGGTCTGTGGTGTGATGGGCGGAGCCTGTAGACGGGAACCAGGCTTGAGGGGCAGGTCGGGTAAATAGTGCCACCGAAAGGGACCTACCCTTCAAGCCTGCCGCCGGTCTACCCATCACACCCCCGCACCACACCGTTCCCTTTAGAAGCCAGGTGGTTCTCTGACTTTGGCGGGTTGCTATTTAAGTGGTGCAGCTAGCTGGACTCAATGTGCTGCTCCATTAGGGTTCTCCATGTTCCTGCGAATGGAGAACCCACAGTATCCTGTAGACTATGGATCTATGGACTAAAGGTGAGATGTCCTGTGTCTTCAAACATTTGGGTATTTGGTGTACCTCTATATGGGGCGGGAGATGATCCACAGGCAGGCCGTCCCCCCACGGGTTCTGCCGCATGTCCGGATCCAGATTCCGCCCACGGTTCCGGCGTGGGATGTCTGTCTGAAGCTCACCATGCCGAAACTCCAGCCTCTTCTCCTTCTTCTTTTTCTTCACCTTTAATGGTCTCATCATTGGGTCTTGAGCTCATCGCAGAACCGTGAAAGATGTCATCGTGGAAACGGACTCCCAATTAATTCTGTGTTGGAGTTAATTAGTCTCGGAGATTAACTCTCACTCTCAGGAGGTGGACGAGCGCCGGTCCGGGTCCCGTCTCTGCCGTACGTTGACAATTCCCAAATTTGCCGTGTCCTCGCAGAAGTCATGGACACGTCCTCACCCCAATCGATCTCAGGGACTCTAATCAATCACCGGAACAAATTTATTTTAATAGCTTTTACACAACGGCGCGTCGATTCAACGCAACTTCATCAGTTCCGAACCCTGAATCGCTACAAGCTTCCCGGTCACGACGGCAACAAACCCCCTACCTGCCACTTGTGTCTTTTTATCGGAAGGAACCTTGCGAAAACCCCAGACTATTTAACGATGAGGATCCAAATTTTCGTATCAAAGCGTTGTCATTAAGCCCGCAGCTGTTCACTATGAAGAATGCGTCCTTGTGAGGACCGAGACTTAAAGCGGAAAAGTTAAGACACTGGAGTCAGTTGCAGTGGAACGTTCGTTCGCGTTGACGTCGGTTACTGTATTCGGCGTTCCACACTTTTCTCCGCGTGAAATGAGTTACGTGACGTTTCCGTTGCTGAGTCAAAGATTTACCTTTAGTGCCATCATGGGACCAAAAATTTTAATCTAAGAATTTTTTCCGAATGAAAAATTATATTTAATAATATTTAAAATATTAAAATATGAGAGCGGCATTAAGGCCACTGAAATCGGCGGCATGTTCGAAAGGTTGTCGTCGACCATCAGTTGAATGGTAACAGGATAACGAGCTTACGAAAACAATATAACCAATCACTTCTTTGTTCTATTTTTAGTATTAAACACACATTGTTTTCTCTTAATTTTTTTTTTTGGGTATTTTGGAGACTCTAGAACGATTAAATTGGATTTTCGATGATTTCAATGGAAATAAGTACCTCAGGTTTGACCGATTTCAATAACCGAGACTCCGCTGTAATACAAAGAGACTCCGGAACCACTGGAGGGCAGATCCTGAAGGGTACCGGGTCATGAGGCCGGTGGCTCTGATTCTCACTGAGAGGTCAGGACTTAGGAGTTTATTGGCAGGAGGTTTGGACTTGGACAGGGGAGGGAGGATGAGGATGAGGATGGATCCACCAGGCAGGAGAAGAGGAAGAGGCACAAAAAGGAGGTTTGAGGATGTGGTGGAGGACATGTAGGTGGTTGGGGTGCCGCAGATGGATATTCAGGACGGGTTGAAATGGACAATAAAGGTCCATTGTGGCGCCCCCTAGTGGGAACAACTGATATAAGAAGTAGGAGCAGTGTAGACAGGGAGTACAGAACTATGCAGAACGTCCCGTCAGTCCCTAATCTCGGCGCTGTTAACCCGTTCTCTCCTCCTTACAGTGCGTCTGTGAGGATGATGCCTCAGGGGTGGGTGCCACCCCCCCGGTCGTCATGACGATGCCATTCAGCCCCCTCTCGAGTGACGAGGAACAGCGCAAGATGCTGGGGAACAGTCAGCACCTGTATCCAGGGGCGGAGGAGGAGGACGAGGAGGACGAGGAGGGCGAGGAGGAGGAGCTGGACGAGGAGTACCAGGAGGGGCGAGGGGAGAACGGGGAACTGAACGGCGAGGAGGAGGAGGATGAGGAAGAGGAGGTCCGGCGAGGAGGAGGGAAGGCAGAGGGGCGCAGGGACAAAGTGGCCTCGGCCGGACGGTCCGTGCGAGGTCCCAACCCGGGACACGCGCCCAACCCCTATTCGTCGAATCCTGGCCCCGCCCACCAACCACCGGCCAATCAGCAGCAGCAGCAGCAGAAAAGGCTGAGGAGGGGCTCCAGCTCGGTTCTGGACGACGCCAACATCGCGTTGATGGTGTTCCGCATCGGAATTCCTGACATCAAACAAACGGTTGGTGAGCACACACACACACACACACACACACACACACACACACACACACACACACACACATATATGAGAACCCACCCAACCCAGGATCAACAACAGCGTTCTTATTTCTTCAACGTTGTTCTTGGATTATGTTGTTTATCTGCTGAGTCAACAGATTGTAAGGTCAGAATTCCTGTCCCATCGAGGTGTCCCCGGGTTCTGCGTTGAGTTTAACATGTTCTCTACGTGAATCCAGTTCCCTCATTTATATTGAGTTACTGTTCTCTCTGTTTAAAGAGAACCTCTCCTCGTTTTGGCAATTTAATCCCATAGTTTAATAATCTGTCCTCATTATTGTAATCTGTGACCCATAGTTTAGTAATCCGTGTCCCCAGCATTGTAATCTGTGTCCCATAGTTTAGTAATCTGTGTCCCCAGTATTGTAATCTGTGTCCCATAGTTTAGTAATTGATGTCCTTAGTATTGTAATCTGTGTCCCATAGTTTAGTAATCTGTGTCCTCAGTATTGTAGTCCAATCCCCAAGTTAAGTAATCCATGTTCTAACATTTGTAATCAGTTCCCATAGTTTAGTAATCTGTGCCCTAATTGTTGTAATTTGTTCTTGTGGTATAGTAATCCATGTCCTCTTGTTTGTAATCCATTCCCATAATATAGTAATCCATGTCTTTATATTTATAATCTGTTCCCTGAGTTGAGTAATCTGTGTCCTTACGTTTGTAATCTGTTCCACAAATGTATTAATCCATGCTCTCTAATTTTGTAATCCGTTCTCTCAGTTTAGTAATCCATGCCCTCATTATTGTAATCTGTTTGCCTAGTTTAGTAATCCATGTCCTTACATTTGTAATCCATTCCCACAATTTATTAATCTATGCTCTGACGTTAGTTATCCATTCCCCCAGTTTGTTAATCCATGCCCTTTACATTTGTAATCTGTTCTTTTGGTTTCTTAATCCATCTCTCTCACTCCCCCCCCTTCAGTAATCTGTGTCCTCACTTTTGTACGGTGTATCTGACGAATAACTCATAATCTTTTATAATCTGTTGCTGTAATCTGGTATGCAGTTCTTTGTAATCTGGTTGGGATTCATTCATTCAGAAGCTCACAGCATCTCATATTCATTCACCAGCCAAAAAAAAAATCAACGGAACGGCAGATTATCAGCGTGAGGCTCGGTTTGAAGAACGGACCTCGTTGCAGAACCTCGTTGCAGAACCTCGTTACAGAACCTCGTTACAGAACCTCGTTGCAGAACCTCGTTGCAGAACCTCGTTGCAGAACCTCGTTGCAGAACCTCGTTACAGAACCTCGTTACGGGTCCTAAAGTCATTAAGTTTCCAACACGAAACCTGAGAGCAGACTTTTGAGAACCCTGGCTCTTTCAAGACTTTAAAGGACACCTACAGGGAGTTTCTTTTATTTTACTGACCGAGCAAGAGACAGAGAGAGAGAGAGAGAGAGAGAGAGAGTGAGAGACAGAGAGAGTGAGAGACAGAGAGAGTGAGAGACAGAGAGTGAGAGACAGAGAGAGAGAGAGAGTGAGACACACACACACTCTATATGGGGCAATTTAGAGAACTCAATTGACCTTGAATCCATGTTTTTTGGACTGTGGGAGGAAACCAGAGAACCCGGAGGAAACCCACACGGCCACGGGGAGGACATGGAAACTCCACCCAGATTGGGTTTCGAATCCAATCTGAGGAGAACATGCCAACCACTAAGCCACGGCGCTGCCCCGCATGTTTTTCCCTCTGTAAGGTGAATGTATTTATTTTATTTGTGTGTTTCTTCGGTGTGTGTGTGTGGGGGGGCCCCCCCCCCCCCCCCCCCCCCCCCCCCCCCCCCCCCCCCCCCCCCCCCCCCCCCCCCCCCCCCCCCCCCCCCCCCCCCCCCCCCCCCCCCCCCCCCCCCAATTAAGCGGCCAAGTAATTAATAGCCCCCCTTCCCCCCAAAAAAGGACTGAGTGAATCCCAAAAAGCATGCAGGGCTGAAGAGGGTGCCGCACCGTCGCCGTATGCGACTCGCTGGCGCTTGGCTCTGCGTTTCGGGATCCATTATTCACACCCGCCTCTTTACTCGACCAGGCTGCCGTTGAATTTTTAATTGGCGCGAGATGTCGAGACGGGAGGCGAGCGGGAGGGCGGTGTGGAGGGGACCTCCGGGGGCCGTGTTTTCGCTAAGCCCCGGTCCACACCTCCGTGGGTCTCGCAAGTAATTACGACTAAAAGGCTCGTCAGCACTTCTTCTGGCTTGGGGTTGCAACCGTGTGATGTCCTCCGACGGGGGCGTCTGCGGTGCTCCATGGACGTGACGCCAGGTTCGAGCCCGTTAAAGTCGGGGGGCACCTGAGCTTCAGCGCTGGGACGTCGTCGTTTCGATCTCTTGAGGGTCATGTCCTCGGGTCGCAGGTCCAGTCCCTGCGCAATTCTTAGTGCTGATCTAGTCCACCAGCATCCCGCCATCCTTCTGCTTGCGTCGTTTAAATAGCAACGCTGCTTGTAAATATACCTCCTCTGATGGGCGTGGACGTCTCTACGTTTCAGGTACACTTCTGGCGTATCGCTATCTCAGAGACGGAAAACCCATGTGCACCGTCACGCGCTTAGAGCATTAAAGTCGGAAGCGCCTGAGCTTCAGCGCTGGGACGTCGTCATTGCGATCGCTTGAGGGTCATGTTCTCGGGTTGCAGGTCCAGTCCCTTCGAGGATTATAGGGTCCCCTTGCCCCCCTGATGGTCGTCTCGAAATGGGGTGTGTTGTATTGCGACCATGGCTACGTAAAACCCAGGCGCACCGCCAACTGAAAACGTCCTCTCCAGACGTGGACGGTGAGAGGTCGGTCGCTATATTGGGCGGTGGATCATCAACACAGGCACCCAGGTGTCCATAGGACCATTGCTTAAAGCACACCCTTAAAGAATTTAGAGGACTAATTGCAGAGGAGGATACTCGGAACATGTCAAGAAAATGAGCTAGATGGAGCGTCTGAGGACATGGAGGTACCCTGACATCAGATCGGAGAACAGATGAGGGGAAGGCTGGCAGGACGTTATGGCTGGTGAGTGGGTGAAAGAACCTAATAACTGGGGGGTGAGGGGATTTAATTGCTGTTGGGTGAGTGGGTGGCTGAGAGAACGTGTCTCGCGACGGATCGGAGAACTCCCATGCTCATGGAACCTAATGGCTGGTGAACGGGTGAGGGAACTTAATGGCTCTGGGTGAAGGAACCTAATGGCTGCAGGTGAGGGAACTTAATGGTTCTGGGTAATGGGACTTCACATCAGAAGGAATTGTGCTGTCTGACAGGTCAAGAACCACCTGGTTGTTCAGGAACCATAGTTGTAAAAAAAAAAAAAAAAACCCTGAAGAATTAGATTGCTGGTGGGTGTGTAGAAGAACTAAATGGTTCTGAGTGAGGACCTTGTTGTCTGTTGTAGATGGATAAGGAACAAGTATCCATAGGGATCCGTAGATGGTAAGGGAACTTATTGGCAGAATGGAGGATAAGGTAATGTATCGTCTAGTAGATCAGGAACCATGATGGCTAGTGGGTCAAAAGAACCAAGAATCCTTAAGACTTGGTGGGGTAACTGAATGGTTCTGAGTGAGGGGACTTGTTGTCTGATGGATGGCTAAAAAAACTTGACAGAACAATGGAACAATTAGGAAAGGATTTGTCTGGTTGGTCAGGAACCATCTGGTAGATTTGGAACCATAATAGCTGATGGGTCAAAAGAACCAAGAACCCTTAATGCTGGTAGGGGAACTAAATGGTTCTGGGTGAGGGGACTTTTTGTTTGAGAGAACGGTAAGGAAACTTATTGCCAGATGGGAGAATTAAGGGAATGTATCATCTAGTAGGTCAGGAACCTTGATGGCTGATGTGGCAAAAGAACCAAGAACCCTAATGGCTGGTAGAGGGACTAAATGGTTCTGGGTGATGGGACTTGTCTGATGGATGGCTAAAAGACTTGACGGAACAATTAGGAAATGATTTGTCTGCTTGGTCAGGAACCATCTGTTGATTTGGAACCATCATTGCTGGTCGGTCAAAAAGGTCCAAGTTTGGTGGAAGAACCAAATGGTTCTTGCTAAATAGGTACGAAGCGATATAGTCACAGGGTCAGTTCAGTGTCTCCTCATTCCGCCCACATGTGCTAGAACCGTGGGAGGAACCCAGTCTCCAGAGGAACCCATACGGGTCTGAGGAGAACTCGCTGACCCCGCGAAGGATCTGAATTGAAACTGAACTGAAGGGGGAACGTCTACGGTCAAGGAGTCAAAGAACGGAGGGGACAGGGGGGGATGCTGCTGGGGCAAGTGGCACACCAGAAGGAATAGAACCGGATGTGATGTGAGAACTAAACGATGGACGGAACAGAGACGAATGGGAACGACGAGATGAGGAGAACGTTTTTCCCTGTGGAGCTCATTAAAGAACCTCGAGCTGCCGCACTCCTGTAGACACTGAGCTCTGCAGAACGTGGCGTTTGTGAGGGTGCGAGGCGGAACGCCGGCGTTCAAAAGAAAGAGGAGAACCGCCTCGGAATCACCGGAGGAGAGAGGGAGGTGATGTGGACATCAGAGAAGATGAGAACATAGACGGAGAGAAGAAACGAGGAACAGGGAGGTGAAGGTGAGGTGATGAAGGTGAGGATGAAGAGGGAGGTGAGGATGGTGATGGAGGTGAGGATGGAGCTGAGGGAGGTGAAGATGGTGATGGAGGTGAGGATGGAGGTGATGGAGGTGAGGATGTTGATGGAAGGTAAGGATGGAGCTGAGGGAGGTGAAGATGGTGATGGAGGTGAGGATGGAGGTGATGGAGGTGAGGATGTTGATGGAAGGTAAGGATGGAGATGAGGGAGGTGTAGATGGTGATGGAGGTGAGGATGGAGGTGAGGATGTTGATGGAAGGTAAGGATGGAGATGAGGGAGGTGAAGATGGTGATGGAGGTGAGGATGGAGGTGATGGAGTTGAGGATGGAGATGAGGATGTTGATGGAAGGTAAGGATGGAGATGAGGGAGGTGAAGATGGTGATGGAGGTGAGGATGTTGATGGAAGGTAAGGATGGAGCTGAGGGAGGTGAAGATGGTGATGGAGGTGAGGATGGAGGTGATGGAGGTGAGGATGTTGATGGAAGGTAAGGATAGAGCTGAGGGAGGTGAAGATGATGGAGGTGAGGATGGAGGTGATGGAGGTGAGGATGTTGATGGAAGGTAAGGATAGAGATGAGGGAGGTGTAGATGGTGATGGAGGTGAGGATGGAGGTAAGGATGTTGATGGAAGGTAAGGATGGGGATGAGGGAGGTGAAGATGGTGATGGAGGTGATGGAGGTGAGGATGTTGATGGAAGGTGAGGATGGAGATGAGGGAGGTGAAGATGGTGATGGAGGTGAGGATGGAGGTGATGGAGGTGAGGATGGAGATGAGGGAGGTGAAGATGGTGATGGAAGGTGAGGATGGAGGTGAAGATGAGGGAAGAGAGGAAGGTGAGGGTGGAGAGGTCAGTAAAAGAGCTGATGAAGTTGAGTCCACAGTCCAAAAACAAGGTGAATTGACCGCTTCAAATTGCCCCTATATAATATCTGTGTCCCCCCCCCTCCCCCCCGGGGAACTGTTGTTCTAATTGGACCCAAACAGAACTTTAAACTGTTACAGCGTGTTTGTTTCTCTGTGAGCGACTGCGGCGGTTTAATATTCCACCTTTAATTCACCCCCCCCAAACACACACACACACACACACACACACACACACACGCCTGTCTGCACAGATACATAGTGTACCACGGTGTTTCGACTGCCATCCCCTAGAAATTGCCATGTTTCCATGGTAACGTGCAGCTTGCTTTTTTTTTAATGAGTGGGTTGTCATGGTGACGGCGGCTGTGCCTGTGTCTAAAATGCATGTGTTGGTTTGGCCTGATGACAGTCCTGTGTGTGTGTGTGTGTGTGTGTGTGTGTGTGTGTGTGTGTGTGTGTGTGTGTGTTTGGAGGTTCTCGAACTCAATTGTAGTTGTGACACAAGGGCAACCATGTCCGTCCCCCCCCCCACCCGCATTGCATTGGCAACGTTTGGTGGATCTAGGGTTTGGACTCCCAGTTAATACCCCAAGTGACCTGATGACACGGTGTCCGCGTGGGTCTCCTCTGGGTTCTCCGGTTTCCTTCCACAGTCCAAAAAACATGGATCAAGGTCAATTGAATTCTCCAAATTGCCCCATATAGAGTGTGTCTGTATGTGTGTGTCTGACCTAACCTCCCTGATCAGCTCCCAGGGTTCTACCTAGACCCCCCCCCCCATTGGCACCCTATGGTGTGTCTGATGTTTAAACTTTGTATTCATCCGTCAGACGTTTTCTTGATCTGATCTGGATCGGCTTAATTCCGTCTCAAAGTTTGGCCACGCCCCTTTTTTTGCTTTCCATGTCCTCAGCTCCACGTCCTGTATAGATGGACTTTGTAGTTCTACGGTTCCACTCTGTAGTCCATCTGTTTGTGTTCTACAGGACATACTGTGTACTCTGTTCTAATGCTCAGAACCCCAATAGTACCACCACAGAGCAGGGGTTATTTGGCGGGGGTGTTAGTCCTATCCCGGCAGTGTCACTGCAGAACTGACAATAAACAATCCACCACCCAAATGATACCTGTTCTATGATGCTCCTGAGAACCAACAGGGGTTCTAACAACAACAAAGAACACAGATGGACTACAGTCTGTAATTTTAAAACTACAAAGCCCATCTCTACAGTAAGTGGAGCAAGAAGGGGGCGTGGCCTCACATGTTTTTTGGTCTGCACACATTTAATTAATCAGAACTGACAATAAGAACAGTGATGGTAATGCTGCAACAGAACGTAGGGAGGAGAACCGGAGCTGTTCGTTAGCCCCACGTTCTCTGTCGGTACCGTGTGCGTCGGGTTCTCCGCAGGGTGGATGTCTCTCGGTTCCACAGTGTCTGCTGTACGGATTACTCACCGCAGCATCAGTATTCGTGGCTCACACTCAGCCAGCGTGTGCTCGCAGCCTAGTAACCGGTCTGGAACTGCAGGATGCTCGGGTTCTATAAAGACTCTCTGACAGCCCATCATCTGTGAAGCCTCGACACCTCAGAACCTCAAAACCTTCAACTCCTCAGAACCTCCGACACCTCAGAACCTCAGATCCTTAGATCCTCAGATCCTTAGATCCTCAAAACCTGAGGTCCTCAGCACCTCCGACACCTCAGAACCTCCGACACCTTAGATCCTCAGATCCTTAGATCCTCAGAACCTCAGATCCTTAGATCCTCAAAACCTGAGGTCCTCAGCACCTCCGACACCTCAG
>JAFMOD010000052.1:1608808-1633429 GCA_019802435.1 Corydoras maculifer
GGTGGGTAGAGAGCAGAATTCTTGGGGTTAAGAAGCAGAATTCTGGGGGGATCAGGAGCAGAATTCCTGGGGTGGGGTAGGGAGTGAAATTCTGGGGGGGTAAGGAGGGAGGGGGCCAGGGTTAGCCATGACTTTAGATAAAGACCTGCCCGAAAACGTGGACCGGTGAGGCGGAGAACTTTCACAGAACCAACAGAGATGACAGACATGAGGGGTTAAAACTGAAAACCGGACTGTTTTTTTCAGAGATTCCCCACAATCGGCGCCTCCACCACAGGTAACGCCCCGCTACCGACCACCCCGCTGTCCACCCTCCCACTCAGATCTGTCTCTAACCCGAAAACCTGAACTCCACCCCGTCACGTGGTCACCGCTAACCTGTGTTCCGAAGGAGACCCTGGTTTAGGGACCGGTTGCTGTGGTAACGATGCGGTAGGGTGGGGTGGGGTGGGAGGGCTTTAGGTGTAGTGCTGGGGCCGATTCATCAGTGCAGGACAGAGCTGTGTTGATGCATTCGGATCCCATGGTACCAAAGTCGGAACCAAGTTGAGGAGGGAGTGGTCCGCAGCCCGTAGAGCTCAGCCAGTCCCGCCGGCCCCGCAAACAAGGCAACTCTCACCCCTCACGCGGTACTCGCTCTAAGCGACAATGGTGTCTTGGCCAGGTCGGTGCCGCAGCATTCGAACCGGTTCAAGACCTTTTTCTTTTATGTTTTGGTTTCGTGTTGGGTCGGTCGTGGGCTCGGGGTTAAGGAACCAGCCCTGCGACCTGAAGGTACCGATTTCCGCTCCCAACAATTAGTTCGCCTAGAGTGCCCTTGGGCAAAGCACCCAACCCTGGGTGCCAAATACAGGCCCGTTGGTCATGAGATGGGACATGTTACTGTGATTTAAAGGACCCGCCCAGGAACCAAAAATTTGGGTCCTTTGATGGTCACAGTCTTTCTGCGTAACGTTCCATTTTCTTAAGCCCCGTTAGTTATCCACGTATGTCCCGTATGTGTTATTTTCATGTTCTAACCCCTGTCCTCATTGACCTCTGTTGCCTTTCCTCCCCTCTGCCTTTGCCCCGCTAACGACGCCCCCAGTGGACAGAGGTAAGGAGACGACAATTCCTTATTATTTGAAATCGTTTTGTTAAATTGCCCGGCTTTGACTCTGCTTCGCCTCCTTTACTGGTCTCTCTCCAACGCCTTGGTTCATCGCCTCCCTCCAGCATCAGCGCCGTGGAAGAAAAAAGCAGGTACGGTGAAATGGAACTCCAGGTGTGGGGGTGGGGCGACGCGCCTCTTACGAGGGTTCAAATTTTCCCTGTGTGTGTTTTTCAGAGTTCGAGTCCTCGCAAGCTACGGATAAGAAGAGGACGGTCTATCAGATGGCTCTGAGTAAGCGGCGGGACGGGGACGGGGGGTGACGGAACCCGAAGTGAAGCCCAATATGAAGGTCCGTGGTCATTGGTCAGAAAATCGGCGAGAGCCGGAGAACGATGTGGCTGGCGTAACCGTCGGCGCTGGAATTAGCGCGCCGACCACCACATCTCTTTCGGCTCCTGTCATCGCCTCATGTAAATACCTGGACATAGGTCATAAGTGGAACCCACCACAGGTGCGTCCTCGGCCCTGGCCACCCCTTCCCCACCGGCGTCCGATTGTCCACACCGCGGCCTCAAGATTTATTCTAGCGTTTCAAAGTTTTAAGAAGACTTCGTAAGTGATTTTTCGCGTCCTGTTACGCAGGTTTACTTCGTTCAGGCCGATGTTCTGACCGTTGAGTCATGAGAACCACTGAGAACCTTATTTTTCTGTGATTCTGCGACGTTTACAAACGTTTACAGTGAACCTTAAAACCAGTTTGAAAGCATCACTCACGGAGAGCCAATCACGGGCGGCTGTGAGCTCATGCAAACAGAACGTATGCAGAAGTAGTTACCAGCGAAGAGGTTACATCACGGGCGGTCAGCGCGTCCACCTCTTAGTGTTGGGGATCTAGGTTCGAATCCCACTTTTTGTACTAAAAAGTAGAATTAAAGGTGAATTGGCTGTGTTAAATTGCCCCATATGATGTGTGTCTGTGTGAGTAAGTGTGTGCCCAGTGATGGATTGGCGCTTTGTCGTTTTCCCCCAAATGACCATTCCCCTGGGGAACTAGAGGACAAAGTGGAAGATGATGTATGGGTTCTGTCGCCCCCTGGTGGTGTTTTGAGCATGGTGATTTCAATCTCATGGTGATCTAATAACCACTGTCTTGTTGGAGGCTGTCACCTTTAATGGACTGTAAACTGTACAGTCACCGTGTACTCCCTGAGCGCTGTGATTGGTCCAATTAACCCAATTAGACACGGCGGCTTGGGAAACCTCTCTGTTTTTGTTTTTAATGTTCTCAGATAAGTTGGATGAGATTTTGGCCGCCGCACAGCAGAGCATCAACACCAACGAGGCTCCAGCACCGCGGGGGGGGCAAGGGGTGAAGCGGGAACGAGGACGAGGCTTTTACAATGAGGTACAGCTCTATGGGTCGCCTCTACACGCACACAATTTTACTATGTTAACAAACTTAATTCAGTGATGTTCAGGAGAAACGTGACCACGGAACAAAACCGTATCAAGTTCTAACTACAAAATAATGAGGCGGCAATTTTTTTATTGCGTTTGTTTCTCTTTATAACATTTATTTAAAAGATCACACTTTGGTTACGTTCAGATTTTAATGCCGATTGTTTAATAGCACTCTGGCGCCCTCTGCTGGCCAGAAGTGGCGGTTTCGCTGAAAAATGACATTCAAAAACGTGGCCCATTGAAGAGAAACCACCACATTCCAAGATTTAAGGATTTCATGGAGACGTTTTCATTTACGTAACATGTGGTACGTGAAATGTAAACGAAATTCCGTTTCACGAACCCAGTTTAGTGGTAGAATATTAATTATTATTATTATTATTATTATTATTATTATTATTATTATACACTGCTATATTACATTTTTTATTTAATATGTTTTATTTATAATGTAATATATACTATATATTAATATTATAATGTTCTAACTTAATATTTAAACATACAATTTTTAAAATTCTGCTAAAACTGGGTACGTGAAATTGGAGTTTCATTTACATTTCATGTACCACATGTTACATCAATAACAATAAAGTCATTAAAAAAATGTGCTGCCCCTTAATTAAAATAAATAAATAAAAATCAAAAATAAATGAAGGGGGGGGAGGGGGAGGTAAGACGAAAGAGGGGAGGGAACTAGTCAGCAGGCACAGATTGAAGGGCTTCAAAATAAGAAAAAAATGGTTTCCATTTCCAGTAAATTTAGAGTAAATCTGATTGTTTCCATCCTCAAAAAATGTAAAATATCAGTGAACCACTTAGACGTTGCAGGGGGACTGGGGGACATCCACGGTTAAAGAATGTACCGTCTGCCTAAGACGTAAAGGCCAAAATCTCACACTGCTATTTGGAAACAAAAAGAGGGAAACACTGAAGAGAGTCCGACAATTGCAATATATGGATCAATGTTAATGTTAACAGTTAAGATGTCAAATGATGTCAAAGTAGTTGGAGCAGAATTTATTTAGTGAGGGACAGAAAAAATACATGTGACTCAAATTACATGGAGACCTACCGCATTCACCACATCGATCGTCCAGAACCTTCGGATAGAATTTGGTTGACTGTGATTTAGAACGATGGACTCGATGCAGAACTTTGAATTGTATTAATTACAGTCTCGCACATGGTGTGAAAGAATGCACCATATTAATGGCTCTATCCCACCAGGAATCAGAGAAATCAGTTCCCAGCTCGCGTTCCCATGTGTTTTTGATACGGTCAACTCAATATGAATCAAAAGACATGAGGTGAATATAGATTTTAGAAATTAGTGAGATTTTTTTTTTTTAATATAGCAGTGAATATAATCAAAAAATCTAAAACTTGAAATAAAATTTTCATTTTTTTTTTCTTTTTTAAATAATTAATAGTGGGCGGCTTAGTGGTTTAGCATGTTCTCCTCTCAGCTCTAGGCATTCCTGATTCGAATCCCCATCTGGGTGGAGTTTCCATGTTCTCCCCGTGTCTGCGTGGGTTTCCTCCGGGTTCTCCGGTTTCCTCCCACAGTCCAAAAACATGGATCAAGTCAATTGAATTCTTCAAAATTGCCCCATATAGAGTGTGTGTGTGTGTGTGAGTGAGTGTGTGCCCAGTGATGGATTGGCACCCTGTCCAGGGTGTATCTGCCCAGCGCCCGAGATGTTCTCCCCTGGATGGGCATGGGGAACCCCACCACGACCCTAATAGAGGATAAAGCGGGAGATAATGAATGAATGAATAATTAATAGTCATTTTTCTTTAATAATCACATTTGGTTTTCGCCGAAAGACGTAACATGTTTAAGTCCTCGGAGAGTAGCGTATTTAATCACCGTTTTCCGCCGTCTCTCTCCTCAGCAGTCCAATTTTGACCCATCGGGGATGACGTCGTCCGGGACGGCGCTGGGCTACGAGCGGGGAACGTTTGCGTCTGGCCATGGCCCCCAGCACGGTATGCTGCGACAGAAGTCCATCGGTGAGGCTGTCCGTCTGTCTGTCTGCCCGTCTGTCTGCCATTTGTGCTTCTAGAACGGCCGCCGCCCGCAGAAGTCCGGCCTGCGTCTCGCGAGATTGTCTTTTTGTTTGTCACTTTTATCTGGTGTCGCAAGTCCGTGTACGTTACACTTGCTGTGCCTTGGGGTGAAGGTCCAGGACCGAATTAAGGAGGCTCCAGAGTCGGGCGACACATTGGCTTAGTGGTTTAGCATGTTCTCCTCTCAGCACTCGGGATTCCCGGTACAAATCCCAAACTCGGTGAAGTTTCCATGTTCTCCCCGTGTCCGCGGGGGTTGCCTCCAGGTTCTCCGGTTTCCTTCCACAGTCCAAAACATGGATCAAGGTCAATTGAATTCTCCAAATTGCCCCATATAGAGTGTGTGTGTGTGTGTGTGTGTGTGTGAGTGTGCCCAGCGATAGATTAGCGTCCTGTCCTGGGGGTATCTGCCCAGCGTCCGAAACGTTCTCCCCCCTGGATGGGCATGGGGAATCCTCCCCCGCCCCCCCACGACCCTAGTAGAGGACAAAAAAACGTTGACCGTTTTTGTCTCAGTGTCTCATCTATGGTCATTAATGGAAAAGTTGTGGACAGGTATTTGTACTGTGTCTGTATTTCGTACCTTGGTTCTATAATTTAGTAATGTTCGCTCAGGGTCTAGCTTTCGGTAGCTACCGAACGTTTGCCTGTAGCCAGAAGAGTTTTCCAATAGAAGCTAGTTTGTTTTGATTGCCGTTGTGTAGAACTTGCCTACGGCACATCGCAGGTAACCCTGGTCCACAGGCAAGCAGACAGACAGACCGGTGGGAGGACTTTCCGTTGGACCCTCCGTCCTTCGTTTTACTCGGAATTTTTGTTTCAATTTTAATCGTAATTTTAACGCCATGTACTCGTTCCTGCGGTTTATCGTCTTTATACTTCTGCAGGGGTTCCAGAGGAGGAGCGACAGTTTCTACACCCCCCGGCTATGAAATTCGCAAGAAGCCTTTCCGTTCCGGGCCCCGACGACATTCCGCCACCGCCCACCACGGCACCGCCCGATCCCCCGTTTTCCTCCGCACCGCCCTTGGGATGGCGGGGCAAGACTTCCCAACAGCCGTCGGTCTCTTTATCCCAATCTACCTCCACGTCGACGCACTATCAACTTTATTCTCAGTCATCTCACTATGCCCACGGACCACGGGACCGGTCCCCTGGGCCCCCGGCGAGCTCCGGAGTCGCCGATCACACACCCTCTTATTCCCATCCGTCTGGTCCCAGCAGGGCAGCATCTCGAAAGGTGGTGGGCTACACAGGAGAGTCCACGGGGGCGGCGGCGGCAGGAGCGAGGTCGGCTGGTTTGAGGAGAGGCTATAGCAATGCAGTTCCACCCACCAGTGTCGCCACGGTGATCCCTCAGCAGCAACAGACTGCCCAAGGTCAGATGACAAGAGCGGAGCGTGCGACAGCAGGCGCCACGGCGGCGAGCGGGGTTCCAAAGGTTGGCATGCGCAGAGGCAAGGGACCTCTGGTGAAACAGTCCAAGGTGGAAGATCTACGCTCTGGACAGAGTACCCTGGTAGGAAAGGGATCGTTGGAAAAGAGTTCCATACCCATACCCACCATCATTGTCAAAGCTCCCTCCACCAGCAGCAGCGGACGTAGTAGTCAAGGAAGCAGTGTCGAAGCTGAGCCGCCACTTCCTGGAGAAGGTGACGGCTCCAAACCGCCCCCTGTGACGCCCCCTCCTGCCCCCACCATGCCACCCCCCGAGCCGCCTTCGGTCCCTCCACCACCGCCTCCTTCACTGCCGCCACTTCGAGCTCAGGAGAACCTGGACTATACTAGCCAATTCGGCGCGGCCATCGTGGGAGCCGCCCGCCGGGACCGCGAGCGCTTCCATGAGGCTCGGAGGAAAAGCGCCTCCTTTTTCCTTTCCGCCGAGGAAGAGCTGGCTGGACCGACGGGCCTGACGGGAATCGGACGAAGTCAGACCTCCCAGCAGCAACTTCAGCAGCAGCCACTGAGCACTCAACCCTCCCCCCGCCTGAGACCCTCCAAGTCCATCGACGAGGGCATGTTCTCAGGAGACACGTTCATTCAACACACCCGCAGTATGCCACCCGCCTTCGGCCTACCTGAGTACTCCACGCCCGCGCCACCAGGGGACTATCAGCCCAAGTCTGTACCAGCTGACTTCTACTTGGGTACTAGTCACCAACAGCCACAATCGCAACAGCCTCCCACTACTACCTTCATTCACCCACTAACCGGAAAGGTTCTCGACCCATCATCACCCCTGGGTCTGGCCCTGGCTGCACGGGAACGTGCCCTTAAGGATGACGGCCGTATCCGCAGAGATAGGGCCGTGGAGCACCATTTCACTCGGCAGCTCTCCAGTGTGGGGCCATTTCCTTCCTCTGCTGCACCACCAGCATCACTTCTGTCCCACTCTGGGGTCCCTTCGGCCTCCATGAGCTCCTCTGTCGACCAGTCCTCAAGCACTTCCTCATACCTTGTGACTTCCTCATCGCTGGCCGCCACCACCTCTACGCGGCCCCCGTCGCCCCGGATTCTGCGGGGAGCAGGCGGAGGTTGGGGTGAAGAAGCTGGAGAAAGGGCTGAAAGAGAGGCTGCGGGTGGTGGGGCACCTTCCAGGGAAGGGCTAAGAGTGCGATTTTCTGAGGACAAGACGGTCCACACGCACCACTACCAGTCTCAGCACTACCAGCCGACCCAGAAAGAACGGGAAAGGGAGCGGCAGAGGGAGCGCTCCCGGGAACGAGAAAGGGAACGCGAGAAGGAACGCGAGCTGGAAAGGGCGCAAAGCCAACCACCGCTGGGCCAGGCGATTGGACAACAGCCGCCTCGCAGACCGTCCTTCTTAAGGATGGAGAGTGAGGCGGGGGCGTACATTCTGTCCCTGACTCCACCGTCGCCTCCTCCCAGCGCCGTGCCCGCTCATCAAACAGCAGTGCCTGGAACCGCCCCAGGTGGAGGCAGTGGAACAGGCCTGATGGTGCTTCCTCCTCCCGCCCCTTCAGTTGATGCGGATGATGAGTTCGTCTTTGCTGAACCACTACCTCCGCCGCTCGAGTTCGCTAACAGTTTTGATCATGGTGGAGGTTACGCTGGAATGATGGCCAACAATTTAGCAAGTCGGCAGCAGAAACACCATTTGGCTGGACATCCGCCACCTCCGGCCCCTCATTCTTCCTCGAAAGATTCCTTCATGAGTGGCTTTCAAGCTCAGACACCCCTGCCCTCCCCCCAGGCCGGTGACTCCACCACCTCGAGCCTCACCTCCTACGACAGCGAAGTGGCAAATTTAACCCAATCAGCCCCATCTCCTTCGGCTGCCTCTCCTAATCCACTCCCACCTCCTTCCCCATCAACTCTACAGCCGACCGGGCCCCCTCCTCCTCCCTCGGTGTCGCCTCCCCCCCCACCCACGTCCTACAGCAGACAATTCGGCCTGTCCCAATCCCATCACCTCTACAACAGCACTCCAGCGACCAGGCGCTCCACTTCTCCCACACCGCCTCCTGCCTCGATTCCAGCTCCCGCTGCCTATGGGGGGCCTCCTGTGACAACGTCCAGCCCCGCCACATCGACGGCATTGAGAGGCATGGCCGGCCTTTCCATGACCTCGGTCTGTGCCACGGCGACCGCCACCACTGCCACAGCTGCTATCGTGGCATGCTCCGCAGCAGCCTCGGGCGGGCACACCCAGCGGATGGCAACCGTTTCCACGGTGGCAACTGGGAGCGGGAGTAGAAGGCCCAGCGCAGAGCACCACCCGCCACCTTCCGCCGTCAAGAGCGGAGAGTCGCAGGAAACTGTGGTAGACTCGGGGATCGAGGAACTCGACAGCCGAAGTAGCAGCGATCACCATTTGGACAGCATTCTGGCATTTGGCAGCGGTGGGGTTCGAGAGAGGTTAGAGAGGGCAGGCTTGGGTGGAATTACTGGATTGGGAGGGATGATGGACACTGACAGGTCGAGTGGCGCTGATTTCTTGGAATCCTACATGAGCTACTTAGATGGCCAGACCTTCGAGATGCACACTAAAGCTACAAGTGTAGCCTCCACCTATCCCAAGACACAACGGTACCGCGAGGGAAGTCGGGATCTTATAAGGCAGACCAGCACCGCTCCGCCGGCTTACCACCGGCGGCGTGAGGAGGAAGAGCCGGAGGAGGAGCAGGGTGTGCAGGAGGACTCTCGGGACAGCTACAGCATTAGGGAAGGACAAGGCCTGTCCCGCTCCGCCGTCATGTACTTCGACCGTCCTCGGACTCCTGAGGTGAAGCCTCTCTGGGGCGACTCGTCGACGGGCGTCACCCAGGTGATGACGGACGTTACAGGTCAGTCCGGCAGCAGTTACCTGGAGGGACGCAAGCTCCACGCTCCCATGTCCAACATGAAGACGAGCATCATAACCGAACTGAGTACCAAATTACAACAAAGAACTAAAGGGATGGAGAGCTGGGGTTCACAGCGCTCCCTCAGCAGGCACAGGTTTGTGGGTCTACCTGGTTTTGTACTGATGTACGGTATGTGTGTATGCATCGGCGCGGAACCTCTTGTGGTTCCCTGGGTACTAACGACGAGAGCAAGGCCAGAATAAATGCCGCATGATTTGCATGGATTTAATAATGCATGCCTGAATGTTGCACGTATGCATCTATTTAGAAGCTAAAGTATGTTCATGTTAGGGCTTGGGCTATTTGGACCCTAGTCAAGGGTCAAGTCAATGGGCATGATGATGACGACAACAACAACTTTCTCTAATTAAGTCATTCTCTAAACTTGAGTGATGCTAGGCCTATCCCACGTCCCCATCAAATGTGGCGGACCCTGTTCAAGTTCAAGATTAAGATTAGTTACATAGAGCGATAGCCAAAGTTGCTGTGGCAAGAAAAACTCCCTGGTGTTGTTGGAAATCTTGTGAGGACCAAGGCTTAGAGGAGTATTTGTCCACCTCCAGTGGCCGGGCAGTGTCGGCTACCAATGTGGGGTTGTGTCTCCAGGGTGTCCCACCTGTACCCTCAGTCTGTCTCTATGCCTGTCCTTCCTTGTCGCTTACCTTCATGACGTTTGGGTGAAGGTAAGTGCTTGAGGACCCCCCCCCCCCGAACTCCGTCTATGGCATCTGTTTTGTGTGAATACCTGTCTAAAACCCTTGCTTCTTTTTGTGATTTCTGCTCTTTGTCCCACTGTCCGTGTCCATCTGTCTGTCCATCCTCAGACACAGGTAACTGCCCACGTTATCTCCTCTTTTGGAGATAACGTTCTTCCCTCCAAATTGCTAAGTTTTTGTTTGTTTTTTATCGCACTCGTTGACTTCTTACATCTTCGTTTCCAGGTTTTCAGAAGACTCCACCGGTGCCCTGAGCCCTCCGTCGGTGCGTTCTCCATCTCCGTCCCCTCTGGCTCAACCTGCACTTTCTCCTTCCCCGACAGCCTCCCCGCATCCTCCACTCTACCCAAATTGGGGTCGCTCGTCATCTCCACAACCTCCCGGGGTCTGCTCTCAACCCTCTTCTGCAACTCCCGGCTCTGTTGGGCGCTCCCATTCACCCATTTCACCTTCATCCTATGCACCCTACCCAACTTCCCCCAAACATCGTCCAGTTTACCGCTCCAAAGCCCTGGAATTCCAGTTTATCCCGAGCAGAGAGTCACGTAAGGCTGAATCGCAGCGTCGCCGAGCACCCAGTCCCCTTATTTCACCTTCGGAACGCCCCAAACTGGGACCCCCAAGACCTTCTTCCCTACCAATTCTCCCCACGTCACCTCTCTACAGCAGTCTGTATGACCTGCGTGGTTCCATTACTCCCCCCTCACCAGCGAATCCCCTGGGTGACTCGTATTTCTCACCGTCCCCGCCACTTTTTGCCCCATCGGGAGCACCGCCTCCTCCAAATGCGTCCCTGGTGGTCTCCCGCTCCCTTTCTCCCACCCATTTTCTATCGGGTTCATCCTCGCCGCCTTTACACACTATAGCACCGCCCACGTGTCTGAGCTATCCCCACTTGCCACCTCCGTCGCCGTCCAAGCCCTTCGCCTCCAAGCCACTACCCTATTGGACAAAGTACGATGTTGCG
The DNA here is from genome assembly GCA_019802435.1 of Corydoras maculifer. NCBI lineage: Eukaryota > Metazoa > Chordata > Actinopteri > Siluriformes > Callichthyidae > Corydoras > Corydoras maculifer. Next base: position 1,619,486 of record JAFMOD010000052.1, read on the forward strand.
GATTGGCTGGCCTACCTGAATTTAGCGGAGCATAGGGAGCGTTTTCTGGACAACGAAATCGACGGAACACACCTGCCTTCGCTTACAAAGGAGGATTTCCTGGACTTGGGTGTGACACGGGTCGGTCATCGCATGAACATCGAGCGAGCACTCCGCAGAGTCCTGGACAGGTGAGACCAACAAGGATTGGGCAAACGATGCATGGAGCCAAGAAATAGAAGAGAAGTACATGGGCAAGGTTAGAGATACCAACCGTGTTTGATCGCTGAAATTGGAGGGGGGGGGGGTGTAGAGTGGAACTGATTGTTTCCAAAGGTTTCCACCGTTCCTCAGGTTGTCCTTTAGTTTTATTCCCCGTTCTTGACACAAGCGGAACGGACTGTTGAGTGAGATGGCGCGAGGGCGAGAGAATATGCAAATAAGAACAAGACCAAAGGTGACCAAAGGCGAGCGCCCACTCCGAAATATCCAACACCTGGAGGGCACGAAAACTGCAGGACAACAAGAGAACCATGTCCCACCACATACACACACATAGATACAGATACACAACCTGGCACTCACATCCCCCATGATGCAAAACCTAAAGTCTGGATGCACAAACAGGGATTTCTAATTAAAGAATAAGCTGAGCCATTTAAAAACCCTTGGTTGGTATCCCAAGGAATCCTCCATGATCAGACCTTCGGGACACAAAGTCAACACTGTATTTGAATTTCTTTCCTCGTGTATTAGTTAGCAATGCCTGTCACACGGGTCGGTCAATTTATCCCTCCAACCGAGTTGAGACTAGAGAGACCCCCCCCCCCCCCGTGTCCATGTGGGCTTTCTCTGGGTTCTCCGGTTTCCTCCCACAGTCCAAAATACATGGATCAAGGTCAAATGAATTCAATTTGGAATTTGAAGAATTCAGTTGACCTTGATCCATGTTTTTTGGACTGTGGGAGGAAAATGGAGAACCCGGAGGAAGCTCACATGGACACGGGGGGGAACATGGAAACTCCACCCACATTGGGATTCGAACCGGGAATCACTAGCGCTGAGAAGAGAACATGCTAAACACTACTCAATTATCAGTTCCACTTCAACGGGTGAAAATATCTTTTCTCACGTTAAGGTTTTTTTTTTTTTTTTGCGTAAATGCGTAAACTGCCAAACTTTGCGCCGCTCGCTGATCGCCCTCACTCGGCCCCGCCCATTCGTGTGCTGCCAGCCACTTAGAATTGACTCGCCATCGCGGTCATTGTGAACACGGCTCTACGTTACCGCACAGCGAGGTACAACTAATAATACAGCACCTCAAACATTACTTACGTTTATTTATTACTAACCGCACATCGTAGCGGTGTCTCTGTTGGGGAATTGTTGGAAATTGGGACCTACAATCAATGCGTTTGCTATTACTGTTACTATTATTATTCGTTTTATTTATTTTTATTAAATCAATGCGTAAAAACGGTGGCTCATTTTCGCTTTTAATGATGCACTGACGCACCGTTTCGACTTCTCGAGATCGAGATGGGGAGATAGAGGGATATTGCATGGGCCTTTGCCACCTTTCTCTTTTTCAGGCTCCATCCTGGTCCCTGGCGACGCTACGCCGGGTGGATGAGAAGCTTCCAAAAACGAGTCCCCATTCTTATTCATTCATACGATCTTGTATTAGTACCCCAAACTTTATCCTGGAGAGAGTTTAATCTCCGTAGCCTATCCCATCCCTCCCACCCCATTGCGCATTGCTCATTTTTACTGCCTAATCCTTTTTTTTTTTATATATTTACTCATGGCATATATGGCAGACTGGTCACTGTATTACAAACCCGTAGCAAAAAAAAAAAAAACCTGAAAAAAAAAGTGCCCAGGTCAACAGAACACACACATCCATGTTCCAACACACACTCATTACTACATACCATGAAGTCAGCCGTAATCCTAAAGACTCGTTTATTTACAGCAGTATTACAGGAAGCCTGAATATCAACATGTATATGGACTAAGACCAATGTACACAAAAAAAAAAACAACTAAAACAACAAAACACGCCGCCTGGAAAGAAGGAACGCGCCAACGATGAGGAACGGCGTTGGTTTTTTTTTTTACAACAGACTCGCGTTCTCAGAGTGACTGCTGGAACGATCGATGGACGCCGGTGGTTGGACGTTGCCAAACGCGTTCCTCCGTTTTAACACGGCGGTCGCTCTTACGACGGGCAGAATTTTTGTAAAACTTCACAGGCCTGGACGAGACGAAGGTTTATTTATGGTCCCTTCGAGTTGGGTCCTCACGGTCCGTGCTGTTATCGGCGTGGGCGTGGCTTTATGCAAGACGTGCGCGAGAGTCGCCTTCCTTTCTCACTTTTAGAAACACAAGATATCGCCGAGTCATTCGAAAAGGGCTTTTCCATAACGAACCCTTTCCCATCACCCATTCCAGACGTCCATGTCCAATGTCCACTTAACGTCCCGTTCTTCATCGTTAAGGCTTACGGAACTGCATTTCGTCACTTCCCGTTGATTTTCCTACGATTTAACGACCTGAAGCTGAGCGTTGCGACCTCGTACTTCTTGAGGACGTAGGCGCTGGCTGATAACAGTGAGGACAATGAAGCGTCGCCGGTGCGCGCTACGCGGTTCAGATGTAAAGGATTCTTAACGAGTTCGAAAGAATCTCTGTCTTCCAAATAATGTTTAAGACAAAGATAATATATCGACAATATATATATATATATATATATACACCCAGTGCTTTCTACACATCCTGTGTGTCTGTCGGCCAAAGACCAAGGAGTCCTTTGCTTTTTTTTTTTTTTAAAGGGATCGTTTGGCCAAAACCGAAATCGTCTAAAAGGTCCGAGCTCAGCGTCGTCAAAACTGCCAATGTTATTAGTAGGAAGACAAATAGTTAACAAATAACATAATAAAAAAACAGAATTGACAGATGATGTTAGTGCATTTACGGACGTTACATCAGGTGTCGGACCTGAAATGGTTAACCACCCGAGTTGGAGTCAACCCGAGGAGTTTGCCGAACGATTCCTTTGATTTTCCTTCGTGGATTGTTTTTAAAATCGTTTTCTAACGCGCGTTACCTTCACATTTTGTTTATATTTTGTTCTCACCTCAGATGTAACCAATCAGCGAAGAGACCTTTAACTTTCCGTTAACCGTCGTGACCAAGTCAAGAGCTCGTAATCCAATCAAAATGCCTGATTTATGCCAATGAATATCAGTTGTTTTTTTTTTTTTGTTGTTTTTTTTTAATTGTCAAACTGCGAACTGTCGACAGGTGGCGCTGCGTGGCGCCACGCCTCGTTCCCCTGCACACAGAACGTTAGCGGAACCTACAGGAGGTATGTTAACTACTTTTAATTTCGCCCATTGTCTCTTTAATGTCGATTGGCCCTGGACGTTCTTCACAGTGTTACACTTTGCCGAAAACGGAGACAATGGAGTTCTAGCACCTGTTGCTTCCCCATGTCCCTCCAGACGAGAACGTATGGGGTGCTGGACAGGGCAGCACATTCTGTAGGGGCAATTTAGAGCAGCCAATTGAACTTTACTCATTCATTCATTCATTATCTCCCGCTTTTCCTCTATTAGGGTCGCGGTGGGGTTCCCCATGCCCATCCGAGAACGTCTCGGGCGCTGGGCAGATAGACCCAGGACAGGACGCCAGTCCATCACTGGGCACACACTCACTCACACAGACAAACTCTATAGGGGACAATTTTGAGAATTCAATTAACTTGTTTCATGTTTTTGGACTGTGGGAGGAAACCGGAGAACCCGGAGGAAACCCACGCAGACACGGGGAGAACATGGAAACTCCACCCAGATGGGGATTCGAACCGGGAATCCCTAGAGCTGAGAGGCGAACATGCCAAACCGCTAAACCACTGTGCCGCCCACTTTACTAATTGAACCAATTTATTTGGACTGTCGGAGGAAACCCACGCGGACACGGGGAGGACATGCAAACTCCACCCAGCCTGGGACTCCAACCCGTGTCCCCAGCGCTGAGAGGAGAACATGCAAACCGCTTTCGAAACGTCGTATTGGGTACGTCTCGCTGATCTTCTACATCTGAGGTGGAGATGTGATGGCGTTGTTGATGACATCACATCCTGTATTTGTATTGTCGCATTTCCAACCCTCATTCCCAACGCACCTGGACGTTCCCGACGCTATGCATCCACTGTACAGACCGCCTCCGTAGGAAGGCCGCGGCGCGGTCATGTGACGCAGCCGGCGCGCGGGGTGTGCAGAAAGCAACGCGGTTTTCGTTTTTTCGTTTTCATTTAAAGAAAAGAAAGAAAGAAAAAAAAACCTGAAAGAAAATTAACTTTAAAGAGACGAAAGATTATTAACAGACTTTATATATAAATATAAAAATATAAATATATATATATGTATATGTGGTACATATACACATTCATATACACGTATTGAATTACAAATGTTTTAAGATATAAAGGTTATTAGAGTTCTAATAAAGACGCAGGAAAACCTTTGAGTGGTCTCCACTTTCTTTGAACGAGTTCCCCGTCTTTGGGTTTGTCGTTGTTTTTTTGGGCCCTTCGAGGGGCCAACATCACACGACTGCTCCTTGAAAATAATAATACGTTTTTTCTAGGGCAGAGGTTCTCAACGCGTCTCAGCCCAGGACCCGCGTTTCCTCGGTTGTAAAGTCGCCGAACATTCTTTCATTCATCCATTATCTCCCGCTTTACCCTCTATTAGGGTCGTGTGGGGGGGGGGGGGGGGGGGGGGGGGGGGGGGGGGGGGGGGGGGGGGGGGGGGGGGGGGGGGGGGGGGGGGGGGGGGGGGGGGGGGGGGGGGGGGGGGGGGGACCCAGGACAGGGCGCCAATCCATCGCTGGGCACACACTCACTCACACAGACACACTCTATATGGGGCAATTTTGAGAATTCAATTAACTTGATCCATGTTTTTGGACTGTGGGAGGAAACCGGAGAACCCGGAGGAAACCCACGCGGACACGGGGAGAACATGGAAACTCCACCCAGATGGGGATTCGAACCGGGAATCCCTAGCGCTGAGAGGCGAACGTGCTAAACCACTAAGCCACCGTGCCGCCCACGTCGCCGAACATCACAAATATTAAGAGTCGGGTTACTGGCGAACAAATAGTGGTTGTCATGGCAACGAGAATGCGGCTTGTCTCTTATTGGCTCGTCCCCGAGCAAAGATAAATGACGAGGACAAAATGAAACGAGTGTTCATTTTTTAAAATTGTATTGTAAACAAGCTGTCGCGACCCACCGGTTGAGAATTGCTGCTCTAGAAGGTAGGCGTTAACCTTAACCACAGACATCGAGACGCAAAAAAAAAAAAAAAAGATGCATTGTTTTGAGGACCAACAGCAATTCACCGACAACAACGAAGAACACAGATGGACTACAGTCTGTAATTGTAAAACTACAAAGTCCATCTGTATGATAAGTGAAGCATGTGTCTACTGTATATGTACACACACTGCGTTTCCACACGTGCTGTGACGTCACAACATTTAACAATCTTGTGTTGCTGACGGCAACGTGGACCACTGCACACCATCACGTACCAAAGGTCCTCACAGGCTGGTACTTACTGAAGGCTTTCAAAAAGAAACACCTCTATTGTGTTAAAGGCAGAATCACTAAACAGTTTTAAAAACTGCTGAAGACGCATCTCTTTAACAAATACATTCATTCATTCATTATCTCCCTCTTATCCTCTATTAGGGTCGGTGGGGTTCCCCATGCCCATCCAGGGGAGAACATCTCGGGCGCTGGGCAGATACACCCAGGACAGGGTGCCAATCCATCGCTGGGCACACACTCACTCACACAGACACACTCTATATGGGGCAATTTTGAGAATTCAATTAACTTGATCCATGTTTTTGGACTGTGGGAGGAATCCGGAGAACCCGGAGGAAACCCACGCGGACACGGGGAGAACATGGAAACTCCACCCAGATGGGGATTCGAACCGGGAATCCCTAGTGCTGAGAGGCGAACGTGCTAACCACTAAGCCACCGTGCCGCCTTTTAACAAATACACGTTGTAAAAAAAAAAAAAGGTGGGGGGAGGGGCACCGCAGCATCGAATAACAATCAGGTTTGATGAATTTACAGTATAGTTGGTTTTCTTCATAACTTCTGACTTGTGTTCTCATTTGTAAGTCGCTTTAGATAAAAGCTGAACGACTAAATGTAAATTAGTTCAGCCTAAATTAATTCTGCTTGTGACGTATCAAATTTAGTAGAAAATGGACAATTTATTCAAAGAATACAAAATTAATGACCACTAACAAAATAATTGGTCATTTTTATAATTGATTTACATGTCATCAGCGGCACGGTGGCTCAGTGGTTTAGCACGTTCTCCTCTCAGCACTAGGGATTCCCGGTTCGAATCCCCATCTGGGTGGCGTTTCCATGTTCTCCCCGTGTCTGCGTGGGTTTCCTCTGGGTTCTCCGGTTTCCTCCCCCAGTCCAAAAACATGAAGTCAATTGAATTCTCAAAATTGCCCCATATAGAGCGTGTCTGTGTGAGTGAGTGTGTGCCCAGCGACGGATTGGCACCCTGTCCTGGGTTTATCTGCCCAGCGCCCGAGACGTTCTCCCCTGGATGGGCATGGGGAACCCCCACACGACCCTAACAGAGGATGAAGATAATGAATGTTGTCATCATCGACGATGAACAATTGTTTCAGTTTAATGGAATAAGGGGAAGATTTGCAAACTTTTTACCCGACACACAGACGATGAAGCGAACGTAGGGGGTAATTAATAACAAACACGTGACAAATAAAACTTAACGTGACCGTTGAGTGCACCTTTTTGTCCACGCTATTTAAAAAACGGTAACCATGGCAACAGAAGTGCACACTGGACATTTTACACGCGGTTCAGAATTCTTACAAATCTTGCTCACATCAGCAGCTCGAGTCCAGGAGCCTTAGGTTTTGGCGCCACCTGCAGCCAGCGAAGTGAATAAGCACATCAAACACATAAGCTGCTGCTTTTTTTATTAATACAGAATTCCACCTCGTGCCTTAAATATTGGATTCATTCATTATCTCCCGCTTTATTCTCTATTAGGGTCGGGGGGGGGGGGGTTCGCCATGCCCATTCAGGGGAGAACATCTCAGGCGCTGGGCAGATACATCCAGGACAGGGTACCAATCCATCACTGGACACTAACACACACTCTATAGGGGGCAATTTTGAGAATTCAATTGACTTGATCCATATTTTTGGACTGTGGGAGAAAACCGGAGAACCCGGAGGAAACCCACCCAGACACGGGGAGAACATGGAAACTCCACCCAGATGGGGATTCGAACTGGGAATCCCTAGTGCTGAGAGGAGAGAGGAGAACATGCTAAACCACTAAGCCACCGTGCCACCCCATATTGGATTAATATCCGTTTTCAAAGAATTTTGGACAATTGTAAACCTTTAAAGTAAAGTAAAATACAAAAAAAAAAAATTCTTAAAAACCAGCCCTATAATCATGTTAAATTACTTCATCCTAAATTAAGTGTGAAATGTAACATTTGGTAGAAAATGGGCAATTTACACACAGAAAACATGATTAATTCATTATTTAATTAATTGGCAATTTTTATAAAAAAAATAAAAATTAAAAAAATTTAATAAAAAAAAAAGAAGTGATGTGTGTGTTGTCATGGACGATGAACAATTGTGCAAAAGTTTTAGCTTAACCGGAAGAGAGTGAAAGAAATGCCCAAACAAACAAATAAACCGAATACAGAGGCGATAAATGAACGCAAGTCAAGAAACTTAAACATTTGTAAGATTTACGTTCCTATAACCGCATCTCCACGAGGGGGCAGTGTCGACAACGTGATTTCTACAGGTGCGGTCGATACAGCAAAGGGAAGTATTACACATACGCCATCTAGCGGCGAAATGACGTGTTTAGTGCACTGGGTTTCGTAGTGTTTTTATAAATAAATAACCAGTGAAGGCTTAAAAATACAGATTCTCTAACAATTTGTTTTCATGTGAACGCAAAAGAGCAACGACAACGAATATTTAAACACAAAATAACCAGACTTAATAAAACTGGAGATTTCACACAAACGTGACAGAAGCTGCAGGTTTGCACAATAAGAACAAACAAGTGAACGGCCATCGAAATGCAAACACGCGTAAACGGTTACGAAAGAACAGCAAACAAGCAAAAAGTCATGTTGAAAATTTTTATTACGTCAAAATCCGAACGTACAAATTACACTGAAATCCAAGATACGCCAAAGTGAACCCATCATCAAGTCTCGAACCCAATACCACGGTTTCAGATTTTTATGGCACAAAACTGTAAGAAATATTCACGATGATACAATTACGCAACAATTGTTATAAAATTTTTTTTTAATAATCTAGCGTTAAAATACCATCAATAATAATAATAAATGCGTGTCCCTTAAAATTGTCATGACGACATTCATCAGAAAAGTCCGTTTCGACCAAGCAGCTCAACTCAATGAATAAAAATCAAGTCCTGCTTTGACCTCGTCCTTACGTCAAGAAAACTAGTTTACGTACTCTATACGTTTTTGCCCTAACGACAACGTAATCTTAACATTTTAATCGCAGTTGCAAAAACGATTCATCGTCTCAACACGGTGGCGAGACTTTGGGTTTGTTAAAACATCAACGTCATCGCGCAAGATCAGACCGACGTGGGTCGGCGTCGGAATCAGCACCACCAGCTACGTATATTCCCCGGTTGGTTGAAGCATTGGGATGAGACATTTACAGACTTTGTTGATTTGATTGTCTTAAAAAAAAATTAATTTTTTTTTTATTTTTTAAATAAAAAAAATAATAAAAAACTAGCCACCAAAAATGGACCTGAAAGCAGAGGAACAATGCACAGACGCGTAAAATTGTTATTTATTTAAAGGTAAAGCTGGGTTTTTGCTAATTAAGTTATTGAATGAAGTTATAAACTAACTATTTTGCAAATTCATAGCACTTTTAAAAAACTATAACAGAAAGTGGAATTGTCAAAATTTCCAACATAAAAACGTCATGACGATTATTTCATTGTAATGTTTTTTAACCACGATTAATCGTCCCAACCCTCGTGTGGTACTAAAGTAATGTCGACACGTAGCACTCATCTGAAGATCGAGAGGTTACTAGAATTAGGGTTGGCAGGAAAACGGGACACACTGGTCACATGACCTTGCTGTTACCATGCCATCGGTTTAGCGACCAGCACGGACCCGCTGGGAACCTCAATCATGAGGCTTTAAGGAACCCAGGCTGTTAAAGATTGGTAATGCAAGAACCAAAGAACACAAGATCGGTGGCATCGTTGAAGTTCAGATCGATACTTACCGCAAATGCAGCGATCCATCGTAGCTACGACATTTTTTTTTAAAAGACCTGCCTTAGAACCCGCACATCAACGTGTACACAAACCAAGAACAACCGATGGCCAACGCGTACCAGCTCTCCTTACGGCATCTTCAGACTGTAGCCTGACCTCCAGGAGAACGTCCCCTCAGCTCGGCCGGGCACCACGTCCTGAAACAGAAAGCCGGGGTGAACAGAGTCCCGTCGTCCTGCGGACGTTCCGCGCTGCAGAGTCGGGTCCAGATTCTGAAAGCATCTCCTCAGACTCTACCATGTCAGGAGTAGAGCGGCACTTTGATCTCCACCAACATTCAGAGCCCAGTGCTAAACATCACAGGAGAACACGTTCAGGAACATCCACATACCTGCAGTTCTCCACGGGAGTCCGGAGTCCAGAACCTGGAACACAGAGGACACAGGGTCAGCGCACACGCGCCTCTGTTCCGGTGAGACGACCAGCGGACGCGGCGTCTCTTCAGACTCCACCATGTCAGGAGTGGAGCTGCACGTGTATCAGCACAGAGTCTCTGAGCCCAGTGCACAGCATCACAGAGACGCCCTCGCGACAGTGACCTCAACGGCCAGCTTTAGAGAAGAGACCCCTGTGGTGAAAACTGGTACTGCATGCTGCATTTAGGTTTGTTGAGTTTTTATTTGTAAGGGAGATTTAGGCAAGTGAGCTACTTAACTACCTGGATACACTACACTGTTACATGGCAACCAAAGAGGCAACAACATACTGTACACACACTGGCGTATACAATTGAGTACCCCATCGGCACTGAAAAAAAGAAAACCATATATAAACACTAGGTGGAAAACGCAGTGGAGTACAACAGCTGCATTGTGTTACCAAATAAAAACTACAACTGTATAAACACTACGTGGGTAACAGTGAAGTACCTCTGCTGCATTGTGCTGTTGCCTAGCAACCAAAAAAAAACTCCAACTGTACAAACACTATGTGAATAATGCAGTGAAGTACCCCATCTGCACTGGGCTGTTGCCTAGCAACCAAAATTAAAGGGGAAATAAAAAAAATAAAAAAAAAGAGAGAAAACCACATACAAACATTTGGTGGGAAACCAAAAAAAAACTCCAACTGTATAAACACTAGGTGGGTAACAATAAAATACCTCAGCCCAGCAACCAAAGGTGAAACACAATGCATCAACACTAGGATGGGGGTAATGCATGTAAAGTACCCCATCTGCCCTGTGCCGTCACCTAGCAACCAACCAACAACCAAAAAAAATAAATAAATTAAAATCACTCTACATATGCAATGTGTGATGTAAACAAAGTCATGAATACAGTATCCCGGGTAACAGGGGCTGTTGCTAAGCAACCCAAACAGTATATAAAGACAGCGATGTCTCACAATAAATCTGCATTCATAAAAACACCGTACCAAGCGTCAGATATGACATCAGAGTGCGAACTTGTGAAACGTTACTGTAGGAGCCACAAACAAGCTCTTAATATTCTGTTCATTTTTATTTATATTTCTTATTTTCTGAGTGTGCGCCCTCTACAGGTCATGGGTGCTACCCTATAAATTGGGAAAGAAGAGGCGTGGTGGTGGGGGGGGGCAGAGCAGCAATACCATCATTGACCTCGGTTGGGACAGGTAGCAAGCTGTGCTCTTAGCTTGGGACAAGGCCTGCAGCTATCGGAGCCCATCCGCCATGTCCTACAGCTATTAACTATGTGGACTTATTCATGATATTACCTCTTTATTTTGTATCCCTAATTTCTTTGTAATTAATATACATACATTTGGAGCATCAAACTCTTCAACTTTCTTGAACCCAACTGTGAGTCTCTGATTAAATCTGTCTTTTTCCCTAAGTGGTAAAACTGAGGTTATAGGTAAAAACCAAATGTTTTTACCACTACAGTTACGGAACATGGACGTACCTTCAGATCTCCTGAGGACGAGTCCAGCACCTGGAACACAGAACATGCAGAGTCAGCGTCGGCGTTTCTTTATCGCCGTCAGACCAGCGGACGCGGCGTCTCTTCAGACTCCACCATGTCAGGAGTGGAGCTGCACGTGTATCAGCACAGAGTCTCTGAGCCCAGTGCACAGCATCACAGAGACGCACGCCATAGAAAGACTCAGGGGGATCCGGCGACCTCGCTGGTCACAACTGGTACTACAGGCCGGTGTAACGCCTGACTGATCTACACTCGCATGCACACTTCACTCTCTGAACAGCAGACTACTTTAATGGCCGGGGGGGGGGGGGGGGTTCCCCATGCCCATCCAGGGGAGAACATTTTGGGCGCTGGGCAGATGCACCCAGGACAGGGGGGCAATCCATCACTGGGCACACACTCACTCTATATGGGGCAATTTGGAGAGTTCAATTGACCTTGCTCCATGTTTTTGGACTGTGGGAGGAAACCGGAGAACCCGGAGGAAACCCACGCAGATACAGGGGAGGACGTGGAGAACTCCACCCAGATGGGGATTCGAACCAGGTATCCCCAGCCCTGAGAGAACATGCTAAACTGCGGCCCTCTGCAAATGGATATGTATTTAAAATTCAAAACAAGGCAATAGTCGGATCTGATTGGCTGCGAGTTTCTAACTGCTCCATGGCAACAAACTTTATTTAGGTGAGCACGTTGTCACCACGCAACGAAACCATGACGTCAGCGATCACTTACTAAACCCGCCAACATAAAAGTCCTGCCGCTCATTAAAAGTCACGACGTTAAGGAACATCGTTTTGATCGCATCGTATTTAATACACATCGCATTATATACCCTCAGACTGATCACGTGACTCAGACTTCAAAAGGCCTCTAAATCATTCGCTTTCTACCTCCCGATCCGCGCGATTCAATTGTTCTGCATTTTTTTAAAAATATTACTATCGAAAATAATAGCCTTTAAATTGACAAAACTGCGACTACAAACAACTGCCGTCATCAGGACGAGACGCGATAACTATAGAAAGATAAACGTAAATGCATTCAACAAACTTAAAAGTTTACCCCCCGCAGCTCCACACGCCGCGCTCCCTTTGATGTTTTGTTTGTTTGTTTTTTTTTTTAGCTCGAATCAGTTCCAAACCCCGAGTCACGTGACGTCGTGTTCGGCATTAACATTAATATTAAACATAATAACATTACATATTAAAGAGATGTATAGATGAGGTCACGTGGGCTCGCCCCGCGCGCACTCACCGCACAGCCGCCGCGTCGACGGGTCCGCGTGGAAGGAGAGCGCGCGCACGCACGCGTGCGAGCATTTAAACCGCGTCAGGACCCCCCCCCCCCCCCCAAGAGGGGTCCGCGGCCAGGGCCCGACCCACCCTTCCCGTTTTCATCCCCAATTTAAACCAAAAAATGTCCAAATAAATCTAATAATTATCATAATAATAATAATAATAATAATTGTTGGTGTTTTTAAATCATCGTGACTTCACTCTTTCCTGCTGCTAATTTGCTTAAATATTAATTTTAAATTAAAAAATATATACTAAGCACGGTGGCTTAGTGGTTTGGCATGTTCGCCTCTCAGCACTAGGGATTCCAGGTTCGAATCCCAATCTGGGTGGAGTTTCCATGTCCTCCCTGTGTCCGCGTGGGTTTCCTCCGAGTTCTCCGGTTTCCTCCCACAGTCCAAAAACATGGAGCAAGGTCAATTGAATCCTCCAAATTGCCCCATATAGAGTGTGTGTGAGTGAGTGTGTGTCCAGTGATAGATTGGCATCCTGTCCTGGGTGTATTTGCCCAGCGCCCCTGCAACCCTAATATAGGATAAAGCAAAAGATAATGTATGGATAGTAAAAATTATTATGTTTATTATTATTATTATTATCAAACCTATATTTGCTTCATCTGTTTGTGTGTCTGGTAAAAAGTTTGCAAATGCTCTTTCACCCACGCCCCGTTATCCGATTAAGTTGAAACTTTGCATAATTGTACCTTGTCGATGACAACATGTGAATTAATTTTAAATTATGACCAATTAATAAACTACTTAGTAGTAATTCATTAATTTTGTTTCCTATGGATAAATTGGGCCCATTTTCTAATAAAGTTTATATAAAGTCATTTATCACGATATAACACACTGCACTGTGTGGATTTACAGTAAAATAAGCAGATTTCTTTATTATATTTATCACTTTATAAACCGCCGGGGAAAGTCACGTTAAACTCTTGTTTGATGCCCCCTGGTGGCTAATGCAGGACCATCATATTTTTTTAAGTTCCTTTTATAATAATCCCAGAAGGCAGTGTGTTCAATACAAACACATGGGTTCATCTACAAACACGACCAAACCTGGTGTTTGTTATGGGCGTGGCACTGTCTGTCAGTGTGTAATACAGGACATAGACACAGGGGGCAGTGTGTCAGTGTGTAATACAGGACAGAGAGACAGGGGGCACAGTCTGTCAGTGTGTAATACAGGACATAGACACAGGGGGCAGTGTGTCAGTGTGTAATACAGGACAGAGAGACAGGGGGCACAGTCTGTCAGTGTGTAATACAGGACATAGACACAGGGGGCAGTGTGTCAGTG
>JAFMOD010000520.1:31173-46297 GCA_019802435.1 Corydoras maculifer
ACATCTCGGGCACTGGGCAGATACACCCAGGACAGGGCGCCAATCCATCACTCACACAGACACACTCTAAACGGGGCAATTTTGAGAATTCAATTAACTTGATCCATGTTTTTGGACTGTGGGAGGAAACCGGAGAACCCGGAGGAAACCCACGCAGACACGGGGAGAACATGGAAACTCCACCCAGATGGGGATTCGAACCGGGAATCCCTAGCGCTGAGAGGCGAACGTGCTAACCACTAAGCCACCGTGCCGCCTCAAGTCAATTAAATTCTCCAAATTGCCCCATATAGAGTGTGTGTGTGTGTGTGCCCAGTGATAGATTGGTGTCCTGTTCTGGGTGTATCTGCCTAGCGCCCGAAACGTTCTCGCCTGGATGGGCATGGGGAAATAACCGCAACCCTAGTAGAGGATAAAAGTGGAAGATAATGGATGGATGGATTTGTAGACACTATTTTTATAAAATAAAACATAAAAAAAAAATAAACATTTTTATTATACAAGATAAACATAAGTGCACATCACTATCGCTCTTATACACACCCACACAAAATACAAAAATAAAGACGGAGGCGTCAAATCATGTTAAAACTACTTAAATTTGTATTAAAATGTGCAGCAAATAGCTTAATTTAAGTAAATGTCGTTTTAACTGATAAAACGGATCGACTTCGGCTTTAGTACCAGAGGGAACTACAGAAATACTAGGTGCATTGTGGGTAACGTATTTTTCTGCCCTGTTGACGGCACGGTCGACTTCCTGGATACTGACTACGGAAACTGTTTTCATCTTGGTTTGCAGAGTCATTAAACTCCCTCGAGTTACTAGACAACAGCAAACGGTGAGTGTGTGAATGTTTCAGTAATTATTTTTAGTAAAGTGCGTTTTAATTACGCCTATTGCTTAATTTCTCTAATACCGTTAACTCGCCGCAAAGACAAAGGCAGGCGTAAACACACTAGTTTTGTTTAACCCGTTGATTTAAACTGTGATAAAATGCTTCCCTTACATGTTTTATAAAAATGAAGCTGTGGTTTTTATCATTCAGCTGAATTTTAGTGCATTTGTTACATGTTTCTGTTAAAATCACAAGTCTGGTGGCTAATAGCTTTTTAATTTTGAATGCACGTGTATTCGAAATTTTACTGTAATCCCACTTAAATATAAAACGACTTTTTGTTTTCTGCCTCGATTTTCTTACATTTGAGTTTCGATTATGACGATTATATTTGTATGCAGGTGATTATAGAGGTGATTAAGGTTTATTAAGGAGATTGCCTTCAATTTATTCTAAATTAAATTCAGTTTTTTTTTAATATATATATTTTTAAAAATAATATTTTTTTTTATTAAAAGTTAAACAAAATGCGTATTTAAGTATTATGGTCTGTTTTGTCGTATGAAGGTTTAACGAAATGAATTTATTTTACAAAATTTGGAGCTGTATAAAAGAGTCTATTCTTTGATTCGCTTTTGTGATTCACCTTTTGTGAGGTTTTGTGTTTTTACATTTGCTTTTTTTGTGAAATTCTGGTTATTTTTACGTCCAATTTTTAAAAATGAGTTGTTTCAATCCCTTATGCACGGTTAATTTCATTTTCTGTGTTTGGTTACACAGTAGGGTTGCCACCTTTTAGAAATGAAAATAAGGGACGTGCGCCACAGCTCCTGACTCCTATGGGGCTGGGCACCCGCAGAAGTGCTATGATTTTTTTTTTTTGTGTGTGTGCCATGTTGTTAGTTAAGGGCTGATAAAAAAAATCCTTTATTCATTAATTAATTTATTTATTCATTATCTTCCACTTAATCCTCCACTAGGGTCACTGAGGGTTTACCATGCCCAGATGCACCCAGGACAGGGTGCCAGTCTATTGCTGGACACTAACTCGCACAAACGCACACTATAATGGGCAACAAAGAGCATTTGATTTACATTAAATCCATGTTTTTGGAATGTGGGTAGTAACCCACTCAAACATGGGGAGAACATGGCAACTCCACTCAGACTGGGATTCAAACCTGGGTTCCCAGTGCTGAGAGGCAGACGTGCTAAGCTACCAAGCCACCCTAAAAAGCAATCAGTCCTACTTAAAGTTAAAAAATCTTTATTACCAATGAACACTATTTTCTTAGAAAGTGCAGTTAATAGAATCGTAAATGAAATGTTTGTGTGGAAAGTGTAATGACGAACTTTTCGAATTTAAGTGCACAACTAGAGTAGAATGACAAATTGTTATTTAAATTAAACAGTATTTGTCTTATGACTGAAGGGAAGTCAGGTCACCTCAACAGTTCAACCACATTAATAATAGAGGTTTTATTTTGACAACAGCGCCCTCTAAGGTCACAGTGTTACACCTGGGTTTGGAGGAGTGGAGCCGGGGCGAGCTTTTATTCATTATTATTTTTACATTTAGTGTTGATGTTGGGTATCAGACATGTTTATTGGACATTAATTAAAATACAGAAAAATTGCGTCTCGTATTGGTTCAGTACGGGACGCAACGGGACGATTCCTTATTTTACACAAATATACATGTCCAGCATAAACGTAAAAGCTTTTAGAAGTTTTGGATTCTGGTAGGTAACATATAATTAGTTTACCTTTACGTTTCCAAGCGGGATCGATAAATACGGACGGTTTTTATAATTAATACAGTGTCAATATTTTGTATAATACAGTTTACCGTACGACTCTAATATACGCGCACGGGGTGTTTAAAACCCATTTCTTTATGTACGTGTTACTGTTATAACCGTAATATTTAGCCATAAATATCAGTTGTTTATATAATTTGACTTTATAAAAACAAGGTCTTTACTCAGAGCAGGAAGTAAAGCATCTAATTTGCGTTGTCTTTACGCTTGACTGACTGATTTATTGTTTTTCCTGTTTACAGGAACGTTTCGTGGTACAAAGAACACGCACAGACGGATATAAATAATATTTTTTAACAAGTCCGCGCCTTTTCGTCCAGTTTCAACGTATTTTGTGGACAAACTTCATTAAAAAAGCCATGTCTGAAAACACCGAGCAGACTGAAGATTTGAATGGGGACTGCGCATGCGTGGTGAACGAAGACACACCAGAGTAAGAGCAATACAACAGGGAAGCGCATCAATATCCATGTCACTATGAATTTCATTCATTCATTCATTCATTATCTCTCGCTTATCCTCTATTAGAGTCGTGGTGGGGTTCCCCATGCCCATCCAGGGGAGAACGTCTCGGGCGCTGGGCAGATAGACCCAGGACAGGGCGCCAATCCATCGCTGGGCACACACTCACTCACACAGACACACTCTATAGGGGTCAATTTTGAGAATTCAATTAACTTGATCCATGTTTTTGGACTGTGGGAGGAAACCGGAGAACCCGGAGGAAACCCACGCAGACACGGGGAGAACATGGAAACTTCACCCAGATGGGGATTCAAACCGGGAATCCCTAGCGCTGAGAGGCGAACGTGCTGACCACTAAGCCACCGTGCCGCCCCACTATGAATTTTACTATGTTAAATGTTTTATTTAATACTTTATCAGTCTATTTTACAATAATTACCTTATTGATGATTGGCCTAAATTGTAACAGGTGAAACTTTTATCTTCAAAATGAATATTGGTAAGGTATATGGTTATTTTAATGCTCAGGTGCATATACTGTAGTATAACAACACTGCGTATTTAGTATTACCAGTGTTATTTCTGAGTAAATAACTTTATACATTTAAAAACTGGAGGATGCACATTTATGAACCCTTTAGATCATTTTTATCTTTTGGGTTTTTACATTTGTTTTTGTAAAACCTGGTTATTTTCACATTCGGTTGTTTAAAATAGGCATTTTAATGTAAATCCCTTTTGTCAAATTACTTTTGTTTACTGTGTTCGTGTTTGGTTTAACATGTCAAGCACAGACCTAAAAGCTTCAAGAAGTTTCGGTTTCTTTGTAAGTAACATATAATTTGTTTATCTTTACTATTTCATGCAGGATTGCTAAATATTGACCATCATTGTGCATAAATATTCAGATATTCTCATAAGTGCTAAAAGCAAACAAAGAGACACATCAAACAAAAAAGACAAACATATTAAACTTGTTTTTTTATTTTTTTCGAGAAAATGATCATATATTACAGGTTTGTAAGTGACAATATGTTAAGCAGATAATTTAGCAGAAGGTGAAATTGTCATGGGTGTGGGCACCCTGTTGTGTTTAAACAACAGGAAATCATTTAGGCCAAAATTAATATAACACCTCTTACTCAAACCATAATGGCCTCCTTTTGCCTCATCAGGCTCTTCTTTCAGTTGGTTTATTTAGAAAGCAGGTGGCTTTCTCATTAAAACTCTTCTGTTGTTTAGTGTTATATTCATGCTGGACTTAAAATATATGAAATTTACCTTGGGTTTCTTTGTTACCTCACCATCTATTAGATACTTTGATCATAGACTGGAACCGGGACCCAAACTGGGGACTTTAAGGTCACATAGCTGGTTCCTTAACCACAAGCCAATGACTGCGCTGATTGACATTTACATATCTGTAAAATTTGGGGAAATGACCCAATTTTACATGTACATGATAAAGGCTAATATTTTCTGTCATTTGATTTATTTGGTTCACTTTAACAACTTTTATAAATTGTTAAAAATCTTAAGGTCAAGTTCATGCAAAAATGCAAAAAATTATACAGGGTTCACAAACTTTTATGCACCATTCTAGTTGTTATTGCTGTGCACATGGGTCATAATAAATGCTATATGTAAAGGTTTGCATACTACCCGTCACAGAGAATTAAGCAGGTATGAAGTGTGGTAATTTTTGTAGTTCGTATCTGAAAATCAAATGCTGTTTTAGGACAAATTACAGTACAATACAGTAACAAAATCAAATAAAAAGAAAATGGTTCTTTATTGTGGGAACTGTCATATGGCTTAAGCACATGAAACTGAAAGCTGGATCATGTTTTTTGATTCCACAGTGTTTAGTGTAAACACATTTTCAGCTGCGCAAAGAAATTTTTATCAGCAAAATGTGTTATTACTGGAATATTGTACTATTTCTCAAATGGTGGACATATATTATTATTTTTTTTTTATCATTAACTTCCCATTTGATTTGCTCTGTTTGGTGACATGCTGTAGTGCCGGAGGAGTTGTGGCTGGTGGAGGGGACCCTGTGCAGGTGGATGCAAGAAGTCACCCACATACCTACAGATACAGCCTGAACTACCCCTGTATGGGAGAGTGTGTCATAATCAACAATAAGAACTTTCATAAGAGCACCGGTATGCACAGTCACATAGTTCATATCATTTTATGTACATGTGCACACTTTATTTGACTCCCTTCTGTATTTCTAAATTTCTAGTACTTAGTTCTAGACTGTAGTCCATCGGTTTCTCTAAATACATTTTGTATCATATTCTTAAATGGTTAAGACTAAGAGGGTCACCACAAGCAAGTATTATACATTTGGTGGATGATTCTCAGCATTGCAGTAACACTGATGTGGTTGTGTATGTAGCGTTGGCATGACTGGATAAGACACATCAGTTCCGTGCACTCTATTAGAAACTTCACATTGTAAATGTTTGTTGCTGCACAGTTTATGTTAGTCTACTACTAATCTTTCTTCAGTGCTTACAGGATGCTGCCTACAAGATGATGGTGGCATGAAATTACATCCACATCATTTGTGTATTTTTCTCAGATAAGCACCCACGGCTTAAATATTATGTGATATTCAATGTTTCTGTGGGGGTCCTCATGACTGAAGTACATAGTAAATAGGTTCATCAAAGTATATAGGAGACAAATGGACTATATTCTGTAATTAAACTATAAAGTCTATCTCTATGTGAAGCTAATAAAGTGGACAGTGTGTATACAAATGAATTGTGTCAGGAACACCTGTATCACTAGCTGTTGTGTAATAAGGGCTGGTGGTTGCACTTTTACCTCCTGCTGGTGAAATGTTAACCTTCAAGGTACAAGAAGGTTTCTTTAGACTCACAATGCTTGATTTTTTTTTTTCATGATTTTTTTATTTTTAATTATTATTATTTTTTTTTTAACAAAGGTATGAACCAGCGTAACGGGACCGATGTCGATGCCAAAAAAGCCATGACGGTGTTTGGAAAGCTGGGCTACAAAGTGAAAGTGTACAATGACCAGACAGTGGATCAGATCAAGAACATTTTATCCAAAGGTCTGGTTTCTGAGAAACATTAACCCATGTGCAATAATTAACAAATGCTTAGTAATATTATATTAAAAATGGGATAGAGGGTGGTGGTGGGTACATACTAACACTTTATAATCAGGTATCTGGGCCGTTTGGCTTTGATGTGTACAGTATTATCTGTAACGCCACTTTATATTGTTTGGTGTTTTTTAGTTGCCAAGGACGACCACAGCTGCTGTGCTTCGTTCGTGTGCGTTTTGTTGAGTCATGGAGATGAGGGTGTGTTTTTTGGGACGGATGGTGCTGTAGAGCTTAAAGCACTTACGAGTCTGTTCAGAGGAGATCGCAGTACCTCTCTTGTGGGCAAGCCCAAACTTTTCTTCATACAAGTAAGTGCCTTCATCAAACCCACAAACAGTATTAACAAGATGCTATATAGGACATACAGCCTTGAAACACAGACACCTGCTATTAGAAAGCAATGCGCTGACTTGTCAAAATTGTGAATCAACCCATTCTAATAGAATACCAGGTTATTTACAATATCAGAGAAAAAAATACTAATATGAAAACATTTTAAAATTTCTGCAACATATTGAAATTAAATATCCGATATAGCATAACAAACATTAAGCAGGTTAAAATTATGTTTTAAAAACATCTAAAAAGCCATGTACATAGCCTTTGAAGCTGGAATGGCATTAAACACAAATGACCCAAAAAAACCTCAAACCCAGCTGGCAGCTCATGCATTACAGACTTTCGTTGTGGTTATTTGCACGACTGTCAGTTATTTGGGCCTTAGTATTTATTGCCCTGACTGTATCTTGCCAGGGCGGCACGGCGGCTTTAACACTTTCGCCTCTCAGCGCTAGGGATTCCCGGTTCGAATCCCAATCAGCGTGGGTTTCATCCGGGTTCTCCGGTTTCCTCCCACAGTCCAAAAACATGGATCAAGTCAATTAAATTCTCCAAATTGCCCCATATAGAGTGTGTTTGTGTGAGTGAGTGTGTGCCCAGCGATAGATTGGCGCCATGTCCTGGGTGTATCTGCCCAGCGCCCGAGTTGTTCTGCCCTGGATGGGCATGGAGAACCCTCCTGTGACCCTAATAGAGGAGAAAGCGGAAGATAATGGATGGATGTATGTCTTGCCATTTTCAGAAATGAGAGATTGTCAGTGTTCAGTAAAATCAACATCATGGATTATTGTTTAAATTGTTCATGAACATTCATATTCATGTTATTTTCTCTGAATGTATCACTGAGTTCTAACTTGCTAAGTTTTAATAGCATATGTTTGTGGGTAAATGATAGTAAATGCTTTTGCTTTACATTAAGTTCTAAATGACTGTTAAAGTTGGTCAGGAAAATTATAATCATAGTATTTCTATAAAAAGCAAAACATTTGCAGAACATGTGGTTTTGGAAAATTTTATTACCTCCTGCTGGTGTTTTCTTTTCTCACAATGAGCTTATGTTCATTACAGATTAAATTCATTTAAATCTGTGACTTTTCAGAGAATGCATCACCAATTTCTTACCTTTGCTGGGGTGCTAACAGCTTACATTTTGGGTTAAAAAGTAGTACTTTTTTATGAACATTAAAAAGTATTTTGTTTTCAAATCAAGTTTAAGATTCTGCAGTCAATCTCTGTCCATTTGGATCAAAGCATCTGCTGAATGACTAAATGTCAATGTAATTGAACTTTTGATGTAAATGACTTTTGAACATGTTATTAGGCCTGCAGAGGGACAGATCTGGATCCTGGTATTGAAGCTGACAGCGGCCCAGATGATGCCCCAGTAAAGATCCCTGTGGAGGCTGATTTCCTCTATGCTTATTCCACAGCACCAGGTACACACACACACACACACACACACACACACACACACATGCACTGACATTGTTGTAACTCATCATGATTCATGTGTAAATGCCATGCAGGTTACTACTCTTGGAGAAACACCATGACTGGCTCCTGGTTCATGCAGTCTCTGTGTGAAATGATGGCCAAACATGGGCATGAACTGGAGCTCATGCAGATCCTCACCCGCGTCAACCACATGGTGGCGCATGACTTCGTATCCGCATCCAACGCACCTGGTTTTGACGCCAGGAAACAGATCCCCTGCATCGTCACCATGCTCACCAAAGAGATGTATTTCACTTCCTGAGGTCCAGTACAGAACAGAACAGCCACAATCAGGGAAAACTATCAATGTGTCATTTTTTTATAAAACAGAAGGGCTGGACAAATTAACGTAACATTTGCATGGTAGATTTATTTGGTCTCTAAATAATGAGATACTACTGTGAGCTAAGACCACCACAAACCTAAGTGCCTGCATTTATCTCTCTGTCCATCAAATTCTGTCCTCTCAACCAGCTTCACTGTAGGTTCTGTTCCTCTGTAGGATGAAGTAAATAACCTAAATAGGAAAATGTATGGGCATATATAACCTGTTTGTAATGTAACCTAACTGAGAATTTGTGACTTTATTTACTATAGTTTAAAAACGTTCATAGGTTGGAATCAGCTATGTGTTCGGGGAGCAGTTTAAAGTCATTTTGAGTTTTGATACGACATTAAATTCTAAGTAACCAATCACTTTGCCTAAACTAACTGACAGATGAGCAGGCCAATCAAAATTATATTAGTTAAATGCATGCAACGTAGACTGAGAGGCCCCCCCCCCCCCCCCCCCCCCCCCCCCCCCCCCCCCCCCCCCCCCCCCCCCCCCCCCCCCCCCCCCCCCCCCCCCCCCCCCCCCCCCCCCCCCCCCCCCATATCCACCAGGGTTTTTTCCACCACTGACTTTAAAGCCACTACCTCAGATTAAAACCTTCCCTGATTGTGGCACACTGAAGCGTACAGCCTCACTGCATTTCATTCAGCTGGCTTGATTCACAAGTCAGTCCAAATAAATGAGCCATTTAATCTTTGATACAGGAAGAAAAAGGGGTAAATTGTTACCTTAGATGTTCTATTTCCCTTTATAGTGTGTTGTATCTGTGTGTATTTGGGGTGATGTTCCTTCATTATTAATCTGTGTTTAAAACAGCAACATTTTAATCACTGATCTCAGTCTACTGGCTACATAATGGTAACAGTGTTCCAACACCAGGTCACCTTGACATTCCCCATTTCTCTTTTGTGTTTCTGAACAACATGAAAGAAACATTGATTAATTCATCAAGTGTGATTCAAAATGCATTTGAATCTGCTGTTATGCAAATAGTTTACATATATAAAACATAATAACTTGAATATCAGTGTGTGTGGGTAAGGGGGTTGCTGCATCATAGAGTCAGGATGCCGGTGTTGGAATTCAAAGAGATGTGACACTTCAGACAAAAACCCTGAGTTTTGTCTGTTATGGACCTTCATTTCATTTTGCATGGATTTCCTTCAGTAAGTGACTGTGTAATGCTGTGCAGCATTAACCTTTTACTGCTAACTCGGCACGTTACACAGTTAACCGGATCACAACATTTCATGATGTGGCATTAAGGGTTTTTCTAGATCATGTAAAGGGAGTTTGTTATGTTTGTGTATTTATTGTTAAATACTAATCTTCATAAGTACTTGCAATCAGACCAACTAAGCATGAAGTTGTTCTCTCACATCGGTTCTGAACTGAGACACCTTCTTGTTTTTTAGCATGTTTTTGTGTTTGCATCATTAGATCAAACCAGTCGTAGTTACATCTCATGATTGATGCTCCGAGTTTAATCAGGGGAAGCATTTGCGATGACCACTGCTGCAAACAATCAGAAAACCTCAGGTGTTTCGTACTGGACCAGAAGTGTCTTCAGTCACTGCTGTTTGATTCAGCCATCCGAAATGCAATCCCACTCTGATTATTCCAACCGGAACTGTGGTTGTATAGAACTAGAACTTGTTGCACTTCTTAAGCATTTAGTTTGCACTTGTACGTTTTCTGTAGTGAAATCATGAATTTAATAAATGGCATTATGTATAATATTTCATCTTCTGAAAATTACTTAGATATAAAAACCACAGCCGAATTTCATGTTCAGGCAGGAAGCCTAGAACGATGACTCGACACAACAATAGTTGAGTTAAAAGTTGAATTGTCATGTGCACAAAGTAAACAGGTGGTACAGTGTAAAAGGTTTACATAATACATTTAACTACATGCAGGTATAAGACTAGTTCACCTTTATTTTCCATACAGTCTCCAAATAACATGCTGATTAATACAAGCACGGAATTAAAACTTTAATACACAACTGCAATTGTTATAGCATAGTAAGCTTAAAAGTTCTGCGTTGCAGAAACAAATCTTTTAGTGATCCACACTGACTGAACCTAGTGGTTTATAGAAGCTATACAGCAAAATACACTTATTTTCAGACATTTAGAAGATGCTTTAATCAAAAATGACATGAACTACACATGTCAGTAGTTAAGGAGAAGAAGCTACACTAGTATTATCAAACCTGATCATTAACCTATCCCACCCTTTATTATTATTCATTTATTAATTATCTCCCGCTTTATCCTCTATTAGGGTCGCGGTGAGGTGCCCCATGCCCTTTCAGGGGAGAACGTCTCGGGCGCTGGGCAGATAGACCCAGGACAGGGCGCCAATCCATCGCTGGGCACACACTCACACACACACACTCTATATGGGGCAATTTGAAGAATTCAATTGACTTGATCCATGTTTTTGGACTGTGGGAGGAAACCCGGAGTAAACCCACGCGGACACGAGGAGAACATGGAAACTCCACCCAGATGGGGATTCGGAACCGAGAAATCCCTAGCGCTGACAGGCGAATGTGCTAACCACTAAGCCACTGTGCCGCCCACCCATTATTATTATTCATTCATTCATTCATTATCTCCCGCTTTATCCTCTATTAGGGTCGCAGTGGGGTTCCCCATGCCCATCCAGGGGAGAACGTCTCGGACACTGGGCAGATAGACCCAGGACAGGGCGCCAATCCATCGCTGGGCACACACTCACTCACACATACACACTCTAAACGGGGCAATTTTGAGAATTCAATTAACTTGATCCATGTTTTTGGACTGTGGGAGGAAACCGGAGAACCTGGAGGAAACCCACGCAGACACGGGGAGAACATGGAAACTCCACCCAGATGGGGATTCGAACCGGGAATCCCTAGCGCTGAGAGGCGAACGTGCTAACCACTAAGCCACAGTGCCGCCTATTATTATTATTATTATTATTATTATTATTATTATTATTATTATTATATAAAATAATAATCACATACAGCAGGAATTATACTACAGTCTGAATGTGTTTTTATAATGTCATTACTGATAAACATCTTATGTGGGAGAAAATGTTTTGAATAATGCACACCTAACTGCTAATATCACTTAAAGCCTACAGACGGAAGCAGCGCCACTGTGTGGTCTTCATTATAATTGCACATTCACTATTTCACATTAATTGTTCCTTCCTGTCGTCTTGCCCCTCTGTCATTCTGGTCCACAGTACGTTTCAGCTGTGTTTACATTTTGATTTTCGAATACAGATGGTCTATGTGTTCTCTGAAGCGGCTTCTCAGTTCCGTTCTCTTTGCCTTCAGAGTGGGCGTGAGGAGACCGTTCTGCACGGAGAACATCTCTGGATGCAGAGAAATGTCCCTAACCTGGGAAAATATAATCATTCATTATTAGCTTCCAGACAGCATGGTGGATAAGTCAGCACGTCCACCTCATAGTTCTGGGCATTCAGGTTCAAATCCCGACCTGGGTGGAGTCATCCCTCTATCGGCATGGGTTTCTTACTAGTTCTCCTTCTACAGTGCAAAAACATGGATAGGTGTGCACTCTTCGCTGAGTGTGTATGTGTGTTTGACTGCAGTGATGGTTTAAATGTAGAGGACTTATTCCTGTGTGTTAGCACAGTAGGCAAAATAGATTACTTTAAGACAAAACCTTGATTAATTATTAAAAAAGATTGTTCAAACTGACCTGCTCAAAGGACTTTAATCCAGCCTCTTTTCCCAGCCGTAAGATATCTTCCAGTATGGCGTTTTTCACTTCCTGTAACAAAAAGAATATTAAAGGAATTACAGTTATCTTTATCTTGAAGTTCCACCATAAATTAAATTTGGTGAAGTTAGTTACATATTTAAAAAATATTTTCTTATATGAGAGGCGGCTTAGTGTTTAGTATGTTCTCCTCTCAGCACTAGGGATTCCTGGTTCGAATCCCCATCTGGGTGGAGTTTCCATTTTCTCCCCGTGTCTGCGTGGGTTTCCTCCGGGTTCTCCGGTTTCCTCCCACAGTCCAAAAACATGGATCAAGTTAATTGAGTTCTCCAAATTGCCCCATATAGAGTGTGTCTGTGTGAGTGAGTGTGTGTTCAGCGATAGATTGGCGCCCTGTCCTGGGTCTATCTGCCCAGCGCCCGAAACATTCTCCCCTAGATGGGCATGGGGAACCCCCCCGCGACCCTAATAGAGGATAAAGTGGAATATAATGACTGAATGAATCGATTTTCTCATATGAGAATGAAATAATACAGACGGTTAAAGTGCAGGAGGTTCAGAGAATAATAATTTTATTACTAGACTTGAGCTTCAGTATGGTTGACTCACTGTGAGAGTCAAACTGAAACAGGATAAGGCCTTCCCTAAGAAAAATGTAGCCGGTTAATGTATATAATTGGCTAAAACAGGGGAGCCCAATACATTCATCTCAATGATCCAGCAGATTGCAATGGGTAGATGGTCCGCCTTATGACTTTTGACATCTGATAGATGTACAATAACAGATTGAAAAGCGGAGATTGTGTTTTACATGTGCAATCAAACGTATGAGCTGCTGCATAAGGTGTCATGTCGTCTAAAATATTCTATTTAATGTGTGGTAGCTCAGTGGTTAAGGTGATTAGGGTGTTCAGTGATCAATCAGAAGGTCCACTGAAGTGACCAACATGGGTGCTCGAGCAAGTACTCTCATTGTTGCAGGGATGCTATACTAACCTTTTCCTCTGGGACACTTGTAAGTCGCTTTGGATAAAGAGCACCAACACATTCCCAAGTATATATAATACTGTATAATAAAGATTCATTCATTCATTATCTCCCGCTTATCCTCTATTAGGGTCGTGGTGGGGTTCCCTATGCCCATCCAGAGAAGGACGTTTCGAGCGCTGGGCAGATAGACCCAGGACAGGGCGCCAATCCATCGCTGGGCAACACACTCACTCACACAGACACACTCTATATGGGGCAATTTTGAGAATTCAATGAACTTGATCCATGTTTTTGGACTGTGGGAGGAAACCGGAGAACCCGGAGGAAACCCACACAGACACGGGGAGAACATGGAAACTCCACCCAGATGGGGATTCGAACCGGGAATCCCTAGCGCTGAGAGGCGAACGTGCTAAACCACTAAGCCACCGTGCCGCCGTATAATAAACAATAACATCTAAAATATCTGAGGAGAGAATAATTAATTCTCTATTCAAATCCTGATGTAAGAAGCTTAACAGGCTCAAAGTTAAATATCTTGTCCATAGGGGGCGACGTTCATTTTACCTTACTGTTGCACAGTTCTAAGTAAGAACCTTCAATTCCTCGTCTCTTGGTCCAACCTGGAAGGAAGTCAGGGTCTGGAACCACAATGCCGACCAAACATGCCTACACACATACCAACATCAGTGTAAAAATACACCCTCACGCAACACAAAGCTCACATGCTTCAGGTTGTCTTACCTGCAGACTGTCTCCGTGCACAAAGGCCTGAGCTACCGGGTCACTTCGAATGTAGACGTTCTCAATCTTCTCTGGCGCTATGTACTCACCCTGAGCCAGCTTAAAGATATGCTTCTTCCTGTCTATGATCTTCAGGGTGCCATTCTGGAGCAGATGATACATTACAACTTAGCTTATATTTTTAAGCAAGAACCATTTTCAGACTTTAAAACCAAGGTTTGTATTGTGATGCATTGTTTTTTGTTATTACAGAAAAGTAAAGTGGCTACAGATTTTTTATGGATTAACTGCAAAACAACTATTTATGCAACAAATCAGTAATGCAATGCAATAAATCTGTATTTTATATTAAGTGTCAATAACAATACACTATACTATAATAATAACAGCACTAATAGTAGTATTACTACTACTAGTAAAATAATAATAATACCACTAATACTACAACTACTACTAATAATAATAATTTATTCATTCATTCATTATCTTCCGCTTTATCCTCTATTGGGGTCGCGGGGGGGGGGGGGGNTCGAGAGCCTTGCCTTGTGGCTCAGCTCCTTCTTTACCACAACAGACCAGTACAGGGTCCGCATCACTGCTGACCCCGCGCTGATCCGTCTGTCAATCTCACGCTCCATCTTACCATCACTCGTGAACAAGACCCCGAGATACTTAAACTCCTCCACTTGAGGCAAGATCTGATCCCTGACCCAGAGAGGACTCTCCACCCTTTTCCGACTGAGAACCATCTTATACCATATCTTAGCATTACTATTTAAAAGCAATTTAGATAGGGACAATTTAGAGCAGTCAATTTACCTTCAGATTGTGGGAGGAAACCGAAGAACCCCAAAAAAAAACGGAAACACCCACAAAGAAACCCCACCCAGATAGGGATTCGAACCAGGATCCTCAGTACTGAGAGGTGAACGTGTTACCACTAATCCTCATTCGTACAAATTCAAGTTCAAGTTATTTATTTACAGTGGGTTGCAAAAGTATTCATACCCCTTGAACTTTTCCATATTTTGTCACATTACAACCACAAACATAAATATATTTCACTGGAATTTAATGTGAAAGACCAACACAAAGTGGTATACAATTGTGAAGTGGAATGAAAGTTATACATGAATCAACAATTTTTTTACAAATAAAAAACTGAAAAGTGCGATGTGCAAAATTATTCAGCCCCCTTT
>JAFMOD010000520.1:48537-69812 GCA_019802435.1 Corydoras maculifer
GGGGGCTGAATAATTTTGCACATCACACTTTTCAGTTTTTTATTTGTAAAAAAATTGTTGATTCATGTATAACTTTCATTCCACTTCACAATTGTATACCACTTTGTGTTGGTCTTTCACATTAAATTCCAGTGAAATATATTTATGTTTGTGGTTGTAATGTGACAAAATATGGAAAAGTTCAAGGGGTATGAATACTTTTGCAACCCACTGTATATAGCACTTTTTACAACAGTACATCGTCACAAAGCAGCTTTACAGAATGAAAAGACTTTAAACCCCTAAAGAGCAAGCCGAAGCGACATTGGCAAAAAAAAAACTCCCTTTTATGTTGTTATTCAAGGAAGAAACCTTGGGAGGACCAAGACTCAGTGGGGACTCTCCTCCTTGAGCGGCCAGGCAGCAAAAAATTTGTAATGTATACATTCAAAATAATCTATAAGCCCAATTTTGTAAAAATGTATGCTGTAAATGCACAGAATAACTCTTTATGACATTAATTTAACACAATCAGCTGTTTATAAAAGCTTATATAACACAGATCACAGGTTTATAGTGTCTCAGTTGATTTAAGTGTAAAATAAACTACTGGTACTTGTTTTAATCACAATTTAGATTCTGAATAAGGGGTTGCTATACTTTGTGTAATAGATTACATTTTAGGTTTTGTCTTACCGGGAGCCACTTGCCGATATCCCCCGTGTGAAGCCAGCCATCTTTATCAATGACCTCAGCTGTCTTTTCTGAATCCTTAAGATAGCCTTGGAATACGTTTGGTCCTTTTACACAAACCTAGCAAACATACAGCTTTATGAAACTTATTCAGTACAAACCTTAAACTTAGAGTCTAGTTATTTGTGTTTAAGCTCTTTCTCAGTATACTAATCCTCCCAATTTCCCTGAATTATAACACATACTATTAATTGGTTAGGGTGTTGGGCTATCAATTTGAAGGTTGTGAGTTTAAATCCCAGGTCCACTGAACTACTTACCAACTCAGTCTTTTAAGTATCCTGCATCCTCTCGCTTTCATTGTCTATGCTGCTACACAGTCCTGAAACACTTCAATTCAACACTGACTCACCTCTCCCTCACCGGTGGCCGCGCAGTAGTTCATGTCTGGAACATCCACCAGCTTCACATAGTTACACGGCAAAGGGGGCCCAACATGACCTACAAACAGACATGTGACACATACACTTGTGTGAACTTGTGGGTGGGAGAATGCTATGACAATATGTTACGTTACCTGCTGTCCAGTCACCCGGCAAAGATATGTTACATCCTGCAGTGCATTCTGTCTGTCCGTATCCTTCATAAAACTGTCCAACAAAAACAGAGAGTCTTGAGAGTACAATTACTGTAAAGGCTTATTGTTTTAATAGTGTCTGTCTTTTTTAAAAGAGAAGGTAATATGAACGCTCTATATATGTTTTTGCAATTAAGTGTGCCCAGTGATAGATTTGTGCCCTGTCCTGGGTGTATAAAATATATATTTCATCCATCCATTCATTTTCTTCCACTTTATCCTCTATTAGGGTCACGAGAGGGGCCCATCCAGTGGAGAACATTTCGGGCGCTGGGCAGATAGACCCAGGACAGGGTGCCAATCCATCGCTGGGCACACACTCACTCACACAGACACACTCTATATGGGGCAATTTGGAGAACTCAATTGACTTGATCCATGTTTTTGGACTGTGGGAGGAAACCAGAAAACCCGGAGGAAACCCACGCAGACACGGGGAGAACATGGAAACTCCACCCAGATGAGGATACGAACCGGGAATCCCTAGTGCTGAGAGGCGAACGTGCTAAACCACTAAGCCACCATGCCGCCTATATATATTTCAATTAATCAAAAAAATACTTTTTGAAGTATTAAAATAAATACAGGGCAGCACGGTGGCTTAGTGGTTAGCACGTTCGCCTCTCAGCGCTGAAGGTTTCCGGTTCGAATCCCCATCTGGGTGGAGTTTCCATGTTCTCCCCGTGTCTGCGTGGGTTTCCTCCGGGTTCTTCGGTTTCCTCCCACAGTCCAAAAATATGGATCAAGTCAATTGAATTCTCCAAATTGCCCCATATAGAGTGTGTTTGTGTGAGTGAGTGTGTGCCCAGCGATGGATTGGCGCCCTGTCCTGGTTGTATCTGCCCAGCGTCCGAGACGTTCTCCCCTGGATGGGCATGGGGAACCCCACCGCGACCCTAATAGAGGATAAAGCGGGAGATAATGAATGAATGAATGAATAAAATAAATATAAAAAATTGAAAAACAATGTCAGTGTCAGTGACCTGAACCTGTTTTACAAATAATAAACTTGGGCGGATTTTCCTTAAACGCACCTGGCAACCAAGAGCAGCTCGAAGGAATGTGAGGACGGTGGGTGAAACAGGAGCTGCACCCGTGATCATCAGTCGTACCCTCCCACCGAGACTTGACTGGAAATAGACACAGAGCAACAGGGTGAATTTAAGTGCAATTTAGCATTGTCAATTTACCTGCTAGCATGTTATTGAACTAATACATAAAAACAACATGTAAACTTTCCATATAAAAGACTTTTCTCTCTGAGAAAGGACCTGAGAAAGGAACTGTGGTTCTTTCGCTATTATGTGAGAGCACTGATCACTGTGATGCACCTACACAGAGGTTAAGAAGCCAACAGTCTGCTAACTTTAATACCTGGATCTTTCGAAATACAAGTTTATCCCACATGCTGTCCTTCCGCACAACTCCACTTCGTAGTTCCGACTCTTTTCTTCGGGTCGCAAAGTCCAGCAACCAGCGTTTCAGTGGTGTGTTGGCCTGACCAAAGATCTAGCAACAAAATTCTGTAAATTAGTATTTGGATATTATTATTATTTTAACTAAAAATGGGT
Source organism: Corydoras maculifer (assembly GCA_019802435.1). NCBI lineage: Eukaryota > Metazoa > Chordata > Actinopteri > Siluriformes > Callichthyidae > Corydoras > Corydoras maculifer. The sequence goes on from JAFMOD010000520.1 coordinate 51,418, forward strand.
TTCGAGGTTTCTAAATCAGGATTTAACATTTATTAAACATTAATTTACATAATGGGCAGCACGGTGGCTTAGTGGTTAGTACGTTCGCCTCTCAGCGCTAGGGATTCCCGGTTCGAATCCCGTTCTGGGTGGAGTTTCCATGTTCTCTCCGTGTTTGCATGGGTTTCCTCTGGGTTCTCCAGTTTTCTCCCACAGTCCAAAAACATGGATCAAGTCAATTGAATTCTCAAAATTGGCCCATATAAAGTGTGTATGCGTGCGTGTCTGTGTGAGTGTGTGCCTAGCGATAGATTTGCGCCCTGTCCTAGGTGTATCTGCCCAGCGCCTGAGACGTTCTCCCCTTGATGGGCATGGGGAACCCCACCACGACCCTAATAGAGGATAAAGCTGAAGATAATGGATGAATGAATGAATAAATGATAATTTACATAATTAGCCACTAAACTGGAAAATGCTTCACAATAACAATTTTTACAACTAAAGTGCTATTTTTGTAGATAAAAAATGTAGAAGCACACATTGAATAGATAGATGCACCTGCTCACCTTGTCAAACATGCGGTTCAGCAGGCGTGGTACAACAGGAAACACGGTGGGTTTAAGGACCTTGAGGTCGTCCATCAGTGTCCGAATATCTCCCTGAAAGTATCCAATCTTACCCCCATGCATGACAACTGTGCCCTGCATTCAAACATTAAAAAATGACGCTGATTAAAAAATCTTAAGTAAAAAAAAAATCAGAAACATGTCCAACTTACATTTAATGCAAATTTATCATGAATAAATCATTGAAAAGAGATGTAACTGTACTCTGCTATGTGTCAGGCTTAATACCACCTCTTTCTTGTGATTTATTCCCAATAATTCATATCCTTGCATACCTGATTCCTTTATTATATAAAGAAAATCCTGAATAGTTAGGTTTGTGCTGATGAGAAAATGTATACATACCCCAATAATTCTCTCAAACATGTGAGAAAGGGGAAGGTATGAAACATGGATATCAGTGGGGTTGAGCATGCAGTGTATCTGTAAGAAAACACAGGCAGGTTGAACCACAGACACACACAGACACAGGGAAACACCGTGTACCTCCACCACTCTCTCAAACATGTGCGCCAAAGGCAGGAAGGAGATGAGAGTGTCGTGACGGTTGAGCCTCATCTTACCCTATCAGCACAAACACATAAGACTGAAGTGACAGTATTCAGGATTCAAGGAAAATTGAATTATCTAAATTGCCCCATATAGTGTGTGTGTGTGTGTGTGTGTGTGTGTGCCCAGCGATAGATTGGCACCCTGTCCTGGGTGTATCTGCCCAGCACCCTAAATGTTCTCCCCTGGATGGGCTTGGGGAACCCCCCCCCAACACCCTAGTAGAGGATTAACAGTGAATAGATAATGAAGATAATGAATGAATAAGACTAAATGAATGTGTCTCTTGAGTGAGTGTGTGCGTGCCCAGCAACATATTGACAACTACTGTCCATTAGTGTCCCGTGCCTGAAACGTTCTCCCCTGGATGGGCATGGGGAACCTGCCTCGACCCTACTATAGGATTAAGCGGAAGATATGACGATGGATGGATGGATGTCTCTGAATGTTTTCTGTCTCGTGTGGTTGGGTCTGGTAATGTCCCATTACATGCCCGATACAGGTGCAGTAATAAAACACTCTTAAACTGCAAAAACGGCATTCAAATCATTAAATCCAAACAAAAAAAACATAAACATTGTATGATAAATTTATACAACAATGTGAGTAACACTGAACATTTGATTTACCTCAGTTAGCCGAGTGAAGGCGGAACAGTTGGAGATAACGTTGCCATGTGTTAGCATGGCTCCCTTCGGTTGTCCTTGATTTAAAAAACAATGTTTAAGTATTAATATAGTTTAGATGTTTGCGCATTACTACAGTGGACCATTCAATGTTCAGTGCAATTGTCAAGTCACAAATGGTGTAACCAGTGTAGTCAGATGCTCATTATACACAATTTGCCATGTCTAATAGGTTAGAGGTCAGATTGCCTGATTGGGGTTGTCACTGTCATCTTTAATATACCTCTACTAAAGCTACTAAAGTTAAAGCTATTAAAGTTAGGGTTAATATAAGTTAACCAAAAATATAGCACCTCAGTGGGCATAACAGCTTCATGTAGGGTTGGGTTGTAAGAATTGATATATATGTGTATATATGTGTACACGTAACAGCTGTCTTAAACTGGTGGGAGGGGCAGTGGTGGGAGTGTTGATGTGCTTAACCAGTACAACTGGTCACTCATCCAGCCCCCCTACTCCAACAAAGTCAATGTTGAACCCGTGAGGCTCTTACCTGTAGTTCCACTAGTAAAGCAGATCAAGGCGAGATCTTCAGGTTTAGGTGTCTACAAGAGTTTCAGTACATCAATCACGTGAGAACATGCACATAAAGCAAACGCAGCACTACACTTAACATTATTTGTGAAACTATCAGGACTTAGTTCATTTTCAGTTTAAATAAATCAGTATATTGCATCTGCACTAACTCACCACAGGGTTCTTGTGGTGGGCTTTACCTATAGCCTGAAACAGAGACAGGGTGAGTGTGTTTGTGAGAATTCAAATATACAAATTCATCTACTATGAAAACTCATCTTAAACCTAAACTTTACTACCAAAATATTTTAATTAAACTCTATAAAAAAGGATTTTTAATGAAAAAATTGATTATATGCAAGTATGTGTGTGTGTGTGTGTGTATGTATGTATGTATGTGTGTGTGTGTATGTATGTATTTACCTCCAGTGCCTTTAGACTGATGATCTGAATCTCCTGCTTCTCTGCTCGTGCTGTGAGCTCTGTGTCAAACTCCTCCATCAGTATAATGGTCTTGACGCTGTGCTCTCGTGCCATTACACAGTCTAGCACCATTCTCGCCTTCTCTACTACATCACAGATTACTGTGGAGATCACAGCTGAAAAAACATGAGGAGCAGTCAGAGTTTAGTAGTCCAGGAGTGACAAGTCACACAACAAATGATTAAAATAGAATCCATTAAAATATGGATACATGGAGTAGTACAGACTGGTGGATGGAGAGACGGGTATGGTTTAATAATATTAAATAGATAGTAAAATAGAAAAATAACGTTGAATAGAATAAACTTCCTGATAAACAGACAGATGAATAATATTTCACTGGAACCAGTGGGTTAACTTCAAACCTAAATATCATAACTGTGCCCACATACTTATTGAAATACAATGAACATTATGAAAAAATACAGACCTGAACATTAAAGAAGTGCCTTTTTGCTTGTGTGTGCGCACGTGTGTGTGTGTGTACTTTCTCACCTTTGTCTATGATGTAGCTGATGGCTTCTGTACCGAGTGTATCATACAGTGGAACAGCCACCAGTGAGTAGGTATAACAGGCCAGCTCTGATATAGTCCACTGTAAATAACATACACTATATTAATTAATTCATTAATTCATTATCTTCTGCTTAATCCTCTACTAAAGCTGCAGGTGGGGGTGGGGGCTATGCTCTTCCAGGGGAGATCTTTTCAGGCGCTGGGCAGATACACCCAGCTATGCAAATAGCACATAAAACTATGCACATATCCCATTTATTTAAAAAAAAATCTATTTTGGAAAGTGGAACCTATAATTGTATGTGAGTGTGTGTGTGTGTGTGTGTGTGTGTGTGTGTGTACACACCTCAGGTCTGTTCTGGGAGAAGATGCCAATGTACTTGTCTCCTGCTTGACCGTGACCTCTGTGGAGCAACGCTGATCCTATCATCTCTGCTCTGTACGCAACCTGAACACATAAAGCTTTTAACGCAAACCAAAGTAGCACCCAGCAAACCTAACATTTAAACCAACTTATAAACAGTCTTAAATGTATAGTGTTAAGTAACAGCGTTAAAAATTGTGCTTAAAATGTAAGGTATTTCATAAAACTGGTAGTTTCGGTTCAAATCTTGTGGTTTGTCCAGTTACTGACAATAACACACACCTCTGAGCGCTTCACATTGGTATCAATGTGTGATACAATACATTATTTTTCCGATGTTTTATTATAAACTGCTGTTAATAAAAACGTTTCGTAATTTAACCACTAGATGGCAGTAATTGCTTCGGACAAGATTACATCACGGAAGACCAGTTTATTGTTATAAAACAAACCATGTTATTTTAATTATAATAGTGTGTTCTTAAGGTTGTGTATTATTGTGAATAAATCACAGGAAAAAGTCTGCAACATGTCATGCCTAAAAACACTTCTTTCATGTGATTTATTCACTGTAACACACGCCGTTTTAAACCTTATAGATTTAGTAACAGCCTATTATACAGAGGAACTCTATAGTTACCTCTCTATATGAGAGCCACTCATAGGGTTGCTTGGGTTTTCTTGATCCTAAACAAGGCCCATTGTCTGTGCAAAGGAAACAAACCCAAATGAAATTTCTACTTCTTTACACCATTGCTGTTGTGATTTATAATAAGTATTTAAAATTTAATTATTATTCAAAGTTAATAGCACTATATTAATAGTCCTTACTGGAGACACGGAGCCCACGCATGAACAACTCGTACATGGTCCGGGCATCATTGTAGAAGTGTGTCATCAACTTGTCATCGTCCAGGAGGATTGAGCGACGCGCATGTTCCACACCCTTGAAATTATAATTATAAAGACAAAAAAAATGATAATTAAAAGACAATAATTTGAGGGCGGCACGGTGGCTTAGTGGTTAGCACGTTCTCCTCTCAGCACTAGGGCTTCCCGGTTCGAATCCCCATCTGGGTGGAGTTTCCATGTTCTCCCCGTGTCTGCGTGGGTTTCCTCCGGGTTCTCCGGTTTCCTCCCACAGTCCAAAAACATGGATCAAGTTAATTGAGTTCTCAAAATAGCTCCCTATAGAGTGTGTCTGTGTAAGTGAGTGTTTGCCCAGCGATAGATTGGCGCCCTGTCCTGGGTCTATCTGCCCAGCGCCCGAGGTGTTCTCCCCTGGATGGGCATGGGGAACCCCACCACGACCCTAATAGAGGATAAGCGGAAGATAATGAATGAATGAATGAATAATTTGAAAAAAATGTTTGTATGCTTTCAATTAATACATTCATGAATCAAACCTTATTTTTTTTATTATAGTGTGTTTGTAATCATTTTATAAAAGTAATAAGGAACTCCTGATTAATTTATTTGAAAGAGGTGTAACTGTACTCTGCTATGCGTCGTGTCTATGACTGCAACAATAATGCATGTCCTCTGGTACGTTTACTATATAATTTGTTTTTTTATGAATTTGTATCTATTAAGAATGTCTTCTTAAAAACAATCAATTTAACAGCTGTAAAAAATGAAACGTATTATATAAACATGCACCTGAACTTCAACAGACTGCATTGTGAGGTCACAGGGTGGCATCAGGGCTCGTGGTCTTGTTGCGTACCAGTAGGTGGTGATGGCAGCGAATGCGCCCATGCCCATTAGTGTATTTGTGGGCAGACTCCACACATACTGCCTGACGTCACCCAGCTCGGGCACTCGGATTTGCCGAATCAGATCATTCACCTGCATGGCTTTGACACCCAGAACACCACCTTCTGCAATAAATCACACAGAGAGTGCAGATTTGATTGAAGATATAATAACACGGCTGGGACTCTTTGGTTGTGATATTCCCAGTAAGGATGTGATTTTGTTTTTACTATAAGAACTAAAATAATGATGTGCTGTCTGTCTTTATTCTGACTAAGGTGTGGATTTTATGCCTATTTATCGTAATATAGGAGAACTGGTCTTGACCCAGTATGTCACACATAATACCGCTAGCAGCTGGTAGGGTATTATCGGTAGTTCCGGAATAGTCCCCGGTGTTATTATTTGTTAATCTGTGTAAACTGGTGCAGCTGTGTAGTGTTTATTTGTTAATACATTCCTATTTACTGGTAAATCCATTCAGTTCAGTTCAGCCGTGTTTCCCATCATGTGACTACTTTATTTAATCCAACGCTGTATGCCAGTGCTGTAACTTCTGGACATTTTTGTCTCTGTGAGTGAATCTCAAAAAAAGCGGCTTGCCTCTATCTTTCAATCCCAGTAAAGGATGTGTGGTCACCATATAAAAATGCATTTTAATTGAGAACTGATTCACTCACTCAGACTCTGCCCTCCTTTAACCAATGACATCTGAAAATATCCCACTCACACCTGCACTTGTGACTTTTCTAAATTTAGACCTCAACTGAATACATGTAACCTCTAACTAAGAAACACTTACACGCACGAAAGAGACAAATGGTTCGACCGGACCGGATTGGAATTGACAAACAATGTATAGCAGTACGAGAACTAGCTCATGGTTCAGCTTCAACACATTTTAAAGTCTTCCCAAGTAGTAAGAATAGAAAAGCAACACTCCATAAATATTCCAAACACATACTTACCACTGCCTTACTATCTTCTGCTCTTACAGGCTGTGTGAACCAAGTGACTAGTGCTAAGCAATATATAGCCAATGCGAGTGTGTATATACACACAGTGCCTCACATCAAAGTGGGTGTTCTGTATGAATACCAGACGAGCGGACTGGCGCTGATAGTAGTGTTGGTTGAGCTGAGTGTATGATGTTAGGTGCATACTTGATATGACTAAAAGTTGGCTAGTAACCAGCCCCGTGTGACCTCAGTTTGCAGCACAGAGTGTGTGTATTCAAATAGCTAATATGTACAATGTGTTTGAGCGGCACAAAATGGCCATACTGGTCACATGGTTGACCCACTGTCATTAATAATTAAGCAAGGACAGATCAACAGATGTGAAAGGAAGTAGGTGAGAGTAGCAAGAATGTTCCAAATCTAACTCTGTTCTTTGTGTTTCATGAACAGCCTTTAAAGCAACTTAATCAAATTTACACAATTAAAGAGTTAAAGTTAAAAAAATCTCAAAGGTGTGTAAGATATCCGACTGAAACACACCTTAATCCTAATGATTATCATTGTGTTGCATTTAGTCCTGTTGCCACAGGTGATTAAACCAAGCATATAGTCTTGCATTTTCACAAACTGTCTGCCTCTCAGCGCTGGGGATCCAGGTTCGAATCTCAATCTGGATGAAGATTCCACTGTCCAAAAACATGGATTCAAGGTAAATCTAATGCTCTAAATCATCCCATTTAGAGTGTGTGTGATTGAGTGTATCCAGCAATAAATTGTCGCCATTTCATGCACAGCCCCTTCTTCGGTTTCCTCCCACCAACCAAAAACATGGATTCGAGGTGAACAGGCTGCTCTAAATTGCCCCTATATAGTGTATGTGTGTGTGTGTGTGTGTGTGTGTGTGTGTGTGTGTGTCTGTATGAATTAGTGTGTGCACAGCAAAAGATTGGCACCATGTCCTGTATGTATTTGCCCAGTGCCCAATATGTTCTCCCCTGAAAGGGCATGGGAAATTACCCCTTATGACCCTAGTCCCTAGTAAATGGAGATAAATGGAAAATAATGATTAACTTGATGGGATATTTCTATGAAACTATGTTGTTTTTATTATTAATTTGTTTAAAATATATATTTTGAAGTGAAGCAATCCATTGCTTACAATTACAATTTCTGAAATTTTCAGTAATAAAATTCATGTCAACTTAAATTCTCCTAATGACTATTCTGTACATTTAGTGCTTAAACATTGTTACATAAAACAAACAGCAGGTGGAAGCTTGAATAAGAAAAGCAACTGACCATTGAATGGAAGAATCTAGAACATGAGCCAGGCTGACCGCCAGTGTGCGTCTGTTACATTCATTAATCCTCATATACACACAGCAAATCTATCTGTAGTATTTATATATGTATTCTTATTAGTCATTAATTAATTCATTAATTTTCTAGACGGCGGCACGGTGGCTTAGTGGTTAGCACGTTAACATTAGGGATTCCCGGTTTGAATCCCCATCTGGGTGGAGTTTCCATGTTCTTCTCGTGTCAGCGTGGATTTCCTCCGGGTTCTCCGGTTTCCTCTCACAGTCCAAAAACATGGATCAAGTCAATTGAGTTCTCCAAATTGCCCCATATAGAGTGTGTCTGTGTGCATGTCTGTGTGAATGAGTGTGTGCCCATCGATAGATTGGCGCCCTGTCCTGGTTGTATGGGCATGGGGAACCCCACCGCAACCCTAATATAGGATAAAGCGGAAAATAATGAATGAATGAATGAATTAATTAATTTTCTAATTTACATTACATTAACTCAGATTCTCAGTTAAAGTCTTGTTCTATTGCTCATTGAAAACGAGAAACAGTATAGACAGGTTACAAGTTCATCACAGGACTCATTCACCCACATTTACACTTGTATCTTCATTTCACATGACTCACGTGTGTTTGGACTGCAGGACTAAACCATCCCTTATCTTCCCCTTTATCCTCTACTATGGTCACCGGGGGGTTCCCCATGCCCATCCAGTGAAGAACGTTTTGGGCGCTAAGCAGATACACCCAGGACAGGGCACCAATCTATCACTGGGCACACACTCCCACACAAACACATTCTATATGGGATAATTTGAGGAATTATTCAATTATCAGTTAAACCATTATTATTTATAATCTTGTGTTTGAAGCCACAATAACACTCGAGGTCATGGCTTCCCGTGGCCGGTTAGCTCAGTTGGTTAGAGCGTGGTGCTAATAACGCCAAGGTCGCGGGTTCGATCCCCGTACGGGCCACAAAAGTTTTGGTGGTTCATTTGTAGGTCGCTTTGGGTAAAAACGTCTGTTAAATGACTAAATAAAAAATAAATCACAGGAAAGAGGTGTAATTGTTATCTGCTACATGTTTTATCTAGACAAAAACTTTTTCCTGTAATTTAATTTTATCACAATAATGCCACCCTCTCGTACCTTATTGCTTAATTATAACCCACATCATATGAAACAGGCGGCACGGTGGCTTAGTGGTTAGCACGTTCGCCTCTCAGCGCTAGGGATTCCCGGTTCGAATCCCCATCTGGGTGGAGTTTCCATGTTCTCCCCGTGTCTGCGTGGGTTTCCTCCGGGTTCTCCGGTTTCCTCCCACAGTCCAAAAACATGGATCAAGTTAATTGAGTTCTCAAAATTGACCCCTATAGAGTGTGTCTGTGTGAGTGAGTGTGTGCCCAGCGATGGATTGGCGCCCCCCCCCCCCCCCCCCCCCCCCCCCCCCCCCCCCCCCCCCCCCCCCCCCCCCCCCCCCCCCCCCCCCCCCCCCCCCCCCCCCCCCCCCCCCCCCCCCCCCCAGCGGGAGATAATGAATGAATGAATGAATCGTATGAAACCATGTGATATATTTAAAACTTTAAGAACGACGTGACTTTATGAAGGCAAATTTTAAGGTGCTTACCAAAAAGCCTTTTTAACTTTCCTAGTTTTAAGAGAGACTTTTAAAGTATGAAGTAGAACCATCCATCCATTATCTTCCGCTTTATCCTATATATTAGGGCCGCGCAGGGGGGGGGGTTCCCCATGCCCATCCAGGGGAGAACTTTTCGGGCGCTGGGCAGATACACCCAGGACAGAGCGCCAATCTATCACTGGGCACACACTCACTCACACAAAACATTGTGCTCAAAAGGTTTTGCAGTCTATCCTTGCGTTCGTTCTAAAACCCAAACAAGATTCAAACGCAGATAAAGTAACAGCAGCTGAACTAACTAGCGTTTACCACACTGTGAAACACTCCCTATCATACAGATTTAAAGCACATTAAAGAACTGTCTGTTCTGTTTAATTGTATACACACACACACACACACACACACACACACACACACACACATATTTATATATGGGGCGGCACGGTAGCTTAGTGATTAGCACGTTCGCCTCTCAGCACTAGGGATTCCCGGTTCGAATCCCCATCTGGGTGGAGTTTCCATGTTCTCCCTGTGTCTGCGTGGGTTTCCTCCGGGTTCTTCAGTTTCCCCCCACAGTCCAAAAACATGGATCAAGTCAATTGAATTCTCCAAATGCCCCATATAGTGTGTGTGTTTGTGTGTGTGTAAGTGAGTGTGTGCCCAGCGATGGATTGGCGCCCTGTCCTGGGTCTATCTGCCCAGCGCCCGAAATGTTCTCCCCTGGATGGGTATGAGGAACCCCACCACGACCCTAATAGAGGATAAAGCGAGAGATAATGAATGAATGATTGAATGATATTTGATGCTGCGCCCCCCCCCCCTTTTTAACAACAGGTATTTGTTAAAGAGATGCGTCTTCAGTAGTTTCTTAAAACTGCTTAGTGATACTGCCTTACGGTCGGATTTACAACTAATAGTAATAATAACCTTAGTTTATTTTTTATATACATATATACTGACTCCTGTTGTTATTTGTCGCTTTGGATAAAAGCGTCTGCGAAATGACTAAACGTAAATGTAATGTAAATGAGACGTTTATGTGTGTTCTGTAATTTGGCCACGAGATGGCAGTGTTCGAACGTATTTGAATACGAAAATCTGTTGTCAGCGTTTACTTTAAAGTCGGACTATATTACGTGGCGGAAGATCAGTTTCTTCACGATTTCCTTTCAATAAACTATTATTCTTCTAATCGTGTGTTTTAAGCCAGAATAACACTCGAGGTTGTGAGTTTTCATGGCCGGTTAGCTCAGTTGGTTAGAGCGTGGTGCTAATAACGCCAAGGTCGCGGGTTCGATCCCCGTACGGGCCACGGTAGTTTTGTTGTTTCGTTTGTGAGTCGCTTTGGATAAAAACGTCTGTTAAATGTCTAAATGTAAATAATTCTCAGGAAAGATGCCTAATTGTCCTCTGGTACGTGTTTTATTAAATAAAACTTTTTCCTGTAATTTATTAACAATAATACCACCCTCTCTTAGTGGTTAGCATGTTCTGCTCTCAGCGTTAGGGATTCCCCGTTTGAAACAAGGATTCAAGGATTCTTATTGCCACATCACCTGGTAGTGGGGATACTGTGCAAAAAAAAGCATTCATTCATTCATTATCTTCCGCTTATCCTCTATTAGGGTCGCGGTGGGGTTCCCCATGCCCATCCAGGGGAGAAAGTTTCGGGCGCTGGGCAGATAGACCCAGGACAGGGCGCCAATCTATCGCTGGGCACACACTCACACACACAGACACGCACACAAACACACTCTACATGGGGCAATTTGGAGAACTCAATTGACTAGATCCATGTTTTTGGACTGTGGGAGGAAACCGGAGAACCCAGAGGAAACCCACGTGGACACAGATATACAATAAATTTAAAATATATATTCATTCATTCATTCATTCATTCATTATCTTCCGCTTATTCTCTATTAGGGTCGCGGTGGGGTTCCCCATGCCCATCCAGGGGAGAACATCTCGGGCGCTGGGCAGATAGACCCAGGACAGGGCGCCAATCCATCGCTGTGCACACACTCACTCACACAGACACACTCTATATGGGGCAATTTTGAGAATTCAATTAACTTGATCCATGTTTTTTGGACTGTGGAAGGAAACCGGAGAACCCGGAGGAAACCCACGCAGACACAGGGAGAACATGGAAACTCCACCCAGATAGGGATTCGAACCGGGAATCCCTAGTGCTGAGAGGAGAACATGCTAAACACTAAGCCACTGTGCAGCCCTTAAGATATATAAAATGTAAAATATTAAATATGAGAAAGGTATTGAAGAGGTTGTATGTAAGAGTGTATGTGGGTGTTGTGCAGTAAAGTGCAAGGTGCGGTGTCTATGTAAGGTGGAAATTGTCCGAGTATGGGCATTTCGCAGTTCTTTTGGCCATTCTCCATCTGGGTGGCCATTCCCCATCTACTGTAAATCCCCATCTGGGTGGAGTTTCCATGTTCTCCCCGTGTCCGCGTGGGTTTCCTCCGGGTTCTCCGGTTTCCTCCCACAGTCCAAAAACATGGATCAAGTCAATTGAGTTCTCCAAATTACCTCATATAGAGTGTGTCTGTGTAAGTGTGCCCAGCGATAGATTGGCGCCCTGTCCTGGCTGTATCTGCCCAGCGCCCGAAACATTCTCCCCTGGATGGGCATGGGTCCCCCCCTCATCCCCCCGCGGACCTAATATAGGATAAAGCGGAAGATAATGAATGAATGAATGCCGACCTCTTGTACCTTATTGCTTCATTATAACCCACAGGATATGAAACCATGTGATATATTTTAAAAAACCTGGAATTCTACAACCTTCTTTCTTAAGTCAACAGCTTTAACAAAACCCTATATTTTTACTTTACATTTATTTAATACCATGTACTGACCAACAGCACAGGTCTTAATTGTCTAACCATCCTTCATCTTTGGCTTAAGGCTCCAATAGGTTCCCTAGTGTTTCCCAGTGTGTTAGCGCCCTCAGTGTGTAATAAATTTTGTGTTATTTGAATGATCATCCATATGGTGGCGCCCTTGTACTGATGAACACTGACACCAGACCGATTTAAGATGATTGAAAATGCTTCTTCACACTATAGCAGGTATATTATAGTGTCTGAATAATAAATAATAGTAATAACAACAGTTATTAAAAGTAATTAAAAAATCTTAAATAATTGTATTAAAAGTAAAAACAATAATATCATTAAATTTAATAAAAATATGCTAAATAATACTAATGATAAATAAGCACTAATTACCTTAAAATGTAAATTGCATTTTACAAAGCTTCATTAAAATTCATTATAAAAATTAACTGTTTTAACTCATCTCATTTCATTATCTTTTATTAGGGAGTTCCCAATACCCATCCAGGGGAGAACGTTTTGGGTGCTGGGCAGATACACCCAGGACAGAGCGTTAATCTATCCCTAGGCACACTCACTCACACAGACATACACACAAAAACACTCTATATGGGGCAATTAAGAGCATTCAATTTACCTTGAACAAATGTTTTTGAATGGTGGAAGGAAATTGGAGAACCCGGAGGAAACTCACCGGTAAGAACATGGAAACTCCACACAAATTGGGATTCGAACTCCGATCCCCAGCCACCGTGCCTGACAAAATATGAACCACTTTATTATTATTATTATGATTATTATTATTATTGTTGTTGTTGTTGTTGTATGTACAATATATTAATCACACTAAAATTACTTTATTACTGTATTATTGTTATAGCATTGAAAATAAAATGTATTAGTATCTTTTTTTATCCCACTAAATTTGTACAGCGAATTTTACAACGTAACATTTTTATAAAGCAGCGTTGCAATTTTACGAACCTTAAAAAAATACTTGTCTTGATTTTGCACAGAACATTCTCTCAGCCATATGAGTAGATAATAGAGTTTATCAGCCAATCAATTATTATACGAAAGTCCACTGAATAAAATACTAACTAGAAGTTTCTAAAAATAGGTTTAATATAGAACATTAAATAAATAAAAATGTTTTAAAAAATGCAGTATTCGTTTTATTCATAACAATAAAACCTAAACATTTAATGGAAACGGAATGGAAATGGCATTTAAAACGTAGGTTATATTATTTTTTTCATTTATTCATGTTGCTAAAGTACAGTAGAAATGGCAACTTTATTTACTTAGTTATTTTACAATAAAACAGCTTTACAGCGTTTAATTGATCTTTATATAAACAGTGTAATTTATAAAAACAATTTATATTTAATAAGGAACGATCTCACGTAGCTATATTTGTATATATATATATAAAACTCTCTAACTGCATAGTTTAGTACATCTGATATTTATTTAACATCGAAGATCGATGTACATAACAAATACAATTGGTATAAAGGTATTTAATAGTGGAATGTATAAAAAAGGTTATTGAATTTAGTTATAATTTAGTATCATTTTCTTTTCATATTGTAGGATACAAGTTTGGAGAGAAAGTTGAAGTGGATAAAAAAAAATAATGTCCAATAAATGACGTCATTGTCTCTCCAGCGCGGGTAATAATTTTAAAAAACAGGCAAACAAGTAAGTAAAAAAATATTATTCATTAATAGATTAGCAAAGTGTTAAAACCACAAATACACAATAATAGCATGTGCATCCCGACTTATCACGAATTAAATTATAGTTTTTACGCACTTTGTTGCACAAATACAGTAGATTCATCTTAATGATATCTAATATATATTTATAAGGTTATGATAGTTAAGTGTGTTGTGTTTGTTCGAAACCAAGACATCAAGGCGCAGTATGAGAAAGGTTTTTACGAACACCGTTTAAATTATCAGTGATTAAATGCGCAACACGTAATTATGTCATTAAATAAGAAGACTTTGTTGAATGGAACTTCTAAAAAGTAGTTTGTGGATTTGGCGTTGAACAAAGAGATAAAGTGAAAAGAACGTGTGTTGGGGAAATTGTGCGCGTCGCGGCCTCACGTTTTCTTCACGCCACGAACTCCAGCAACAACCCGAGGAACGTGCAAGTTTCGCAAAGTTCTAAAAGATAACGCGATGGCTTTGCCCGCAAACAAATCAGATACAGAATTAATGGGATTTAATGCTTTACGTTTAGTTCACTGCTGCTTTTCACTGCGCATCCCTGTCTGGCGCGTCGGACACCCAAAGCCCTTTCATTCCCCTTTTAGTTTGGAGATCTCTGCATATCTTATTGCTCTGCCACTTTTTGTCCACCCCCTTCTTTTAATGCCGCTAGACACGAACCGTGTGCTATCAAAAAACACACACACAGGGCAGTGTTTAGAGATTAAAACGTAGCAGACGAGACGAAAACGCGCTTTTGGCGCGCACTGCGGCGAGCACAATAAACCCCCGTCGTTGAACCCCGGTGTGAAAATATGGCTGAAGAAAAACAAACAGGCGATTGTTGTATGAAATGTATTCAAGTATAAAATAATGCCCTTTGTCGGCCACGAACTCGACTAACGTGGGGACAGGAGAGCGCGCACACACACCCGCACACACACAAAGTTCTTTTGTGCGCTTTTGCGCGTCGTCGCCAAAGACCCCCTTCTGGACGCGACTGTTTTCTTTTTCTTTTCTTTCTCTTTAATGACATTTACCGGATCAAAACATGGTGTTAATTCGATCAGAAGGCTTCCCTCTTGGCAAACAATGAGCGAATGAGTCCTTCCCAAGTTGGTTAAGTTGAGCAAAATTAGGGCAAATGAATAGGGGCGCGCAGGTGATGGAGGATCAGGGGGCCAGCTGCGTTCGCTTCATTCTTTCTTGCCCCTCTCCTCTTGCGGCGCATTATTAAAATTTACACCCAGTGCAACTATTCATTCCGCTCAATAGACATTTTCTTATAGGATAATAGGATACAAATTGAGCCGTCCAGAGGTGGTGGGTGGAAGGGGACGAATAAAGGAACAGAGAAAGCGCCATCGCCGTGCGCGCCTAAATCGAAAGCGTGGGGAAGTCTCCCCGCGAGGCTGGAGTGTGTGCACCCCTGGTTTCCAAGTGCCAGGGTCCGAGTGTACACCTGCCTCAGCCCGCGAGGGTGGAACCCACACCCGCGTAAAAGCGCTGCCCGTGTCACCGAGTCGTGTGAACGCCACGCAGGGGACGAGGGGGGAGGCACGGCGTCTCCAAACCTAAAAACCCGTCTCGCTTTGCTTAATTACCTCAGTGACACCAGACGAGCTTTCAAACTCCGCCGGTTAAGAAGCGCGACGCAGCCAGTGGGCCGCTGTCCAACCCACGCACACGGCTCGTGGCCCCTGGAGTTCTGCTCGCGTGAGTGGGACTGACTTAACCCAGCGCCTTCCCCACGACCTGCCGCGTGTAAAGACAAAGTGTGGGTTTTGTGCCAGAGCGGGAACTGTTGAGAATCAGCATCACACAATGCTCCCTCACTGACGCAGGATCCACAGGAGAACCCACAGTTCCAGAGACAAACTGCAGAATAAAAATATATATATATATATATATATATATATATATATATATATATATATATATATATATATATCAGAACCATAGGGCGGCACGGTGGCTTAGTGGTTAGCATGTTCTCCTCTCAGCACTAGGGATTTCTGGTTCGAATCCCAATCTGTGTGGAGTTTCCATGTTCTTCACGTGTCTGCATGGGTTTCCTCCCATGGGTTTCCTCCCACAATCCGATTCATTTGGAGAATTCAAGGTCAATTGAATTCCTTAAATTGCCCCATATAGAGTGTGTCTGTGTGAGTGAGTGTGTGCCCAGTAATAGATTGGCGCCCTGTCCTGGGTGTATCTGTCCAGCGCCCGAAACGTTCTTCCCCGGATGGGCATGGGGAACCCCCCCCCCCAACCCTAGTTGAGGATAAAGCAGAAGATAATAGATGGATGGATATTCAAACCATGATTTCTTTTGGCTGTAGATTTGGAAAAGATTGGACTTTGGCCTTTGCCCCAGGGTCCTTAAACATCATTCATGCATTTTCTTCCGTTTTACTAGGGTCGCAGGGAGGTGGGTTCTCCATGCCCATCCAGGGGAGAACGTTTCGGGCGCTGGGCAGATAGACCCAGGACAGGGCGCCAATCCATCACTGGGCACACACTCACTCACACAGACACACTCTATGTAGGGAAATTTGAAGAATTCAATTGACCTTGATCCATGTTTTTGGACTGTGGGAGGAAACCGGAGAACCCGGAAGAAACCCACGCGGACGCGGAGAGAACATGGAAACTCCACCCACATTAGGATTCGAACCAGGAATCATTAGCGCTGAGAGATAATCATGCTAACCATTAAGCCACCACGCCGCCCGGGTCCTTAAACAGAATAATAATTTTGATGTGGGGTAACCCAACCCTTACACTTGTTTTAGTCGTAGGTTTGTGGTTATTGAACCAGTCATGTACCTGGAAGTCGCCGGTTTGATTCCTAGACCCACCAAGAACTATGGACTATGTACGATAGGATTAAGCGGAGTATAATGAATAAACTCCACTCACCAAAACTTTCTGTAGAAATCCTGTAGTTAAGAGTGGAATTATAGTGCTAATAGTAATTGTTTTAGGGCTATAGCACACTTATTTTAAACCTTACATTTAAACAAAGGCGTCGTTTTATTTAGAGAGTTCATATGGAGTTGGTACTGAAAGCCCACTGGAAAAGATCCAACCTGCACTACAGAAGTATGGTTTGGCTCTTGTGCCATCAATCTGAAGGTTGTGGATTCAAATCCCAGGTCCACTGAAGTTACCAGTGTGGGTCCTTGAACAAGACCCTTAACCCTCATTGCTCCAGGAATGCTGTATCCACCCTTTGCTCGCTCTGTAAGTCGCTTTGGATAAAAGTGTCTGCTAAATGACCAAATGTAAAGTCAACTTGCTTTTACATTATGTTTGGTCATTTAGCAGACACTTTTATCCTGAGCAGCTTACAAAGCGGGCACAGGGTTGATATAGCATCCCAGTTACCAATGTGCTCAAAGCCAGAGCAGTTGTTCACCCAGAAACTAATGTTAGGAGCAGTTGTAGGCTTGTGGTTAGGAAAGTGCATTGCGACATGAAGGTCCTCTGTTCATTCCTGGTCCCACCAAGTACTATGGCTGAAGTGCCCTTGGTCCTGTCCACGTGGACTTGCTCAAGGGCATTCCAGCCATAGTACTTGGTGGGTCTACAATTGCATCTAACATCAGTTTTTATCTTAACAACTGCTCTGGGTTAGAGTGGTTAGCGGGTTCGCCTCTTAGTGCAGGTTCGAATCCCAATTTGGGTGGAGTTTCCATGTTCTCCCTGTGTTCATGTGGGTTTCCTTCATAAACACGGATTCAAGGTAAATAAATACACTAAATTCATTCATTCATTATCTTTCGCTTATCCTCTATTAGGGTTGCAGTGGGGTTCCCCATGCCCATCCAGGGGAGAACATCTCGGGTGCTAAGCAGATAGACCCAGGACAGGGCACCAATCCATCGCTGGGCACACACTCACTCACACAGACACACTCTAAACTGGGCAATTTTGAGAATTCAATTAACTTGATCCATGTTTTTGGACTGTGGGAGGAAACCGGAGAACCCGGAGGAAACCCACACAGACACGGGGAGAACATGGAAACTCCACCCAGATGGGGATTCGAACCGGGAATCCCTAGCGCTGAGAGGCGAACGTGCTAAACCACTAAGCCACCGTGCCGCCTGAATACACTAAATTGCCCCATAAAATTCTAAATTGTCCCCAGAGATAGACTGGCGTCCTGTCCTGGATGTATCTGGCAGTTACCAATGTTGGTCCTTGAGCAAAACCCTTAATCCTCATTACTCCAGGTGGTCTGTATGAACCCTGTGTCTGCTTCGTAAGTCGCTTTGGATAAAAGTGTCTGCTAA
Source organism: Corydoras maculifer (assembly GCA_019802435.1). Classification (NCBI taxonomy): domain Eukaryota; kingdom Metazoa; phylum Chordata; class Actinopteri; order Siluriformes; family Callichthyidae; genus Corydoras; species Corydoras maculifer. The sequence continues at coordinate 69,680 of JAFMOD010000520.1, forward strand.
ATGACCAAATGTTAATGTACAAGCAAGTTTACTTTAAACAGACCCCTTGTAGGGAGCTGAGTTTGGACAGCTCATCACGCGCAGTGTAGACAGCCACGTGGACTTGCCCAAGGGCACTTCAGCCATAGTACTT
>JAFMOD010000520.1:70691-89190 GCA_019802435.1 Corydoras maculifer
AGGTACATTAGTGCAAATTAAACCTTAAAGAGAGACAGGTTCTCCCATTGTTAGTGTAAAAAAACACTTTGGAGAAGCTAATAACCTTTAGATTTATTTATTTTATTTAAATGCAGGTACATTCGAACAATAGCCCTTAATAGATCATGAATTTTAGAGTTTAGCAGAGTATAAACTCAAATGTAAACATTACAAAACTGCTTTTTGAAACATTTGGACCACAAAGGATCAATTCTCTAGACTAACTGGATGTCGACTATAAATCCTGTTTTAGTTATATTCTGAAAACAGTGTATAGAGTTGCATGGATTCCTCAATATACCAAAGCATACTCATAAGATGGTATACAGTAAAATGCAAACATGAAACGTTACCATAGTTTCATGTACTGAGTGTTTTATATTCATTTAACAACCATCTTGATGCTGCAATTAACTAAACATATATAAAATCAGGCATTGACAGAGTTTTAAACAGAGCCAACAGGTCATATTTGTTTTTAATGTCTTTCAGAGAGCACCAGTTTCACACAAGGTGATTGAGAAAAGGAGGAGAGATCGAATCAACCGGTGTCTAAATGAACTTGGAAAGACGGTCCCCATGGCCCTCGCCAAACAAGTGAGTTTGAAAAAGGGCTTTATGAACTAAAGGCCATGTTCTCAATGTGATTTGAAAGAAACATTGATTCACTAAAGTGAGGTGTGCAATATGATGCATTATGGGTCATATGATTGTAAATGTGCCTGATTTCTATAAAATATCATGCCCATCCAGGGAAGAATGTTGTGGGCGCTGGGCAGATACACACACGACAGTGTGCCAACCTATCACTGGGCACATTCACCCACAAACACACATACACTATATGGGGCAGTTTAGAGCATTAAAATTATGTTTACGGACTGTCCCTCCAAATTAAGATTCGCACCTGGATCCCCATCTCTGAGAGGCCCCTGTGCCGCCCTTTATACAATATATGTTGTTTGAATTTATAAAATGTTGAAGTGGCACTGATATAATTCATCACACTTTAATACAGATTTTACACTGACCCTGAACAACTAGGATAAGTTACAATAAGACAATGTCATCAGTGCCTTGGTGTCTGATCAAGATCTTCTCTGTGTGGAGTTTGCATGTTCTCCCTATATCTTCCTAGGTGTTCTTAAGATTAAACTGGGTTAGTTAACCCTTGGTGCATTCATATGTGTTGTTCCATGATGCTGTCCTGCCTTTAACCTCATGAACACAGAGAGGCTTGGGGCTCAGCTACACACCAGCAATCCTAATAAACCATATTTATATACCGTTATACACAATTCGTTTCCCATAATGTTCCCCACTGTAGGTAATAATTGGAGGTAATCATGTATATTCCAAAAGTAAAAACTTTTTTGGGGGGAACTTGTGATTATATCATAAAATCATGTTGGATCTTAAACAAGCTTTGTTCTGTTACGCAGAATTGTGGGAAGTTGGAGAAAGCAGAAATTTTAGAGATGACCGTACAGTACTTACGTGCTCTACACACAGCAGACTTTCCCCGCAGTCGAGAAAAAGGTAAGTGCAGCAGCGGCATTCTACTAATAAATTGTATTATATAGCAATAATAATTGTAAACCTCCCCCCCCCCTCCCACATACACACACTTCCAAAGTAATTGAATTTTGAGTGAAGACATTCAGAAGGTCAGGACTTGTTTGTTGCTATAATAAATTTAAAACTGATTTCTGGTTCCTTTTGAACCTTTTTTGTCCCATAATTTAAGACGTGGCGGCACGGTGGTTAGCAGATTCGCCTCTCAGCGCTAGGGATTCCTGGTTCGAATCCCCATCTGGGTGGAGTTTCCATGTTCTCCCCGTGTCTGCGTGGGTTTCCTCCGGGTTCTCCGGTTTCCTCCCACAGTCCAAAAACATGGATCAAGTTAATTGAATTCTGAAAATTGCCCCTGTAGAGTGTGTCTGTGTGTGTGAGTGAGTGTGTTCCCAGCGATGGATTGGCGCCCTGTCCTGGGTCTATCTGCCCAGCGCCCGAGACGTTCTCCCCTGGATGGGCATGGGGAACCCCACCGCGACCCTAATAGAGGATAAGCGGAAGATAATGAATTAATGAATGAATGAAAAAATATGAATATCATTAGGATAATCTGGTCTTTAATTGCATTCAGGTAGTCAGCTGACTTCATACAATTGCCTCATAATGTTTTTCTAAGCCTTAACGTAACCAAAAAACATTTCGGGCGCTGGGCAGATACACCCAGGACAGGGCACCAATCTATTGCTGGGCACACACACACTCACTCACACAGACACACAGACAAGCAAAGTCTATAAGGGGCAATTTAGTTTTATAAACCTTTAGTCAAATTCGGAATTTATAGCCTGAATTATCTTAATCTTGCTTTGAATGTTTAAAAGAGAGAGAGTATTGAAAAATCAAAATGGTTAAGACCAAATCCAAAGGACCAGGAAGGCTTTACGTATGTACGTCTGGCAATTCGATTGATAGCCCAACACCCTACTGAGCTACCACATCCACACATACACTCAACTATGATTACCACTTTCTTATCATTTCACATTCTTGTCTGCAGGAGAGCTACTCAGCGAGTTTGCCAACTACTTCCATTACGGCTACCATGAGTGCATGAAAAACCTGGTCCACTATCTGACCACAGTAGAGCGCACTGAAACCAAAGACGCCAAGTACGCCCGCATTCTGGCCTTTCTACAGTCTAAGGTGGTTTCCGAACCGGTGTTCGGGTCACGCTTTGAGCCTTCCCACACCACACCTGAACCTGTCGACTTCCTGTGCCAATTACGCCCTCCAACCGACTGTCATCAAAACCCTAATGAACCCATCTTCCAGCAGAGCCACAGCGGGCACTTGGCCTGGCACAGCTCTCCACTCACTTACCCACAACAGCACGGACTCGAGCATCATCATTACGTTAACTTCATGAGTCACGGATTGCACACGGCATCACACGTGGCTTTGTAGAATGTAGACTTTTTGTTCGTCTTTAATTTATATGTACACAGTTGTATAATTTTACATGTAGATATAAAAAATTTACAAACATATTTTGTAAATATCTGACTATATGTTCAATTTATATCAGAAAGAAAATGTTCTCCCAGTGTCTGTTTTCCAACACAATGCAAGAACATGCTAAAAGGTGTGCTATATCTCAAATCTAAAGATATATACTTATATATCTTTTTAGTTCAGATTATTCACATCTTAATCTTAAGATCTTTATCATGTTCTAAAAAATTTAAATAACATTGTTATTGTATTGGTGGAAAAAGCACTTTACTTTGACATGGATGATTACGTTATTGAAATACATGGTATAACTTTTTTCATCAACTAAATTATGTGTTCTAACAGTTTTAAATACAGGATTGATTTATGTCTCTATTCACAGGTTCAAATTACAAAAATAAGATTCATTTATTTAATTATTACCTTCCGCTAAACCTCTTATAGGTTCGTAGGGGGTGGGGGGGTTACCCATGCCCATCCAGGGGAGAATGTTTCAGGCAATGGGTAGATACACCCAGGACAGAGCGCCAATCAATCACTGGAGGCACACTCACTCACACACAAACAAGTACAATATGGGGCAATTTAAAGCATTTTATGTACCTTGAATCAATGTTTTTGGACTGTGGGAGGAAACCTGGAGAACTCAGAGAAAAGCCACGCAGACACGGGGCAAACATGCAAATTCCACCCAGATTGGAATTCCAACCGGGAATCCCCGGCGAATGTGCTAACCACTAAATCACCCCCCCCAAAAAAAATAAAATTAAGAATTTACAAAATATTAATGTCATGGACCAGTCAATATCAAAGAAAGGGAAAAAGAAGCCAGTGATTAGTGATGTGACTTTTCATACATGTATTAAAAGAAAGAGTGCGAGAGAGGGCTGAGGGTGATATGTCCATATAGTATGAGAACATATATATGCTTTATCCTCTATTAGGGTCGTGGTGGGGTTCCCCATGCACATCCAGGGGAGAACATCTCGGGCGCTGGGGAGATAAACCCAGGACAGGGCGCCAATCCATCGCTGGGCACACACTCACTCACACAAACACACTCTATATGGGGCAATTTTGAGAATTCAATTGACTTGATCCATGTTTCTGGACTGTGGGAGGAAACCGGAGAACCCGGAGGAAACCCACGCAGACACAGGGAGAACATGGAAACTCCAACCAGATGGGGATTCGAACCGGGAATCCCTAGCGCTGAGAGGTAAACGTGCTGACCACTAAGCCACCGTGCCGCCTAAATATATATATATAATTTTTCTATGATTGTTTTTTAATTGGTTGAAATTATATGAGTAAGTTATAGCAAACACATTTTTGCACTTGATCTGATATCTGAATAGGAACTTTTGTGGTATTTCTTTGCAAAAAATATTTTATACTTTTCCTTTGACTCTTTGGTTTGATTCTTGAAATCAATTGTACTAGGGAAAAAACTTTTTTTGACTTACTCATTACATCCTGGAACATTTTTTTGACACATGCTCTCAGCAATGTGTTTTAATTTTGCCACAGATCGCCCAGAAGTTCTGTTCATAGTGAATTGACAACAAAATTCTAAATAATGTTCTGCAAATGAACAAATTAAATAGTACATCTCAATTCCCAGCTGCTCTATATACAGTAATGTGCAAAATACTGCACTGTCTAAAGGGGCAGGTTTGCCCCACTATTAATCAATACGGTACACTTTGTGCTGGACAGCTAAATTATAAACTATACATTTAACAAGCCCTATCACATTCTCTTGCTGTATGTAGTCAAATGAGATGCTCATTACCCCCTGTGTTTAGGATTAGAGGTTAAAAAAAAAAAAAAGCTGGTAAAGTATTTTGGCCACCGGGGTGAAGAAAGGCCCTGACACTTTGGCCATATTCGCATATAATTTAACCAGGCTGCAGTGAGGCGTGACACTGATTGTCTCTGAGATGTCACTGGCTCAGCCTCCTTCTTTCTAACTGTATGGATTGAAAACCTCTCACGCCTCCACAAAAGGAAACAGCTACGCCCTTCTCCACCCTCTGTCTCAACCAGTCTTTACACCCTAAACACTCTAAACACACTAAATACCTTAAACACCCTAAGCATCAACCAGCAACCAGTCAGAGAGAATCTATTTATAATGCCGTGATTTTTTCCCTTTCTTGAAATAAAATGATGGTCTCCATGATGGTTTACATCCAACATCTGTACATATATTGGGTCAGTCCTATTGAGGACAAGGGTTGTTATGTGAAATTAAATGGATTCACTATTTTACAAAGGTAAAATAAATTTGACAATAAAAATAATTAGGTGGCTTAGTGGTTAGCACGTTCGCCTTTCAGCACTAGGGATTCCCAATTCGAATCCCCATCTGGGTGGAGTTTTCATGTTCTCCCCGTGTCTGCGTGGGTTTCCTCCGGGTTCTCCGGTTTCCTCCCACAGTCCAAAAACATGGAACAAGTTAATTAAATTCTCAAAATTGCCCCATATAGAGTGTGTCTGTGTGAGTGAGTGTGTACCCAGCGATGGATTGGCGCCCTGTCCTGGGTCTATCTGCCCAGCGCCAAAGACGTTCTCCCCTGGATGGGCATGGGGAACCCCACCACAACCCTAATAGAGGATAAAGCAGGAGATAATGAATGAATGAATGAATAAAAATAATTAATACATTTTTAAAGAAATTAACAGACATAAATGTAAAATGTAAGGGAGACAGTAAAATGATAATAATCGGTAGATTCGCTCTTATTCATTATTAATACATTTGATGTATAATATTATTTAAACAGTGGTACTTGACGTTACAACTGAGGTTTATAGCGCATAAACTCTTTACATAGAGTTATGAATTTTGAGGAACTAAATGATATTTAAAGATCTGGTGTTGATTGATGCTGAAACTTGATGTTTCGGGCTTAAGGTAAAGACCAGCACTGACAGAGCTGACCGTCCGACACACGCCCTTCGGACTTTTGTTTTCAAACTTTCTTGATGTATTCACGTGATAAAAGAGTGACCCCACATATAAATTAACAGAGGAAACGAGGTCCTGCTTTCCTGATTAGTTTAATTATTTTTCTATAAAGATGGAATAATTCATAGGGAGATTGGGGTATATAAATTCAGGAGGGGCTCTTTAGACTACTTGAACTTCATCCTTGAGTGAATCTGAAGGAAATAATCTTATATTAAATCATTTTCCTCTGGAGAACGACATAAAAGCAACGATTTAAAACCTTTCTTTTGGAAATACATTCATTTTTTTGTAAATATATAAACTGGCATTGTTTGAATGATCTTACAGCTTAGTTTTATGGATGCTCCAGTTAACACATGGTGAATATCACTAAATGTGATTAGCCTCCGTCATCGCCTTGTATACCAAACCCCAAAACCAAAACTCACAAAGAGGGCACAGAGACGGAAAAAATACCCATAATGCCATGAAAGGCTAGTGCTGTGAAAGAACACAGACAAACTAATATTGGTTTAAATCCCATTTCACTAGGCTTTATGAATAATAACTAATGGCACCCTGCTTGGAAATCTTCTCTTTTATGATGGAAATTGTTTAAGTTGCTCTGAGTTTTAAAGCAATGTGATGCTGAGCTGGTTAACTCAAAAATACCCAGATGTGTTCAGATAACTTTGTATTATCTCTTTAAAAGCGCGTAGTTCTGTCTAAACTCACAAAATTGTGGTCTGAAAAGTTCATTGTTCAAGAATTATTGAATTTTCACATAATTTGCATAACAATGCAGGTCGCTATGTTTAGTTTAGTTAATATAATCACAAATGTCATTTTTTTAAAACACAGTGGTTTCCTTTAGATGTTTTACAGTCATCACTTGATCAATACAATTTAAACCAAGAATTGACCCCCTCCAAAAAAATCCAAAAATAGACAAAACACAAAAGACAGACAGAAGGAGAATAGCTGGACGGATGGATAGATGGAAAATAGGAAGTAAAAAGTGAGGGATAAAGTCTCATCTTGTGTTCATCCGACCCAGAAGCACATGTTACCCCTCAACTCATTCATTCATTATCTTCCATTTGATCTATCCAGGGGAGAAGGTTTCAGGTGCTGGGCAGATACATGCAGGACAGGACCCCACACAGATACACACACAAACACATTTTAGGCAATTTAGAGCCTTCAATTTAACTTGAATTCATGTTTTTGGACTGTGAGAGAAAACCGGAGAACCCGGAGGAAACCCACGCAGACATAGGGAGAACATGGAAACTCTACCCAGACTGGGATCTGAACCTGGAATGCCCAGCGCTGAGAGGCGAATGTGTTAACCATTGAACCACCATGCCGCACCCACAATCATCTTTCCTTCTTTGCTTCCAGTAGCTGCCTGCTTTCACTCATTCACTGCCACTTAATCCTCTACTAGTGTTGTGGGGGGGGGGGGGGTTCCCCATGCCATCCAGGGAAAAGTGTTTCGGGCCCTGGGCAGTTACACCCAGGACAGGGTCCCAACTATTGCTGGGTAGACTCACTCACACAGACACACGCTATATTCCTTGTGCCATGTTTTTGGACTTTTGGGAGGAAACCGGAGAACCCAGAAGAAGCCCACGCGGACATGGGGAGAACATGGAAACCCAGATTGGGATTCGAACCTGCATCCCCAGCGCTGAGGGGTGAATGTACTAACCACTTTACTTAGTAATTGTACTATATATATTTATTATCTTAAACTGTGATTTAAATGAAGTAAGCATAAATGACACGAGAAAGACTTCATTATAAGCGGATTACTTTAATTATTCATTCATTCATTCATTATCTCACACTTTATCCTCTATTAGGGTCGCGGTGGGGTTCCCCATGCCCATCCAGGGGAGAACGTCTCGGGCGCTGGGCAGATAGACCCAGGACAGGGCGCCAATCCATCGCTGGGCACACACTCACTCACACAGACACTCCAAATTGGGCAATTTTAAGAATTCAATTAACTTGATCCATGTTTTTGGACTGTGGGAAGAAACCGGAGAACCCGGAGGAAACCCACGCAGACACGGGGAGAACATGGAAACTCCACCCAGATGGGGATTCGAACCGGGAATCCCTAGTGCTGAGAGGAGAACATGCTAACCACTAAGCCACCGTGCCGCCTTTACTTTAATTAACTGGTTTATTTTTTTGGATTTGATTTCCATTGTGAACTAAAACAAATGATTATTTTATTCTTTTTTCATTGCTTCTCTACTGTGACGGGGTTATGGAGCAGTGGTCGGTAGTCCAAACGTCCTGGCGCTTTTGTGTGCAGCAGTGAGAACACACACTGCAGATCATCCTGACTCTCACACACTTCACACAGCTGCAGCACTGCTGCCAGTTCAGCTACTACGAGGTGACCTGACCCAGAGGGGTCTAACCGGAGACAGGCCTGCTGCAGGGCCCGGCGCTTTTTGTGGAGCTGTAATACACACAATGAAATGATTGCACCTCATTGGTGCAGTTTCAAAGTCCACCAAAAGTCATTAAATAATGAAAAGTAAGAACACTAACCCTTTTCTTTATCTTGTTGCTCAGAGTTTCCAGGGAAGTGTTGCTTTTAACACTCTTCTCACTGTGCAAAGCGGCAGCCATGTTGGATCCATCTTTCCATAATTGTTCCAAGGAAGTAAAAGGTCTGAGAAATTCTCTATAAGATACTCTTATAAACAGAAGACAGGTATCCACATTAAAAATTATTATTGAAACATTATTGAATTTGAACTTTACAGATACTGAATTAGAGATTTAGTTGAGGTTCTATTTCTTAATGTGTACGTAGATGTTTACTGGGGCGGCACGGTGGCTTAGTGGTTAGCATGTTCTCCTCTCAGCACTAGGGATTCCCGGTTCGAATCGCCATCTGGGTGGAGTTTCCATGTTCTCCCCGTGTCTGCATGGGTTTCCTCCTGGTTCTCCGGTTTCCTCCCACAGCCCAAAAAGCATGGATCAAGTTAATTGAATTCTCAAAATTGCCCCATATAGAGTGTTTCTGTGTGTGTGTGTGAGTGAGTGTGTGCCCAGTGATGGATTGGCGCCCTGTCCTGGGTGTATCTGCCCAGCGCCCGAGACGTTCTTCCCTGGATGGGCATGGGGAACCCCCACCGCGACCCTAATAGAGGATAAAGCGGAAGATAATGAATGAATGAATGAATGAATAGATGTTTACTGGTTGGATTTGTATAATTAGGCACAGTGGTTAGCACGCTCGCCTCTCAGCGCTAGGGATTCCCGGTTCGAATCCCAATCTGGGTGGAGTTTCCATGTTCTCCCCGTGCCCAAGTGGGTTTCCTCCCACAGTCAAAAAACATGGATCAAAGTCAAGTGAATTCTCCAAATTGCCCCATATTGAGTGTGTTTGTGTGTGTGCGTGAGTGTGCCTAGTGATAGATTGGCTTTACATAGATTGGTGTATCTGCCCAGGGCCCGAAACATTCTCCCCTGGATGGACATGGGGAACCCCACCGCAATCCTAGTAGAGGATAAAGCGGAAGATAATGGTTGGATGGATTTGTATAATTAGGTTTTTTTTATAATCAGTTTTATTTTGCAGGTAAAGTACGAATTTCATCTCATTTTATTATTCTTAATATAATTTTCTATTATGGTCAAGGAAGGGGTTCCCCATTCCCATAAAGAGGAGAACATCTGAGGCAGGGGCAGATACTTCCAGAACAGGACACTAAATCCATCCCTCAGCAGACATTCACACACACGTTATACTGTATAGGAGAAATTGAAATGGGGAAATTTTGTTTTTGAGTAGTTTCTCTCAATTAACCTTTTAAAGAATTTTGGTCCAATAGTGGCCAACAACATTACCTTCGCCATAACTAATAAGTCACATCCCCACACAGGGTAATACATTATGGAAGCATGTATGCAGTTACAGTACTTGGAAACCATTGGAAAACAATTTTGTGGCATTTCAATTTAATTGTTGTTATGTGAATGACATTATATGTGTGTTTTTTTTTTGGTCATTTAGCTGACACTTTTATCCAAAGTGACTTGCAAAGCGAGCACAGGGTTGATACAACATCCCTGAAGCAATGACAGTTAAGGGTTTTGCTCAAAGACCCACATTGGTAACTTCAGTGGACCTGGGATTTAAACCCACAACCTTCTGATTGACAGCTCAACACCCAAACCACTGAGCTACCACAGGTTAATCTGTAATTCCTGTTACCTGCCATCATGGTTGGTGTCGAACTTGTTAGTGAGCACCTCACACTCGTATGGGGTGAGCTCACTACACAGGCTCATCAGGACGTCCCGAAACTCCTCACGACTCACACAGCCTGAACCCAGCACGTCCAGGTCTGAGAACATCCGATGTAAGCGGTCTACAGACAGCTCAACCTGATTACAGGGAGAAAACATCTATTCACTCAGAGTGTGAGAATTAAATTGAGAGACAGTTACAGAGACAAAGGCTAACATAAACTAAAATAATGCAACTGTCAAAATATATGCGTTGCTTATAAAATAAGTGTAGACGTCGCCAGGGCCCAAAACTAAAAGCAATAAGCACACAGACAGACCTTGGCACGGATGTTGTGTTTGAGGATATCTGTGGCATAGCTGAGGGTGTTGGAGAGGCGCATCAGGTCAGCATCACCGCGTTTGGGTGGACAGTGCTTGGCGTTTGGATACCGGTTTGATCCAGCCGACGGACCGAACTGCCTCAGTAACTGGTCAAACTCCAGTGTACCATCCTGCCGAGTCAGCAGAGATTCCCAGAGACGCCTCACTTCTCCTCGGGTCACCTCACCCTGCACTGGCAACCTACCACAAGAGTTAAAGGAAATACAGAAATGTAGAAAAATAGGTTTTTAAAAAGTACAAATAAAGAAAGTAAATATTCAATGTACAGATTGTGTAATGAACAAGTATTGATTAATTAAAAAATAAAAATCTTTTCTGTTCAGGTGTTTTGGGAATGGTGCTGTAAATGTGCTTACAGAATAAATGTCGGTGATCTAAATGATAACAGAATGAACGGTGATGCTATGAAAGTGGTAAACGAATGAATTAAAGCTTTAGACAATGATTCTGCCTCTTTCACCTCTGAAGCCCCAGTTTCTCTTAAAGATCATACAGATCTCTTTTCCCAAATTTCACCCCACTTCTTTCCCTCCCCCACAGAACAATTCCACCAGCCTAAGCTGAATCCAAGCCGGGATTTGGCAACCGAATGCAGTGAAGCGTCTCACACGGGAGTTGGAACCTTACAGCCTTATACCAGCAGTGCTAAATAAAGGCCAACACTGTGAGAGAACCTCATCCCTCATGCAGACACACACACACACACACACACACACACACACACACACACACACATATATATATATATATATATATATATATATATATATATATATACATACACACACATATATATACACAAACTACATTTTTGACTAACATCATTTTAACAATGTTTAAATACCACCTGCCAGTTACACTAAAAACCTTAATCATGATGTAGTTTTGGGTTTTTTTTTTGGTAAGACTTTTTGTATAAATTTGATTCCTTATTGTTCAAATGAAGTTTAATATAAAAATTGGTATTGGTTTGTTGAATTCTAGTTTTAAAATATAATAGAACATAGATTTAAAACAATTATATTTCAGTTAGATATAATAGAGCATAGATAAAAAAAATAATTATATTATAGTTTGTTTTATATATATATATATATATATATATATATATATATATATATATATATATATATATATATATATATATATCTTATAACATTAATTAACATCATTTTTAATTGTTTACATTTGTTCAGCTTTGTCAATTACTAATGATTGCATTGTTGCTGATTGTTGCCATTTTTATTTTTATTGGATTTGTTTAGTTCGATTGATTGTGCATTGTTAGTGATTAGTTGTAGTTCTTGTCGCTGCTTTTTAGTTAGTTAGTCCGGGTATGGTTGATTTATTGTTTTGTTGTATTTTTCAGTTAATTTATATTTGAATAATTTTATAATTAAGGGAAAGGGTCGCAGCTTTTGTTTGGTTCTGTTTTCTGTTTTAACGTTTTACCTCAGTGTTGTATTTGTTTTGTAGTATTTAATTTCATAATGTGTAATGTGAGTTTTGCTGAAGTTATTCTGTTAGTTACTCTAAGTTTAGTTCAGTTTTTTGATGTTATATTATATTTCGAGCAGTTTCTGTTTAGTGCATGTTTTTATAACTTCTGTTTATAATATTTTATATGTTTCTCATTCAGTTTTAAATTTCGAATTTACTTATTTTAGGCCATTGTTTTATTTTTGCTTTTCTTTCTTTTTTTCTTCTTTGTTAATAACGATCACTCTGATTCTCTGACCTCAAAGTCAGAGGGTAGGATTAAACGCGAGTGCTGTGGGAATGAATGAAAGAAGCAACAGTTTCCCTCTCACACTGCTCGCGGCGGGAAGCAGGGGCATTGGCACAGATACACCAAACAGACCTTCTGTGAACTTGGCTGCTCCAAAGCCTATTAAGAGTCACTAATCTGAGAGCTGGCGAAGACAGTGTACCTTGGTGTGGTTGGCACTCTTTCTCCGTCTCCTTCTAACTGTTCCCCTCTCTCTCTGCCAGGGCCACACCACAGATTATGCAAATCCACTCGCACCCAAACCCCCCTCTCCTATTCCCTTTAGCGCCCTAGTCCTTTTAGACCTCCAAAAAAATTGAACATGGAATAAAAGAGGGTGATGAAGAAGAAAAAGAGAAGGGTGGGAGAGTAAAGCAAATGACAAAAGGGTCCAGGGAAAAGCTGGGGGTCTGGGTGAAGAGGTAAACAAATAAATAAACTATCTGAGGAGGGCGAACGTTAACCTAGAGGGTTCTCGTGAGAGACATGTTAGTGGAGAGACAGATTAAAGTACACTGTGAATGAAGATCATCAGCTGAAAAGGCTTAAAATCCCGACTGAACCTTAACATGAGCTCGAATGGCTTTGATAGCAAGGTTTTAAAAAAAAAGGACAAAACGATAAGAGACAGCAGATTTTTTGGGTAAAGTGAATTAAACTGTCATGATAATGATGCATTAAAAGGCCATTGAAGGTCTGTGTATATAACAGTAATCAGTTTAGCCAGAAAGAATTAGAGAGAACTGTTTCATAACACTTATGGTTTTGTTACCTCCCTCCTGAATATAGGTTTCTTCAGGCCTGTCACTGTAATTTATGACACAGCATGCAAATCTTTACCCAGTTGGATTTTTTCCACTAAATCAAGCTTGTAGCATAGGCTGGGTAAACAAATGTCAGGGGCTTCATCAATCTAGGCAGCATCTATACCAACAAAATTTTAAAATCTGGTACTCTGGTACTCTTAAACTGGTTTAAAAACTCACTAAGCAGTTCTAAGAAACTACTGAAGATGCATCACTTTAACAAATATCTGTTGTAAAAAAAAAATTTTTTAAAAAAAGGATGGGGCACAGCATCAAATAACAATCAGGTTTGATGCATTTACAGTGTAGTTGGTTTTCTGCATAGCTTCTGACTTGTGATGTTCTCATTTGTAAGTCGCTTTGGATAAAAACGTCTGCTACATGACTAAATGTAAATGTAATGTACATTTCACTTATACTATCATCCACCACCCTAATAACACATGCTCTGTCGGGATCCTGATCATCAGAGAACAGAGTAAAGGGGACTAACAAATTATGTGGAGAGACCGACTTGGGACAGTTAAACTGCAGCACGAGATGTATAAAGTTTATAGAGCGGGGTGGAGAGTCTCATTAGGCTGTCACATTGATATTCATTAAGCCAAATGTTAGCTGGTTAACTCACACAATTAAGGTATCATTTACCACAAGAAAGACCCTCCTTTCCTATCACATTGTATTAGACTACAAAAGGGATTTAAACCCCCTGATACAGTCGGAAAGTGGGCGCATATGTGTGAAGTGTGGGCTTCGAGGACTTCTCATGTGGAGGCTGGAAGTCCATCTGTGTGTAAATGTTTCTTTCTTTATAAAGTTATCAAATCACATATGGCACATGTGTAGCCATAGTCCTACCGTGGTAAAGCTAATGGAGTGAATATCCTTTAAATCCTCATTCACATGTATATATACATAGAACCTTTGTTGTCCAAAGTTGATGATCAACTCTAAATCAGGACTGGGCAATTTTTTTTTGAGAGACCACATGAGATACTGGATTGTTGTAAATAGCTGGGCCTATTTAGATTTGTACATTTGCATTAAATAAGCATAGTGCACACACTCATTTATATTTAATATCTAATCTTATGAAGCCTTATATCAGGTGTGATGTTCCTGTGACATTATATTTAGGCTTTTAGAGTATTTGTTATAAACTAACCTCTTGAGGAGGCGGCACGGTGGCTTAGTTGTTCGCACGTTCGCCTCTCAGCGCTAGGGATTCCCGGTTCGAATCCCCATCTGGGTGAAGTTTCCATGTTCTCCCCGTGTCTGCGTGGGTTTCCTCCGGGTTTCTCCGGTTTCCTCCCACAGCCCAAAAACATGGATCAAGTCAATTGAATTCTCAAAAATTGCCCCGTTTAGAGTGTGTCTGAGTGAGTGAGTGTGTGCCCAGCGATGGATTGGCGCCCTGTCCTGGGTCTATCTGCCCAGCGCCCGAGACGTTCTCCCCTGGATGGGCATGGGGAACCCCACTGCGACCCTAATAGAGGATAAGCGGGAGATAATGAATGAATGAATGAATGAATGAATAACCTCTTGAGGAGTTGATACAAGTCCTCTTGAGTGAGCCGTCTGCTGTTTTTTTCATCCTGCTCCTCAAAAGCTCTCAGTAGATCCCTGTAATGCTGCGTCACCAGGTTCCTGATGGTCCTAGACAGCTACCACATACATACCAGCTCGGTTTTAGGCAGGTTTCAACAAACATTAAAATAGAAATTAGTAAAAATGAAATTATGTGAAATACGATTACCTTTGCATAACACGTTATTTTTTCAGCTTACATTTTGCTTTATTAATTGGTTTAAGGACTAAAAACTGCTAAGTGTTAATTATATACTGACTGGAACAACAGTTTAGAGTTAGTGCAATTTTGCAGATGACTGTGTGTAGATGACGTTTGTTGAGGTAACATTTAAAACAGGTTGAAATGAATCCATAAATGTTTAAATATAAATATATTTTAAAGTCAAGAGACAAAAACAGTATTTCATCTTCACACTGATTACCTTATTGTCTCGCTGGCCTTCATCCCTCATTCCTTCCTCCTCATTTGAGATGAACTTTGAAGACGCATAATTCGGAGTAGTCTTGTCAGCCTCAAACAAACTGGGGGCTCCTTTTCTGCAAAGGGAGTGTTTTTTTTACATTAAACAAAATCTCCACTAAGTCCATGAAGACGTTATGTGGTTAAATTCCCAAGTCCATAGTTTAATTGTGGTTTTTGCGCTTGAGTGCTGCTATGGGAACTGATGTTGTAGGATAAAGGCCTGAGGGGTCAAGTGGTCAGGGTGGCTTTAGGGCTGTGGGGCGTGTTGAAACCAGGAGTGCACCTGACGTTTCTGAAAACCGAAACAGAGCCAGCTAGGCAACCACGTGAGAAAGTAACCAGGCACAAAACCCAATCAAGGCTAATGCGCTCCCTGTACGCTTGGTTGGCTTGATAGGGGATGGAGTGGGTGACCGCCAGGGCCAGGGCTTCTTTTGTCCGTGGAGTGGGACAGCGTCCAGGGCTGATGTGGGCGGATCACATGCTGGACAGGTCATGCTTGGGAGCTAAGAGAGCCATGCTTGTTGAAATGATAGAAAACGGGCGGAAAAAGGGGGAGTAAATGTTGGGTCCTTCTGGCCTTAAACATATCCTTAGCTTTAGCCTTAGCAAAAAAAAAAAAAAAGCACTACCAGTGTGAATACCAGGTGCGTCTGCACACAAGAGAATGGAAATTACTACACTGTGAAGTCTGAACAGTTGAGAAAACCAAAAATGTCCTCTTTAAATTAAATTAAATGTATGTATTAGGATATAATAATAACACCTGATCTATAGAAAGTCTTAAAATTAGGTAAATACAATTATGGTCAATGATACTGATATCCAGGAGTATGAATCAATCATTTGTCAAAAGTTCAATAAGGAAAAATAACAATACAACAAAAATACAAAATATAAAAATAACCAAATAAAAATTCATTCATTCATTCATTATCTCCCGCTTTATCCTCTATTAGGGTCGTGGTGGGGTTCCCCATGCCCATCCAGGGGAGAACGTCTCGGGCGCTGGGCAGATAGACCCAGGACAGGGCGCCAATCCATCGCTGGGCACACACTCACTCACACAGACACACTCTATAGGGGAGTTATATATTTTTTTTAGAATTCACTTAACTTGATCCATGTTTTTGGACTGTGGGAGGAAACCGGAGAACCCGGAGGAAACCCACGCAGACACGGGGAGAACATGGAAACTCCACCCAGATGGGGATTCGAACCGGGAATCCCTAGCGCTGAGAGGCGAACGTGCTGACCACTAAGCCACCATGCCGCCCAAATAAAAATTTGACAGAAAAAATATTAAATTAAAAGCAATATCAGGAAGTTATTACTGCTGTTATTAACCTGTGTTTATATAAAAAAATTATACCTATCTGGATCCATCCATCCAACCATTATCTTCTGCTTAATCCTATAGGCTACTAGGGTCGCAGGCACACACTCCCTCACTCACTCACTCACACTCATTCACACACACTATTTGGGGCAATTTCCAGCAGCCATTCCAACTTGAATCCATGTTTTTGGACTGCCGGAGCAAACCGGAGAACCCAGAGAACACCCACGAGATCACAGGAAGAACATGGATTAAGTGACCTTTCTATATATCGAAATGTTCTACAGTCAAATGTAAGGCCACCCATTTAAAAACAAGACAATTCAATCTCTCATCTCCAGGCTGGCATAGTGGCTTGGTGGTTAACATGTTTTCCTCTCAGCACTGGGGATCTGGGTTTGAATCCCGTTCTCTCAGTGTCTGCATGGGTTTAATCAGGGGACTCCATTTTTTCCCCCACAGTGTGCCCAGTGAGAGTGTGCACAGTGAAAGATTGGCATCCTGTTATGGGGTGTTTGCCCAGTGCCCCCCCCCCCCCCCCAAGGATTAAGTGGAAAATAATACATACATATATATATATATATATATATATATATATATATATATATATATATATATATATATATATATATATATATCCATCCATCCATCCATTATCTTCCGCTTGTCCGGGGTTCGGGTCGCGGGGGCAGCAACCGAAGTAGGGAGACCCAGACCTCCCTCGCCCCAGCCACCAGCTCGACGGGGGGAACCCCGAGGCGTTCCCAGATCAGCTGAGAGATATAATCCCTCCAGCGTGTCCTGGGTCTTCCCCGGGGCCTCCTTCCAGCCGGACTTGCCTGGAAAACCTCCCTAGGAAGGCGCCCAGGAGGCATCCTTACCAGATGCCCGAACCACCTCAACTGGCTCCTTTCAATGCGGAGGAGTAGCGGCTCCACTCCGAGTCTCTCCCGGATGACCGAGCTTTTCACCCTATCTCTAAGGGAGAGCCCAGCCACCCTGCGGAGAAAACCCATTTCGGCCGCTTGTATTGGCGATCTTGTTCTTTCGGTCAATACCCAAAGCTCATGACCATAGGTGAGGGTCAGAACGTAGATCGACTGGTAAATCGAGAGCCTTGCCTTGTGGCTCAGCTCCTTCTTTACCACAACAGACCAGTATAGAGTCCACATCACTGCTGACCCCGCGCTGATCCGTCTGTCAACCTCACGCTCCATCTTACCATCACTCATGAACAAGACCCCGAGATACTTCAACTCCTCCACTTGAGGCAAGATCTGATCCCTGACCCAGAGAGGACTCTCCACCCTTTTCCGACTGAGAACCATGGCCTCAGATTTGGAGGTGCTGATTCTCATCCCAGCCGCTTCACACTTGGCTGCAAACCGATCCAGCAAGAGCTTAAGTCCGCAGCCTGATGATGCCAACAGGACCACATCGTCTGCAAACAGCAGCGACGTGACCCTTAGATCAACAAACCGGACACCCTCCATCCCCTGGCTGCGCCTAGAAATTTTGTCCATATAAATAATGAACAGAACCGGTGACAAAGGACAGCCCTGACGGAGTCCAACCCTCACTGGAAACAAGTCCGACTTACTGCCGGCCATGCGAACCAAGCTCCTGCTTCGCAAATATAGGGACTGAATGGCACGTAGTAAGGAGCCATGTACCCCATACTCACGAAGCACCTCCCACAAAATACCCCGAGGGACACAGTCGAAAGCCTTCTCCAGATCCACAAAGCACATGTAGACTGGATGGGCAAACTCCCATGAACCCTCAAGGATCCTGGAGAGAGTGAAGAGCTGGTCCAGTGTTCCACGACCAGGACGAAAACCACACTGCTCCTCCTGTATCCGAG
>JAFMOD010000520.1:104019-147575 GCA_019802435.1 Corydoras maculifer
ATAAAGCAGAAGATAATGGATGGATGGATGTTTTAAACAGTGATGTCAAAGGTATCCCAGTGATAGATTGGCGCCCTGTCCTGGGTGTATCTGCTCAGCGCCCGAGACGTTCTCCCCTAAATGGGCATGGGGAACCCCACCACGACCCTAATAGAGGATAAAGCGGGAGATAATGGATGAATGAATGAATGTCAAAGGTAAAAGTGTGAGATTTAGGATCAGAGCAGGACTATACTCACTGAAAAGCATGAAGAAGTGAGAAATACTCTGCCTGAAAGAGTCGATTCAGTTTGACCTCTGCAGCAGTGAGTGTAGAAACATTACTCTGGTTGTCCTCCGAGTGAAAACTGCTCGCTCAAACATACCCACACACATGCACACACACACACACACACACATGCACGCACGCACGCACGCACACACACACACACACGCGCACGCACGCACGCGCACACACACACACACACACATACACACACACACACACACAAGCACACACAGTAAGCAATATGAATAAATAAATCTTAGATCTCTGTATTTAAAGACTATAATTTCTATAATAATAATAATAATAATAATAATGGGAGGCACGGTGGCTTAGTGGTTAGCATGTTCTCCTCTCAGCGCTAGGGATTCCCGGTTCGAATCCCCATCTGGGTGGAGTTTCCATGTTCTCCCCGTGTCTGCGTGGGTTTCCTCCGGGTTCTCCGGTTTCCTCCCACAGTCCAAAAACATGGATCAAGTCAATTGAATTCTTCAAATTGCCCCATATAGAGTGTGTTCGTGTGAGTGAGTGTGTGCCCAGCGATGGATTGGCGCCCTGTCCTGGGTCTATCTGCCCAGCACCCGAAACGTTCTCCCCTGGGAAAAAAAAGAAACACAGGTATAAAGAGGACATGAAGATGCTACACATTATTCCTCATGCCCATCCAGGGGAGAACGTTTCGAGCGCTGGGCAAATACAACCAAAACAGAGCACCAGTATATCACTAGGAACACTCACTCACACAGACACACACTCGACAGTATATGGGGCAATATAGAGCAGCCAATTTACCTTAAATCCATGTTTTTGGGCTGTGGGAAGAAACCAGGGAACCAACACGGACACGGGGAGAACATGAAAACTCCACCCAGATTGAGATTCAAACCTGCGCTGAAAGGAGAACATGCTAACCATTAAGCTTGAGCTTTTATTTATTTAAATAATTGTTCCACTCAATCTTAATGTCCTGTTATTATTATTTCAAAATGCCGGAAATCATTATAAACACTTCTGCCATTAAAGCAACTCAGTGACACTTGACTCCCATGTTTCAAATCCAAAATAATTATTTATAGTTTTATTTTCAGTCTCATTTTTTACTTTACTGGTGTTGAACTTTTATAATAAAACAGTGCCAACCTGTTTTCTTTGAGGTGGCGCTATGCACTGTGCTCTTAGCGGGACATCGAGACATCTTCTCAGACATCTTCTCAGACATCTTCTCAGACATCTTCCCACCAAATTTGCTAATTTTTCGTCTTTGGTTTCTTGTGTATTATCATTGCTGCTTATACAACCCTCATCTTCAAATCATCTCAGTTACTGAATCTTGTGTTTTGGAAACGTTTTAATGAAGTTCAGACCACAATTTGGACTGTATTCCATTTCTTGAGGCTGAACCTGGATTAGGAGACTTTATGAGCCAGACCTCTGCCTCACATGTCTAATAGAATCCCACAGCAGGATCAGCGTGCGTTGCTACAGTTACTCAGTCCTGCTCCTGGAGACGCTGTTTGCCCAACTTTTTGCTCATCGCTAAATCTCTTAAGCTGTGGACATCCTGCGTAAAGAGAGAATTGGGCGTCTACACACAGTGTGTGCCCCTGCTGACCTGGGGCACAGGAGAACTATGGGATATAAGCCTGTTATAACTGCAGTCAGTTTAAGTACAAGAGTTAGGCGGTGCAAGGTCGTGAGTCGTGTGGCATCTGTTGGCAGGATGGTGCCAAGTTTATGAAGTGGGTACAGGTTCTATTTCTCATATTAATGGATGAGCAGTTAGTTCATGTTTACGGAATTGGCTTTAAAAATAGATCTTGGCTTTAATGCTGTGAAAATCCCATCTCAGTAAATTTCAACAATAAAATATTCATTCATTATCTCCCGCTTTGTCCTCTACTAGGGTCGCGGTGGGGTTCCCCATGCCCATCCAGGGGAGAACGTCTCAGGCGCTGGGCAGATAGACCCAGGACAGGGCGCCAATCCATTACTGGGCACACACTCACTCACACACACACTCTTTATGGGGCAATTTGGAGAACTCAATTGACTTGATTGATTTTTTGGACTGTGGGAGGAAACCGGAAAACCCGGAGGAAACCCACGCGGACACGGGGAGAACATGGAAACTCCACCCAGATGGGGATTCGAACCGAGAATTCCTAGTGCTGAGAGGAGAACATGCTAACCACTAAGCCACCGTGCCGTCCACAATAAAATATCATTCATTTATTTATTATCTTCCGCTTTATCCTCTACTAGGGTCGAAGGGGGTTCTCCATGCCCATTCAGGGGAGAATGTTTCGGGCGCTGGGCAGATACACGTAGGACAGGGCGTCATTATTTTACTGTGAACCCACTCACTCACTCACACAAACACACACTATACAGTATGGGGCAATTTAGAACATTTAATTAACCTTAAACCCAGGTTTTAGGACTGTGGGAGGAAACCCACATGGACACGGGGAGAACATGGAAACTCCACCCAGACTGGGATTCGAACCTGGAATCCCTAGCGCTGAGAGGCGAATGTGCTAACCACTAAGCCACCGTGCCTCCCCCCTGTTTAATGTCATTCATTCATTCATTATCTCCCGCTTTATCCTCTATTAGGGTCGTGGTGGGGTTCCCCATGCCCATCCAGGGGAGAACATCTCGGGCGCTGGACAGATAGACCCAGGACAGGGTGCCAATCCATCGCTGAGCACACACTCACTCACTCACACAGACACACTCTAAACAGGGCAATTTTTGAGAATTCAATTAACTTGATCCATGTTTTTGGACTGTGGGAGGAAACCGGAGAACCCGGAGGAAACCCACGCAGACACGGGGAGAACATGGAAACTCCACCCAGATGGGGATTCGAACCGGGAATCCCTAGTGCTGAGAGGAGAACGTGCTGACCACTAAGCCACCGTTCCTCCCATTATTATTATTATTATTATTATTATTATTATTATAAGAAAAATATGAAGAGAGAAAGATGAAGGAGAAGAAGGAGAAGGCTACATAAAAATATTTGTTAATTTGTATATTTTTAACCCAGAAATAGTTTCTCTCTCTCTCTCTCTCTCTCTCTCTCTCTCTCTCTCTCTCTCTCTCTCTCTCTCTCTCTCTCTCTCTCTCTCTCTCTCTCTCTCTCTCTCTCTCTCTCTCTCTCTCTCTCTCTCTCTCTCTCTCTCTCTCTCTCTCTCTCTCTCTCTCTCTCTCTCTCTCTCTCTCTCTCTCTCTCTCTCCTGTTTGGTAATGTAAAGCTTTAATAATGTGTATGATGTATACAGGCTCTGCTCTTTGTGTGGTTTCGCTTATTTCACTGTGTGAAGAGCTGCACTATTTTTTCCTTTGGCAGGTTTCCTTCGAACCTGGAATCCCTAGAGCTGAGAGGAGAACACGCCAACCACTAAGCCACTGTGCCGCCCCCCTATTTAATATCTGTTAAGTAAATTAATAGTATAGCTTCAAATACTTAAAATGTAGCCCATAAATAATTGTTATATAAAGGTAGTGACTAAACTGTAATGAGTAAGTGAATGAGTTAGTAGATTAGAATGAGGTAACTGTAGTGAGATCGGACCGATGTGAACTGGCCATGATCCTGTGTGTGACACCATTTTGGCTCCGGTCCTGAAACGTCCGGAGGAAGTGGATGTAGTCGATGCTGCCCTTTCGCAGCTCCAGTCCACAGCGTGAGAGGAAGTTTTTCTGCTGCTCCCTTTTTAGCCGCAGGTCAAAGGTAGAAAGCACCTGAAAGAAGTCCTCCACACTCACCTGCACACAGGTTAAGCAGTGCAGGTCAAAGCAGAATAATGGAGCAAATGATGTAGTACATCAGCAAAGGAGTGTAATACCCGCCCACAGCCGATTGGATCTCGCTTATCGAACTCTGCCTTCATCTTGTGAACACCTTCTCTCAGCTTATTCTTCAGCCACATCTCCATAGAGACGGATGTCTGGTTTTCCTCCTCTAGCTTCAACGGGGTCTTGGCATGAGCTGTTTGAGGCAAAAGGAAAGATGGAAGATAATTTAAAATATTGTCCATTCATTCAGTGTGTTTCACTCAATCATCTACTAGGGTCGTGATGGGGGGGGGGGGGGGGTTCCCCATGCCCATCAAGGGGAGAACATTTTGGGCGCTGGGCAGATACACACAGGACAGAGTGCCAATCTATCACTGGACACTCTCACTTACACAGACACACTCTATATGGGGCAATTAAGAGTATTCAATTAAAAAATGTTGTTTTTCTTTGAGGGCGGCACGGTGGCATAGTGGTTTAGCATGTTCGCCTCTCAGCGCTAGGGATTCCCGGTTCGAATCCCTATCTGGGTGGAGTTTCCATGTTCTCCCCATGTCTGCGTGGGTTTCCTCCGGGTTCTCCGGTTTCCTTCCACAGTCCAAAAGCATGGATCAAGTCAAGTGAATTCTCCAAATTGCCCCATATAGAGTGTGTGTGTGTGAGTGAGTGTTCTCCCCGTGTCTGCGTGGGTTTCCTCCGGGTTGTCCGGTTTCCTCCCACAGTCCAAAAACATGGATCAAGTCAATTGAATTCTTCAAATTGCCCCATATAGAGTGTGTCTGTGTGAGTGAGTGAGTGAGTGTCTGCCCAGCACCCGAAACGTTCTCCCCTGGGAAAAAAAAGAAACACAGGTATAAAGCACGGCGGCACGGTGGCATAGTGGTTTAGCATGTTCGCCTCTCAGCGCTAGGGATTCCCGGTTCGAATCCCCATCTGGGTGGAGTTTCCATGTTCTCCCCGTGTCTGCGTGGGTTTCCTCCAGGTTCTCCGGTTTCCTTCCACAGTCCAAAAGCATGGATCAAGTCAATTGAATTCTCCAAATTGCCCCATATAGAGTGTGTCTGTGTGAGTGAGTGTGTGCCCAGCGATGGATTGGCGCCCTGTCCTGGGTCGATCTGCCCAACGCCCGAGACGTTCTCCCCTGAATGGGCATGAGGAACCCCACCGACCCTAATAGAGGATAAAGCGGGAGATAATGAATGAATGAATGTTTTACTTTGAATCATATTTAATTTAAACCCCTAAATATACACTACTACATGTCTAAGTGGTTCCGAGGGATATCAGGTTCGAAGTAAATCTTGCTGGAGGTTATATGTTCTCCCCGTGTCCAAGTGGGTTTCCTCCGGATTCTACATTTTTCTCCCACAGTTCAAAAGACGTGGATTTATGGTGAAATTAAATGCTCTAATTTGTGTGTTATTTTTCATATACTGGACACTTCAGCCAATCCTTCTCCCAGCACTGTGCCATGAGCACTGCAGCGGAATGTCGTCTCCATCAAACTGCATTTAAACCAAATACAAGACGAGATTTATGAGTACAGTGATGCATTAAAAGTTTAGCAGAAAGTTAATTGATTAAGCTTAGTATCGAGAACCCGTGAGCAGCCCGAAATCTACATTGTATGAGTTCTTAAATGGCGGTCACTGTGTATTGCCATGACTTTACTGACTTTACCATTGCACCAGCAGCGAGAAAACCTCAGCTTGACCAGTTAATTTTGTTTTTGTGACATTGCTAGGCTTAAATATCATAAATACAGTATGTTTTCATAGGTAAACCCTTCATTTCTACTCTTATTGTTTCCACTTATCTTCTGTTTTATCCTCTACTAGGGTCGCGGGTGGGTTCTCCATGCCCATGCTGTAGTCCCTGTAGTGATCCTCATATGTGTGTTAATGTGTGTTGTGCTGGTACAGTGGAATGCCTTTAGTAGTAATCCAGGTCATTATGGTTTATTTGTATAGTATTTACTTTGTAAATCCTGAGCCTCGGTGAGGGCTGAGTGCTGATCCTCCTTTACGTCACTGCTTTTGCTGCTTTTCTGCAATCCTAGTTTCTTTAGCAAGATGTTGAGCTTCACAGCTCCAAATCCTTCAGTGTCCATCCTAACAAGTCAACAGGTAAAGACCCTTTATTGACTATTGTACTTTTACAAGATTGTAGTTCCAAGACATCAAGTCTTACCGTTTCCAAAACTTGTCAAATTCCCGTTGGTACAAGTGCAGCTCAAGTTTCTCCAGAATGTCCTTCAGCTGAGGTGCAGAGATCCAGTTCTGCCTGTCAGAGCCTTCACCTCTAAAGCTTTCTATACACTCCAGAAACCTGTGAACATCAAAAAGATGGATTTTAATTTTGTAAAGTGATAATGACATGACGTGTTTTTAGGTTTTGCAAACCTGATTCATTACACCTCTAAGCTCTCATACTGATGTTATATACAAAAGTCATATTAGACATAAACTTCATTGTCATTCATATTTACAGGTACAGTGTGCATAAAAATAAGATTATGTCACCTTGGCTCAAGGTAGTTGTAAATGGTTTTCCTATACGTCTAAATTAGTGCAAACTGTAGCAAATAAATATATGTATGTACAACAGCAAGAAATTTACAATGTATGGAGCGTAAGTCCAGTATCACTGTCCGTAAGGTAGTATCACTAAGCAGTTTAAACTACTGAAGACGCATATCTTTAACAAATACCTGTTGTAAAAAACTCATTCACTCATTATCTCCCGCTTTATCCTCTATTAGGGTCGCGGTGGGGTTCCCCATGCCCATCCAGGGAAGAATGTCTCGGGTGCTGGGCAGAGAGACCCAGGACAGGGCGGCAATCCATCGCTGGACACACACTCACTCACTCACACAGACATACTCTATGGGGCAATTTTGAAAATTCAATTGACTTGATCCATGTTTTTGGACTGTGGGAGGAAACCGGAGAACCCGGAGGAAACCCACACAGACACAGGGAGAACATGGAAACTCCACCCAGATGGGGATTCGAACCGGGAATCCCTAGAGCTGAGAGGCGAACGTGCTAACCACTAAGCCACCGTGCTGTTGTAAAAAATAAAAAAAAAAAATTTTTTTTTTTTTTTTTTAAAAAAAGAATCAAGTAACAATCAGGTTTGATGAATTTACAGTATAGTTGGTTTTCTACATAACTTCTGACTTGTAATGTTCTCATTTGTAAGTCGCTTAAAAGCATCTGCTAAATGACTAAATGTAATGTAAATGTAAATGTAAATGGAGCATATACTGTAGTATTCAGTCATTTGCATACAGTATGTAATGTGTGTGTAAACATATGGTGTAAAAACCATATGGAAATCCCAGAGTAAAATTTTCAAGGAAACTTAGAGTGTTCGTATGTTACACACACAAGGAATTTGGTTTCGGAATGATGGTGTCTCTCTAGTAATATTACAGAACACTTTCAATTTACTGTATGTACAAATAACAAACGCACTGTACAATGTGCTTATGAAAAAAATAAAATATAACATGTTATAATATGGGGCGGCACGGTGGCTTAGTGGTCAGCACGTTCGCCTCTTAGCACTAGGGATTCCCGGTTCGAATCCCCATCTGGGTGGAGTTTCCATGTTCTCCCCGTGTCTGCGTGGGTTTCCTCCGGGTTCTCCGGTTTCCTCCCACAGTCCAAAAACATGGATCAAGTTAATTGAATTCTCAAAATTGCCCCATATAGAGTGTGTCTGTGTGAGTGAGTGTGTGCCCAGCGATGGATTGGTGCCCTGTCCTGGGTGTATCTGCCCAACGCCCGAGACGTTCTCCCCTGGATGGGCATGGGGAACCCCACCGCGACCCTAATAGAGGATGAAGCGGAAGATAATGAATGAATGAATGAATGAATGTTATAATAAGGTTAAAAAAGCGCTCAAAAAGTTAAGATTTTCTGTCAATCATTTTATAGTTTGGGCGTTATAGGGTTGATAAGAATTACCTGGAGTTCATGGTTCCCTTTAACAGTTGAGCAAGACTGTGGTGAGTATACAGATCCGGATCCCTTAGAGCACTGTGAAATTCTTCAAAACTGATCTGAGATCTGTCGGTCAGCTGCAAACTACAAACGAATGAATAATGATAGATTTAATAAAGAGTTAGCGTGATGGATAGACAAAATAGAATGGACAAGATGGGTAGATTTAAAAACATGGAGGCTGACTGGATGGATGGATGAATAAATGAATGAATAAATAAACGATTAAGCATTTAAATAAATAAAAGGAAAGCTACATGTGGATGGATGGATGAATAAGTACTAAGATGATAGAAGGATTGCTAGATGATAAATGATGAAAGGAAAAATGAATAGCTCTAAAAATAGATAGATAAATTGATGAACAGGTGGATATAAGGATGACATTTATGTCTCTCACCGGTGTAGAAGCACTTTCAGCTGTTTGGTCGTCACAGGCTGCTTTAGGAATTTAGTTAGAATCACAAGCAGCACTGACCTAAAACAACCAACATTTATCACTGTTATTATCATATAGTCTAGAGTAGCATTTCCATGTCTGCTTTTCGGCACTGAGGTTTCAGGAATACAAAAAAATGTGTTTGAGGTAAATTGGATGCTTAAAGGTACAATACACAAATAGGAATTTAAAAAAAACATATTAAAAAAAACAGAAATAAAGAATAAAAAATCCTCCAACTGTGATAGGTGTAATTGCATTTATTCCTTTCCTTATTTGTACTATTTTTATTATAATCTGTTATTATTATCTGTAATATAATAATACTTTCTTTCTTTCTGTCTTTCTTTCTTTCTAACTTTCAACTCAAAGTTTATATTAAAAGTTTTTACTTTTGTCTCAATTGTCATCTCACGTCCTTTAGGATTTATCTTTTTTTTTTTTTTTTTTTTTTTAAATAAAACTGCATATAAAATAGTATAAGCAGCTACAACAGTACCATTTTTTTAACATAACTATATAAACGACATACAAACCTTGTAAAGTCACTCATGTTTTAATGTTATGTTTTTCTATCTATATTCTTCATTTACAAAAGAGGATTTTTATTTTGGTGCTATTGAAATATGTAATTAAGTAAAGGATCTGACTACTGTGTGTGCCCGTGTGATTGTGTGCGCGATTGTGTGAGAGAGAGAGTGTGTGTGTGTGTGTGTGTGTGTGTGTGTGTGTGTGTGTGTGTGTGTGTGTGTGTGTGTGTGTGTGTATACCTGCTTGCCAAAGTTTTGCCATCAGGATGGTTGTTCTTAAAAAGGGTTTTGAGGGTCAAAGCCCCAGTCCTTTGTATCTGCTCCCTTAAAATGTACTCCAACTGTGTATACACACACACACACACACACACATACACACACACATACACACACACATACACCCAAAGGTCTACTAAATGCTACTATTTGCCAATTAATATTAGATGGTTACATTAATAGAAGATATTAAAAATAACCCACGTGAACAAAAATATGTGGACACCCCTCCTTTTCTATGAGGGTGTAGGTTTGGAATTTTTTTTTGTCACAAATATTTTGAGACAGTTATACTTTTTCTGCATTGTAAATTCTAATTAAAAAATAATAATGTTTGCTCCAACACACTACACAAAACATTCATTATCTCCCGTTTTATCCTCTATTAGGGTCGTGGTGGGGTTCCCCATGCCCATCCAGGGGAGAACGTCTCGGGCGCTGGGCAGATACACCCAGGACAGGGCGCCAATCCATCACTGGGCACACACTCACTCACACACACACTCTATATGGGGCAATTTTTTGAGAATTCAATTGACTTGATCCATGTTTTTGGACTGTGGGAGGAAACCGGAGAACCCGGAGGAAACCCACGCAGACACGGGGAGAACATGGAAACTCCATCCAGATGGGGATTCGAACCGGGAATCCCTAGCTCTGAGAGGCGAATGTGCTAACCACTAAGCCACCGTGCCGCCCCTCTACACAAAACAAGTTTTCAAAAACATCTGTCAATGAGTTTTGAAGCCACTCAAATATGGGCTGATTATCTTTTATTAATCTATTCTTTTAATGTTTGACGGTGTTTTTTTTTAATGTAAAGTGCATTGGGTTACCATTGTGTATGAAAGGTGCTGAACAAATAAATTTGCCTTGTAAAAAACTCCACCAAACTAAGAAATTGAAATGCATGAAAATGCAGCATCAGATCCTAATTTACAATACAAAAGTTACAAAACTCCTTCCTAAAAGAGTGATATTAGATACCAATGCAGCAGGAATGGTATTTTTGGCTATTTAATGTAAATCATAACACGGGTGGGATTGTAGATCTGTACAGAAAGGGAGGAGTCAGAAGATATGTTATGCAAAAATGTGAGTGTGTGTCACGAGTGCAGCTGGCCGGTGGATTTGTGCATATATGCGAGACTAAGTGCAGCTCTCGTGACTGGGAGGCTCTGTCTGCAGGGGTCACGCTGAGCCAGACATGAGGTAAAAGATGCATGGTGTGAAATACACACACACACACACACACACACACACACACACACACACACACACACACACACGCATACACTATGCACAAAATCGGTGTTATACTGAAATACATATTGGAAATAAAGAAATGCACATACAAATGCAGCACACATACATCCTGGAACCAGATGTCTGTGAAAGTTTACTTCACTTTCACTAAACACTAATGCAATATATTTTTTTAAATGTGAAATACTTTTTCAGTTTGATTACCATTCAAGTGGAATCTATATATCTATGTATCTGCCATTTGTGGAACACCAAAAAAAAATATATATATATATATATATATATATATATATATATATATATATATATATATATATATATATATATAAATTTTTGTATTCCACATAATTGCTTGTATATAGTTTGAGTGTCTGTGTTAGTGTGTGCCCTGTGCCTGAAACGTTTTCGGAAACATAAATTTACAAGTGTTTGTCCATCCATCCATCCATTATCTTCCGTTTTATCCTCTATTAGAGTCGCGGGGGGGGTTCCCCATGCCCATCCAGGGGAGAACGTTTCGGGAAATTTGGAGAACTCAATTGACTTGATCCATGGACTGTGGGAGGAAACTGGAGAACCCGGAGGAAACCCACTCAGAAAGGAGGAAACCCACGCAGACACGGGGAGAACATGGAAACTCCACCCAGATTGGGATTCGAACCGGGAATCCCTTGCGCTGAGAGGTGAACGTGCTGACCACTAAGCCACCGTGCCGCCTTGTAAATAAATAAATAAATAAATATATAAATAAAAAAGGCGGCACGGTGGCTTAGTGGTTAGCACGTTCACCTCTCAGCGCTAAGGATTCCCGGTTCGAATCCCAATCTGGGTGGAGTTTCCATGTTCTCCCCGTGTCTGCGTGGGTTTCCTCCGGGTTCTCCGGTTTCCTCCCACAGTCCAAAAACATGGAACAAGTTAATTGAATTCTCAAAATTGCCCCATATAGAGTGTGTGTGTAAGTGAGTGTGTGCCCAGCGATAGATTGGCACCCTGTCCTGGGTCTGTCTGCCCAGCGCCCGAGACCCCACCGCGACCCTAATAGAGGATAAGCGGCAGATAATGAATGAATGAATGAATAAATAAAAAAATAATAATAAAAGATAAAAAATAATAAAAAATATTTACCAATAAAAATTTGTAAATATACAAAAATAAACACATAAATAAGGTATTCTTATTTATTTGGTAACAAACTCTCAAGATACCTGATCTACTTGGTCGGTGAGCAGTGGCTCACAGGTGTAGGACGCGTTTGTAGAGACTCTACTCAGAGCACGACTCTCTACTGCCACCTTACGACCTGCACAACAAATAAAATCATGTTTATAATAGTATATGTTAAAAGTTGATTTAATAAAGTAGTAGCTAATGATAAGATAAGAAAGAGTGTCACGTAAAATGGTGCAAAAACCTGAAAGTATGGTTTGCTCTGTAGATTCTTGTATAGGGGGCACAACAGTAACTTAAATCCATCTTTGAGAACACCACTCAAAATTGAGGTGGATGGATTACCACGGTTAGATGAGAGTGGGTGTTAGTTAAGGTACAAAATGGCACTGTGTCCGAGTTTTCATTCATTCATTCATTATCTCCCGCTTATCCTCTATTAGGGTCGCAGTGGGGTTCCCCATGCCCATCCAGGGGAGAACATCTCGGGCGCTGGGCAGATACACCCAGGACAGGGCGCCAATCCATCACTGGACACACACTCACTCACACAGACACACTCTATATGGGGCAATTTTGAGAATTCAATTAACTTGATCCATGTTTTTGGACTGTGGGAGGAAACCGGAGAACCCGGAGGAAACCCACGCAGACACGGGGAGAACATGGAAACTCCACCCAGATTGGGATTCGAACCGGGAATCCCTTGCGCTGAGAGGCGAACGTGCTGACCACTAAGCCACCGTGTGTGTGTGTGTGTGTGTGTGTGTGTGTGTGTGTGTGTGTGTGTGTACATAGAAACATAAATCATTAACAGAGACTTGGCGACATCGTGTGGTCAAAAATGGAATAATCAATAATTGACGTCAGTTCAGTTGTATTCATTCATTCCTTCATTAACTTCCACTTAATCCTCTACTGGGGTCACCCTATGCCCATCCAGGGGAGAACATTTCGGGCATTGCCAAGATAAACCCAGGACAGGGTGCCAGTTTATTGCTGGGCACACTCACTTGCAAAAACACACAGACACACACAACACTTTACTTATATGGGGCAATTGAGAGCATTCAATTTACCTTGAATCCATTTTTTTGGACTGTGGGAGGAAACCAGAGAACCCGGAGGAAAGTTTTTTTTTAATGTAATTTTAAGCCCATACATTAGAGTTGTCTCTTCAGACATCAGTATGATGTCAGATCATTTCCTTAAAAACAAAATGCTTATCTCAAACAGTATAAAACAATATGGCTTAATAAACTTACTGTTAACAGGTGGGCCTGGTTGAGGATCCCCAATGCCCTGCTCTCCTTTAAACAAATGATCGTTCTGATCATTGAAATCAGAGTAACCCCTCAAAGACAGGCTGTCCGGGGCTCCAAGTCTGGATAATGGATGCTGGATAGCCGGAAGTCGAAATGAAGCCACTGATGATTTGCTGGAAGTCATCTTGCTGAACTGTTCTCAAAATATTAAAAATTAAACTGTAACGTAGTCCCAGAGTGAAGTGGAGAACAGTTACACCTCTTTCCCATGATTATTAACAATAATACCCAACCTTAAAAGCCTTATTGCTTTTATAAAATGGTTATATACACACTATAATAAAAAAAAATTAGGTGTGATTCATAAACGTGTTAATTAAAAGCATAAGTTTTGTTAAACTGAAACATAATCTATTCCTTTTTTTAAAGTGAACGCTGATGGCTGCATAACAGATTTCTGGTTTCTCTAACAATTAAATACTGCAATCCAGTGGCCAAATTACAGAACGCAGTTCATAAAAAACATCAGGGAAATGATTCATTGATATGAATGCGAAGCACTCAGAAGTGTGTGTTATAGTCGATAATGTCACAGCTGGACAAATGGCTCATTTAAATCAGATGTAAGAACTGGAGAACTCATTATCCAACCCAAGCAACCAATCATTCCAATAGCACATTTGAAAAATATTTCAGAAGAGCAATGAGGAATAAAGACTATTAAAGACAGAGACTTCAAAAATACGTCCAAATTATGTTCTGATTGAAAAGGTAAGGTCTGTACAGAGTTTTATGCTGCAGCAATGAAACTAAAGATAAAGTACTTACATTAAGAACAGCAACTCAAACAGATCCTCCTCTGCTTCAAAGGGTTTAAAATCTATTGCCTTCTTTTTTAAAGCAAGATAAATAATAATCTGGAAAGAACTTTCTGATTCTGTCCTACAGAGCTTCATGTGGAACTGTGTAGGTTGGTGTGTTGGCGCTCGGCTCGTGGGGGACCTTGCTGTGTGGCATCCACCTTCCCATTGTGCTTTAATTACAGCCCTCTTACTATGAGTTTCAGTAACACACCACAGAGTCCTTGATGTTAGCGCTGGCGTTGGAGATTTGTCTAACCATCACCAAGCAACAAGAGCAACAGATGCAAGTGTGGAATTGAGAAAGAGACAAAGAAAGAACATCCCTATGCAGTTTGGGTATTTGAGAACCTCGCAGCTTCTGTATGTTCCCAATGAGTGAAACATAGAGTCAAAGTGAGTGGAGACACCTTCTATTAACACAGGGTTCTGGTGTCTGTGTCACTGCTCACTGGACAAAAAAGGAAGAAACATTTTTAGTCTGTTAGTCCAATGCAAGGAAAACAGTCAGACAACCATATTTACAAGATTCAAGATTCAAGAAAATTTTATTATTATTAATATCACATGTGTTTCATGAGATAAGAACGAAATTTAGGGTCATGGACCCCAATTACCCTGTTATTATAAAGTTCATTCATTCATTCATTATCTCCTGCTTTATC
This sequence comes from Corydoras maculifer, assembly GCA_019802435.1. Classification (NCBI taxonomy): domain Eukaryota; kingdom Metazoa; phylum Chordata; class Actinopteri; order Siluriformes; family Callichthyidae; genus Corydoras; species Corydoras maculifer. Next base: position 118,567 of record JAFMOD010000520.1, read on the forward strand.
CTCTATTAGGGTCGCGGTGGGGTTCCCCATGCCCATCCAGGGGAGAACGTCTCGGGCGCTGGGCAGATAGACCCAGGACAGGGCGCCAATCCATCGCTGGGCACACACTCACTCACACAGACACACTCTATATGGGGCAATTTTGAGAATTCAATTAACTTGATCCATGGTTTTGGACTGTGGGAGGAAACCGGAGAACCCGGAGGAAACCCACACGGACACGGGGAGAACATGGAAACTCCACCCAGATGGGGATTCGAACCGGGAATCCCTAGTGCTGAGAGGCGAATGTGCTAAACCACTATGCCACCGTGCCGCCCTATTTTAAAGTTATAATTTAAATTTAAATTTTAAAGAAGAACATGAGAATTAGGAATATCGCTATGTGAAATGTGAAATATAATATAGTATAGAACTATGCATATATATATCAATAATATATATATAATATACCACTACAAATATAAATAAAATATAGAATATTTTAACTATAAATATAATATATAAATATATGTATATACAGTATATAAAATAAATAAATAAATTTAAGAATATATATATATATATATATAAAGTACATATTTTATTAAATTATAGTATAGTAATAGTATAAAATATAAAATTACATATTTTCACAGAAAAAAAAAAGTTTTTCATTCAATTATTTGCAACACTGGCTTTCTTTAACATGTTAACATACCAGTAAGAAACACATAACTGTTTTATTTATCTTTTGCCCCTGAAGACACAACTATCACAAATTACATATCCTCCCTTCTCACCGACATATCTGTTTGGATGAAGCCCCGTCATCTCAAATGAAATTTGCCAAAATTTATTCAGTCCATAACCTTGGATTCATAATTAACAAACCTTTAATGATCTGATCAGGTCACTAAAACTGCCGGTTCCTGCAGATTCCTTCTGTAAACATCAGGAAGATCAATTCTTTCTTGACTGAACATGCTACTTAGCTGTTAGTTCAAGCCCTCAGCCTATCCCGGCACAATTATCGTAATGCATTGCTCGCAGGTCTCCCAGCTTGCACACTTAGCTGATTCAAAACTCTGCAGTCCGACTCGTGTTCAACCACCCAAGTGAAATCATGTCTCTCCATCACTCCTCTCTTTCTATTGGTTCCCTGTAGCTGCTGCATTTAGTACAAGGCACTGACTCTGACCTACAGGACAATCTCTGGATCTGCTAATCTATCTCTGGGCTCCCCCACACTCACTCACGCAGACACACTATATAGGGGCAAATTAGATAGGGGCAATTTTGAGTAGCCAATTGACCTTGAATCCACATTTTCGGACTGTGGGAGGAAACCGGAGAAAACCCACGCAGACGCGGGGAGAATGTGGAAACTCCACCCAGATTGAGATTCGATCCTGGATCCTTAGTGCTAAGAGACGAACATGATTACCACTCAATCAATCAGAACAATCACTGTGCAGCCCTACACTTATTTTATTTCGTTTTATTTATATTTTTAAGTCATAATTATTTAGTATTAGATTCTTCTGCAGAATCATCAACCCATTACACCAGACATTTTATGATGATGTATAAAGATCAACAGGATATAATTACATCTATGACTTAATAAATCTCTCTTCAGTCCTCCTCCTCTCTCTCTCGCTCTCTCTCTCTCTCACACACACTGACCTTGTTAGAAGTTTGCTCTGAAACCGAGTCTTGCCGGATCATGTGGTCTGTGCGTAATTAGAGGGGTGTTTCCGGGTGAACAGACAGGGTGAGGAAATTTTGACCCCTTTAACTTTCATTTAATAAAACTTTTACGTAATATTTTATCTCACCCAATTGCAATGTTTGATGTGCTGAACCCCCAACATAATTTCACACCACACAGACATACATTAATTTAAAGGTTTTTAAGTAGATTGTTTTTAAACACATGTTATATTAGCGGAGCTTTTAATCATTATTGTTAAATGTGATGTTGATGTTTCAGAGATGTTTCTTGGACATGTATTAAAATACAAACAAATCGTGTCCCGTGTTGGTTCATACAGACGATTATGTATTTTACAGACGTGTGGCAACGACAGGTTTTTCCCTAAACGGTCACCACACACGTAGACGAATTCATCCATTCATTCATTATCGTCCGCTTTATCCTCTATTAGGGTCGCGGGGGGAAGGGGGGGGGTTCCCCATGCCCATCCAGGGGAGAACGTGTCGGGCGCCAGGCAGACACACCCAAGACAGGGCGCCAACTTATCGCTGGGCACACACTCACACACAAAAACACTCTATATGGGGCAATTTGGAGAACTCAATTGACTTGGTCCATGTTTTTGGACTGTGGGAGGAAACCGGAGAACCCGGAGGAAACCCACGCAGACACGGGAAGAACATGGAAACACCACCCAGATTGGGATTCGAACCGGGAATCCCTAGTGCTGAGAGGCGAATGTGCTGACCACTAAGCCACCGTGCCGCCGTAGACTAATTAATTTCCTAGAAAAAACAAAAAACAAAGATCAAGCTGTTGCAGTGGCCTAGTTAGTCTCCTGACCTTAACCCAATGGAATATTTGTGGAAGGAGCTCAAGATCAAAGTCCACATGAGATACCCAAAGAACCTCGACAACTTGGAGAACATCTGCATCGAGAAGTGGGCCAAGATTACTGAAGAGACCTGTACTGGTCTGATCAGGTCTTAAGAAAACCGATTAATAGCTGTAACTACAAACAAGGGCCGTTCCAAAAAATATTAAATCTGGGGGTTGAATAATAACTGACCCTGATATATATATCCATCCATTATCTTCCACTTTATCCTCTATTAGGGTCGTGGGGGTTCCCCATGCCCATCCAGGGAAGAACGTTTTGGGTGCTGGGCAGATACATCCAATCTATCGCTGGGCACAGACACACACAGACATGCACTCTACATGGGGCAATTTTACTCAATTGACTTGATCCATGTTTTTGGACTGTGGGAAGAAACCGGAGAACCCGGAGGAAACCCATGCGGACACGGGGAGAACATGGGAACTCCACCCAGATGGGGATTCAAACCGGGAATCCCTAGTGCTGAGAGGCGAACGTGCTAAACCACTAAGCCATCGTGCCGCCCCGCCCACCTATATATATAATTTAACTGAGGGAATCCCCATCTGGGTGGAGTTTCCATGTTCTCCCTGTGTCTGCGTGGGTTTCCTCCGGGTTCTCCGGTTTCCTCACACAGTCCAAAAACATGGATAAAGTTAATTGAATTCTCCAAAATTGCCCCATATAGAGTGTGTCTGTGTGAGTGAGTGTGTGCCCAGCGATGGACTGGCGCCCTGTCCTGGGTCTATCTGCCCAGCGCCCAAGATGTTCTCCCCTGGATGGGCATGGGAAACCCCCCCCCCCCCCAGCGCGACCCTAATATAGGATAAAGCGAGAGATAATGAATGAATGAATGAATGAATGAATGAACTTAACTGAACTTATATTTTGTGTTTGTAATATTCAGGAATCTGTTAATGCAGCTCATGTGAAAAGTTTGAAGTATCTTATTTGTAGCTTTAAAAAATTTACAAAATCTGCAGGGGGTTGAATTCAACTTGGTGGCACTGAACTAAAAATTCTACCCTTTATTGAATCCAGGGGCCTAGTCGAAAACGTATTCGGGCCGAACTTGTCCTTTAATCGTCCCCTCAGGATCATGACCCCGCAGCCCACGCGGACAGGCGCCCACTGAACCTGGATGTTGATCTGCGCGCCGGCGGCGGTTCGACCGCGCGCGCGTCCGTCAGACGCACATCTCGCGATACGTGCACGAGAGGCGGGGGGGTATAAGAGGCGCACGCCGGCTCACCGGCCCGTCCATTCAGAGGGTCCGTGTGGCGCGACAGACAGACAGACAGACAGACAGACAGACAGACAGACATCATGAGTGAAGGGGTCGTGAGCTTCCTGAAGGATTTCTTGGCGGGCGGAGTGGCCGCAGCCATCTCCAAAACCGCCGTGGCCCCAATCGAGAGGGTCAAACTGCTCCTGCAGGTAATCCTGAATTAACATGAATTAAATGATTACATTAATAAAACACGATTAAAAGTGCAAACTGTTACTCAAACTGTAGGTAATCCTGAATTAACATGAATTTAATTATTACATTAATAAAACACGATTCAAAGGGCAAACTGGTATCCAAACTGTAGGTAATCCTGAATTAACATGAATTTAATTATTACATTAATAAAACACGAGTTAAAGTGCAAAGGAACCTGCAAACTGTTACTTTACTTGATTCGTAATGGTATAAAAATCTATTCATCTAATTTAAAAATTGATGGATTAGTGATTTGCATGTTCTCCTCGCAGCGCTGGGAATTCCAGGTGTGAATCCCAATCTGGGTGGAGTTTCCATGGTCTCCACTGTCTGCATGGGTTTCCTCTGGGTTCAGTTTTTTTTTCCACAGTTCAAAAACATGGATTTAAGGTCAATTGAATGCTCTAAAGTGCCCTATATAGTGTGTGTCTGTGTGACTGAGTGGGTGCCCAGTGATAGATCGGCACCCAGTCCTGGGTGTATCTGCCCAGTGTCCGAAACGTTCGCCACTGGATGCCCCCCCCCACACACGCATGTGACCCTGATGGAGGATTAAGCGGGAGATGATGAATGAAAGAATGAATGAATAAGAATAAAAAATATTTTTAACAAATCTCCAAAATCCCCATGCAGGTAATACTTAGTTATTAATAAATTAGATGATTACCCAAATAACACACAAGTAAAAATGCAAAGAAATCTGCAAAATTTTGCTTTACTTGATTAGTAATGATATGATTTATCATTTCAATACAAAAAAAAAATATTTATGTAATTAAAAATAGATAATTAATAATATTTTGAACGTTTAATTTTTGGAAACTGGCCTCATTGTCTTTGTATAATGAGCCATGTAGGGATTTGAAGACGTTCTAACATATCTGTACACTCTACTCAGCAGTTTTTTTTGTAAAACTCCGAACTGCTCTCCTGGTTTAACCATCAGAAGTTTAGGTTAAGGTTAACAAACTTACAGCTGTTGAAAAAAGCAGTTTTGACTAGAAGTATTAAGGCAAAGATTCCGAACAGGAACACAGATTGCTAAAGACGTCCAAATTTGTCCATTTCAGTGTGTACTGTCTCAATAATATAATGTTATAATAAGACAGGTGTCTCATTCCAGTGAAAGTGTGTTGGTTAACATGGGTCACGGGAGTGAAGGCTGGTGAAAACGTGTCTGCATGGAACAGTTACACTCGGTGTGACTTTAGCACTAAAAATAGCGGGGGGGTTGCAACCCAATACACAGTACCAACATAAGTGGAATCCTCACTGTGGCTTTATCAACGCACATGGTTAGAATAATCCTTCCACAAAAAAAAAACAATTTATCATGATTGCAGTGATGCAGTGTGGGTAAAAGTGCAATTAGCTCTATATCTAGAACCAAATTCTGCAGAACATTAAGGTTCGCTGCTGGGTGGACTGACAGGAGCTCAGTGACCCTCCTTAATTAATAAGGTTCGAAACTTTAAAGAACCTACTAGACACTTTAATTTGTAATTTTAAAGATCTAGATCCAATATTGTCAAATTACTTTAATATTAATAACAAACAGCTGGAATTAGTGGAAGCAACATACAAACCTATTTTGGCCGGCAGGGTGACGAGTTAGTTAGGTTAGAGTTTGGTTTCCATTCCCAGGTAAAGTCTGCATGTCCTCCTCATGTCTGCATTAGTTTTAAAAAGACATATGTAAAGACATACATTAAAGGTAGTAAAATAATAAAAGCTTTCAAGCTAGAAAAATAACCAGTGAGCTGCTCAGGTGTTAAAACTGCATCAAATAATAAAAAGTGGATTAAAAAAAAAAAACTTAAATGATTAATAAAAGGTTCTACCAGCAAAGACTTGAGCATGAAGCAGGCATCCAATGTCCAATCTGATTGGCTATGCTGTTTGTCCATCCGTAACCTTATTACCAATAATGCACACCCCTCTGACTAATGTGCATAGCAACATAATACAACAATTATTTTAAATCATGTACCATAATGAAAATACAGATTGATATAAACAATGAGCCAATCTCTGATGAGCACTAAACTGGTATCCTGTTACTCAGCTATCATTGTTCACTTTAAAAACAGAATCGTGTTCTGTAATTTGGCCACTAGGCACTAGGAAACAGGAATTCTGTTGCTCAGCGATCAGCATTCACTTTAAAAACCGGACTAGATTACGTCATGGAAGACCAGTTTATTAAAGAGGCGTACTCCTGTACTTTTTAAAAAATAAATAGTTTTGAGGGATCCAAGTTTTTCTGGAAGACCAAAATGTCGATTACCCTCTGGTTGCCATTCAGTAACTAAACTTCTGATGTTTATTTCAGCGCAGGTTAGGTCTTTGAGGTATATATCTTACTATGAAATGCTTAGGTATGTACATAAAACTTAACAATTGGCTTTTCCAGCTTGGGTGCATGATGTTTCACGAATGTAGTCATCCAGATTTTCTCTTGACTTCATCAGGCTGAGTAGTAGCTTTTTCTGATAACGTTTGTGTTTAACCCGTAGGTCCAACATGCCAGCAAACAGATCACAGCTGACAAACAGTACAAAGGCATCATGGACTGTGTGGTGAGGATTCCCAAGGAGCAGGGCTTCCTCAGCTTCTGGCGAGGAAACCTTGCCAACGTGATCAGGTACTTCCCCACTCAGGCACTCAACTTTGCCTTCAAAGACAAGTACAAGAAGATCTTCCTGGGCGGCGTGGATAAAAACACCCAGTTCTGGCGCTATTTCGCCGGCAACCTGGCTTCGGGCGGTGCTGCCGGTGCCACGTCCCTCTGCTTCGTGTACCCACTGGACTTTGCCAGGACCAGGCTGGCTGCCGACGTGGGCAAAGGTGCAGCTGAAAGGGAGTTCACCGGTCTGGGTAACTGCATAGCTAAGATCTTCAAGTCTGACGGACTCAAGGGGCTGTACCTTGGATTTAATGTGTCCGTCCAGGGCATCATCATCTACAGAGCTGCCTACTTTGGCATCTATGACACCGCCAAGGGTAAGACTTGTGCTTAACGGCATAGTTGAGGATACAGGTACAATTTGTGTACGTTCCTGACAATTAATGTTTCGAATGTCACCTTGCAGGCATGTTGCCAGATCCCAAGAACACACACATCGTTGTCAGCTGGATGATTGCACAGACCGTCACCGCCGTGGCCGGTATCATCTCCTATCCCTTCGACACCGTCAGACGTCGTATGATGATGCAGTCAGGACGCAAAGGAGGTAAGCCCTATATACATGGTGCCGGCAACTTTATTAGGTACAAGCACTTTTATACTCATTACCAATCATATGAGATACATTTTCTCTACATACTGTTAGTATAATGATCAGGACCATCACAAAGCAGGAATTACTTGGGTGAGGAATCATTGTCAGCACTGTCGTGGTGGTGGCGTGTTGGTATGTACTGTACTGTCATGGGAGGCTTGGACACAAATATTCTGAAGACCTCAGTGACACTGCTGGACTGAGAACCAACCAAATGCCCAGTTCCCAGCATGAATGACTGCCTGGTGATAAAGTGCACAGTGAGTGGACAGTGCTGTTAGAACCAATAACATCGCCACAATACACACCGCCAGACCTCTTCCACATCAATGTTACTGCAGTAAGAAGAATCATCCACCACCTGCTCTGTAGTGGTCCTGATCATCAGAGAATAGCTTAAAATGGACTAATAGGAACAGATGGACTACAGTCTGTAAGTGTAAGACTACAAATTTCATCTATGGTAAGTGGAGCTGATAAAATGAATGACAAGTATATGAATCTAAGACAGTGGCTGCTGAGCATTTGTTATGTTCCCACTTTCAATTGAACCTTTTTCTCTACTGTATACAGCTGACATCATGTACAAGGGTACAGTGGACTGCTGGAAGAAGATTGCCAAGGATGAGGGGGGCAAAGCCTTCTTTAAAGGCGCCTGGTCGAATGTGCTGAGAGGTATGGGTGGTGCGTTCGTGCTCGTCCTCTACGACGAGATCAAGAAGTACACATAAAGTGCAAAGCCCTCAGGTCCAGTTCACTAGACGAGAACCTTCTTTGCGGTGTCCGAACCGAGAGGACGGGCGGGCCGCAAAAAGCAATTCACATCATGGTTCTTCCCCAACCCTGTGTAAATACCTTTAACCCAAAAGCAAGCGCGTCTCAGATCACGACAGTCGTCTGGTCCTCATGATCTCCACATGCAAAGATCTGTCGGTTCGTTTGCCGTGTCTGTTCTGTTTAGTAACACCCAATAAGAACTCCGGGAGCAGAAGGGCTCTACAAAAAAAAAAAAGAAGTGCCTGTACACCAAGGTCATTTGTTCCTGTTTTCTTTTAATAAAAATCAACTGGAAAAGCTTAAGGCTTTGTCGTTAGTCGTTTCCACAGTCTATTAGGTTTATTCTACCTTCTATAATAATGCTACAGCTAATGGAACTACAATATAACAGCGGTAGTAACCATGACATCAGTTCTCTCTGTGGGTGATTAGAGAGAACGTCCATCATCTGCACAGGTGAGTTGTATTTGCATTTCTGCCCTGCGATGAACTGGCAGGTTGTCCGAACTTCAGCCTATAAAAGATAGACTAGGAACCAATATAACAAGGATAGTTCCGGTCCTTAAATCTGATTGGCTGAGTAGTTTTTGTCCAGCTGTGACATCATTGACTATAACACACACATCTGTACACTTCACATTCGTATCAATGCATATACACTACATTATTTTAAGTCATGTACCATAATAGGAAATACAGATTAACATAATTGGTGAGGGGGATGTTTCAGACACTGGGCAGATGCCAATCTAAATAGTCAGGGACACACACTATATACAGACACTCTATATGGGGCAATTTGGAGAATTCAATTGACCTTGATCCATGTTTTTGGACTGTGGGAGGAAACCAGTGAACCCGGAGGAAACCCACGTGGACAAGGGGAGAACATGGAAACTCCACCCAGATTGGGATTTGAACCAGGAATCCCTAGCGCTGAGAGGAGAACATGCTAAACATTAAGCCTCCGTGCCACCTTATCTGGTTATAATTTCTTAAAATAAGAAAAGGATTCTAAAAACTAGATTATTAGAAATTAATTAATCAGAAATCTTTTCATGTCAAAAACAAGACTTTTCATTTAAAGATTTTCTGACTTGTTAAGATTTCATTTTTTGCAGTGTGGGTGGAGTTTCCATGTTCTCCCTGTGGGTTTCCTCCGGGTTCTCCGGTTTCCTCCCACAGTCCAAAAATGGATCAAGTCAATCGAGTTCTCCAAATTGCCCCATATAGAGTGTGTTTGTGTGAGTGTGCCCAGTGATAGATTGGCGTCCTGTTCTGGGTGTATCTGCCCAGCACCCGAAACGTTCTCCTCTGGATGGGCATGAGGAACCCCCCCCATGACCCTAGTTGAGGCTAATGCGGAAGATAATGGATGAAGGAATGAATACACTAACACTAAGCCTGTTGTGGTTGTTTGTTATAAACTGATCAGGTAAACAGTAACGCCAGGCTGTGGTAGATGTCGCTAGATTTCTCTCCATCCACTTCTGCCTCCTTTTCAAAACACAGTGAATCAGAAAGGTTCACCGAAAAAAAACTGGGTTTCTGGACATTTATTTATTTACCACAGAATTAAAAAAAAAAAAAAAAAAAATTATGATTGAAAATCCTGCTTAAAGCTGGAGCGCCGAACAAGCATGGTGCTGACTACAAAATGACATGCCATCGCTTGTCTGCTTTTCATCAGGTCTTCTTTGGGGTCCATCAACAATCCATGCCCTGTGTACTGCAGGACGTACTACAGGAAGTGCTGTAAGCACTAAGGGAAACAATTATAAAGTTGGCTGAATATTAGGGCCGTCGTGGTGTTTGGATCCGAATCAGGACCAGGCCGGGCGCAGCACTGTGGTTCTGCTGGGTTTGGCAGTTGCAGGTCTGGTTCTCAGAGGGCTGATTGTACTGCTGGGTCTGCAGGTTCGTCCTGTGGAGATTAACATCAGATTTATTACACCATATATCAACAATACAAACTGATGTACAGTCAACTGCAGCCTCTCCACTCACCTCACATACACTCACAATTACTCCTAATTATAATATTGATTCATTCATCATCATCCACTTTATCCTCTATTAGGGTCGCGGTGGGGTTCCCCATGCCCATCCAGGGGAGAACGTTTCGGGCGCTGGGCAGATAGACCCAGGACAGGGCGCCAATCTATCACTGGGCACACACACACACTCTATATGGGGCAATTTGGAGAATTCAATTGACTTGATCCATGTTTTTGGACTGTGGGAGGAAACCGGAGAACCCGGAGGAAACCCACGTGGACACGGGGAGAACATGGAAACTCCACCCAGATGGGGATTCAAAGCGGGAATCCCTAGTGCTGAGGCGAACGTGCTAACCACTAAGCCACCGTGCCGCCCCCTAACTATATTAATTTAAAAAAATGGAATCATTGAACCCTTATCCAACAACAGCAATCCCATGTCTTGTGAAGTTAGTAGATATCCGTACACTGTCACGTTGGCTGCTCCTTGTGGGTTCAGGCTCATAACACTGTAAAGCTGCTTTGTGACAATGGACTATTGTAAAAAGCTCTACGTAAATAAATGCACATAGAACCTAAAGTTGTATTGGTGTGCATTAGAGTGTTTGTTTACCTGATGAGGGTCTGAGAGCAGTTGCGGGTATCCCACCGAGGTATCCTGCTTGGCGCTGATAGTCAGCAAGCTGCTCGGACCGGGTCATTCCCGGAGTGGCCTTCACCGACTCCAAACGCTTCAGAAATGCCTAAAAAAAAGACAAAAATCAATACGATATATTAATACAGATCAACTCATCCTTTTTAAGGTTTAACAAGCTCTTTTATATATATATATATATATATATGGCCAGCGATGGATTGGCGCCCTGTCCTGGGTCTATCTGCCCAGCGCCCGAGACGTTCTCCCCTGGATGGGCATGGGGAACCCCACCACGACCCTAATAGAGGATAAGCGGGAGATAATGAATGAATGAATATATATATATATATATATATATATATAGGGCGGCACGGTGGCTTAGTGGCTAGCACGTTCTCCTCTCAGCTCTAGGGATTCTGGTTCGAGACTGGTTCGAATCCCCATCTGTGTGGAGTTTCCATGTTCTCCCCGTGTCTGCGTGGGTTTCCTCCGGGTTTTCCGGTTTCCTCCCACAGTCCAAAAACATGGATCAAGTTAATTGAATTCTCAAAATTGCCCCGTTTAGAGTGTGTCTGTGTGAGTGAGTATGTGCCCAGCGATGGATTGGCGCCCTGTCCTGGGTCTATCTGCCCAGCGCCCGAGACGTTCTCCCCCGGATGGGCATGGGGAACCCCACCGCGAATGAATGAATATATATATATATATATACACATACACAGATACTACCACCATATTTATGTAGTTATATACTTATATTCTGATAGTTATTGCATACAGGTAGCACATTATTGACGGCAGGCCTGAATCCCATCACTCAGACTGACGTTGCTGTGTAAATAAATCCAAAGTCTGTTAAAATAAGCATCACCTGTATCTAATAATTTAATCTATTGTATATTGCCATGCTTGCACCCAGTTGGCCGGTTCGTTTTGGGTTGGTTGGACAAATGATAGAATACTAAATGATTAAAACTGCAAGGTACTGCGTCTGTCGTACTGATGTTGAGATTGTTTCCCCCTTATATTAAAATTTATTCATAAAAATACTATATAACTGAAATACATAACACACAAAGTCAAAACACACCATAAAGCCATGAATACAGACCCACAGTTCATGCAGACTGTTCCAAGCCATGTTTAATAAGCTGTTTAAACCTCCTGGGGCAAGTTGAGTGCATTTAAAGGATCAGGCACCGATCTAGTGTTCTAAATTTTCTAAATTAAATGTCTATATGAACTCTACGCACCAAAGTATAACCATGCTTCAGCAGGTAAGTGCCTTCAAAGTATTGTCAAAATATAGAATGACCAAATGTATATGTAGGGGCTTATAGTTAAGTCCCCGGGGAAGGTCCCCGGTTCGATTCCCGGACCCCCCCAAGTACTATGGCTGAAGTGCCCTTGGGCGAGAAACCTAACCCCAATTGCTCCCTGGATACCCACTATTCCGGACACGTGTGCTAACTTCACTCAGTGTGTGTGTGTGTGTGTGTGTGTGTGTGTGTGTGTTTTACTGCATGGATATGTTAAATGTGGTGGACCGATTCCTCTGTGTGTAAGCACTGTAGGCAAAATTGATCACTTTATGTACAGTTTAATGGTCACATTAAAGATAATCAAGTTAAAGTTGAATATTTTTGAGGGTGTTTGCACTTACTATAAATTATGTGGCCAAAATATGTAGATTGTTTGTACTGGTTAATAAGAGAGTGGAGCAAATTGTCAGTTCTGTATCTTCGATGTCACCTAAGAGACACTCTATGCCAGAGGAGCAGTGAGTTTCTTTTGCCCCTCTGATGGTATAAATAACCTGGGTGTAAAGATCAGAATGCCAACAGCAGTCATACCTCCCAAAGACCCTGGAAACCCTACAGTAAGCAGAATGCGTGGACAAACGCGTCACTGGAAACAGAGCAACAGGTCGGTCGTGCTAAGCCACAGGGACATCAAGGATATCCAACTTTCTACTTTGGCTTTATTATGCAAGAGATGTTCAACCAGTCAGGTTTAAATCTTCATGAGGAAATAAAGAAATGGATAGGCGTCGAGGAGAGTGACAGTGGCAGTGTGCATGTGACGGCGAGGTACGAGATGATCACAAGGTGGATCAGGTTACTGCTGCTGGTTGCTAATTATAGGAAAGAGAGAAAGTGGGAGAGAGCGAGAGACGGGCAGAAAGGGAGAGTGGGAGAGTAAGAGAGCAAGAACAAGTAGTAGACCAATCCCAGTTTTGAGAAGACTAGGTACAGTTTGTCCCGGTTCTATCTTGGCATCCCACCAGACAGTGGAGAACTTTAACTGCAAGTTCTGTTACCCTCAAGCTTCACATTCAGATACGACCCCTTAATCAAAAGGTTGAACGCTAATATCGTTGTTCACTTATGCAAGTTCTCTGAAGCAGGTGTTCATGTTCCTTTCGGCCCTAAAACAGTCCATGTGACCTCCTCCATTCAGACGCAGCACAGGAGAAAGGAAACATGGCCACTGCATCTGATGTACCATGGAAAAAAAAAATCTAGGTGAAGCCAATGAGCTCATCAACCTCAATTCTAATGGAGTTGATGTGACATCTGATGGTCACAGAATTCTTTTCCGAAGAGCGAAAGCAGCCACATTGCAAAAATTCAATCTTAACGTCAGAAAACCTTTTTAAAAATCTTGTTTTTGACTTGAATAGATTCCAATTTCTATAAAGTGTTAGTTCAGAAACTAAAATTTTTACTCAGTATATCGGAATATAATTGAACTTTTTATTTTACAACTTGGGCTGGCTTAGTGGTTAGCATGTTCTCCTCTCAGCACTAGGGATTCCCGGTTCGAATCCCCATCTGGGTGGAGTTTCCATGTTCTCCCCGTGTCTGTGTGGGTTTCCTCCGGGCTCTCGGGTTTCCTCCCACAGTCCAAAAACGCGGATCAATTTAATTGAGTTCTCAAAATTGCCCCATATATAGTGTGTCTGTGTGAGTGAGTGTGTGCCCAGCGATGGATTGATGTCCTGTCCTGGGTCTATCTGCCCAGCGCCCGAGACGTTCTCCCCTGGATGGGCATGGGGAACCCCACCGCGACCCTAATAGAGGATAAAGCGGAAGATAATGAATGAATGAATGAATTTTACAACTTCACATGATTACAATTGTCTTAAGGATTAAGATTAAACACTTACAGCAGTTTGGTATCAGAGGTCAGGGTTATAAAAAAAATAAATTAAAAAATAAATTAAAAAACTTACACAGGGAGCTCTAACTCCCTCTAGCGGTGAGAACATAAATAGACCCTCATCATGTTCACTGGCAATCAATTTCAATTTTACATTAAGTTATATCTTTTAGCAAAATATTAACGAAATCTTATGAAACTATTATTATTATTCTTGTTATTATTATCATTATTACCCCCAAAGTAAGAAAAGCAACTCCTGATGAATGGACATTTACAATATTTTAAAAATGATACTACAAGTTTAGATCGAGGGTGGCACAGTGTATTAGTTGTTCTCCTCTCGGCACTATTAATACGAATACAGCAGCACCTCCTGCAGATTGCAGTGAGTAGATGAGATGAGTACTGTACTGTGTCTACTCAGCTTAAAGCCCAAAACTGTCACAACATATTCCCAAAATCAATCTGCTGTTGGTCAGCCTGAAAAAATAAGCCCAACAAACCTTTTGGGGAAAGTAATAACCAAATAATACCACAAATAAAGACTTTGAAGCTTAATCTAATGCTATGAAGCGCAAATCACACACTGACCAGGTTCTCCTTCTGAATGCGTTGTTGCTCGCGTTGTCTGTTGAGGGCGGTGTGGTAGAGTCGACTGGTCGGTGCTGAAGACGTGTGAGACAAGCGCGAGGAGTGAGTGGAGGAACGTGTGAGCTCTCGCAGGAGACGCTGGTTCTCACGCTCGATGCGCCGGACATCCTCGTTGGAGAAGGAGTAGTTCTTGTGGTGGCGACTCGCACTGCTCCTGCCGCTGTGGGTGGAGCTGCTAGGACTGGGGACCATCAGAACCCGGTTTATCCACCTGCCTGAAGACAACACAGCTTCGGAACTGAAGGGAAAGAGGAAGACTGCAGAACTGACAAAAAATCCACCACCCAAACTATAGTTGTTCTGTGACGGTCCTGACCAAAAGAGAAGAGAGAACCAACAGGAGACTAACACAAAAGACTACAGCGGTGTAAAACTACAACGTCCATCCATACGGTAGGGGGCGTGTTCAAACTTTTAACTGGTATTGTATATGGTTTTTATCATTCATTCATTCATTATCTCCCGCTTTATCCTCTATTAGGGTCGCGGTGGGGTTCCCCATGCCCATCCAGGGGAGAACGTCTCGGGAGCTAGGCAGATAGACCCAGGACAGGGCGCCAATCCATCGCTGGGCACACACTCACTCACACAGACACACTCTATATGGGGCAATTTTGAGAATTTAATTAACTTGATCCATGTTTTTGGACTGTGGGAGGAAACCGGAGAACCCGGAGGAAACCCACGCAGACACGGGGAGAACATGGAAACTCCACCCAGATGGGGATTCGAACCGGGAATCCCTAGTGCTGAGAGGAGAACATGCTAACCACTAAGCCACCGTGCCTGGTTTTCATCAATATTTATTTATTTTCCACAGTAGGGCGGCACAGTGGATTTGTGGTTGGCATGTTCTCCTCTCAGCACTAGGGATTCCCGGTTTGCATCCCAATCTGGGTGGAGTTTCCATGCTCCGTGTCCGTGGGGGTTTCCTCCCACAGTCCAAAAACATGGATCAAGGTCAATTGAATTCTCCAAATTGCCCCATATCAAGTGAGTGTGTCTGTGTGTGTGAGTGTGTGCCAGCAATAGATTGATGTCCTGTCCTAGGTGTATCTGCCCAGCGCCCGAAACCTCCTCCCGCGCGACCCTAGTAGAGCATAAAGCGGAAGATAACGGATGAATGACAGAAGTGGGTTCTTGAAAACTTCCTTTATGTTTGTTATTGAAAATCACGCTTAGACCCAGAATGCCATATATGGTCATAACAAACATGGTGCTGACTACAAATTAATATCATGACTTCTCTGTGAGGCGGCACGGGGGCTTGGTGGTTGGCATGTTCTCCTATCAGCACTAGGGATTCCCGGTTGGAATCCCAATCTGGGTGGGGTTTTCATGTTCTCTCCGTGTCCGCGTCGGTTCCTCCGGGTTCTCCGGTTTTCTCCCACAGTCCAAAACCTGGATCAAGGTCAATTGAAATCTCCAAATTGCCCCATATAGATTGTTTCTGTGTGAGTGAGTGTGTGTCCAGCGATAGATTGGTGCCCTGTCCTGAGTGTATCTGCCCAGCGCCCGAAACGTTCTCCCCTGGATGTGCATGGGAACCTCCCCCAACCCCTTGACCCTAGAAGAGGATAAAGCGCAAGATAATGGGTGGATGGACCAGCTACCTGTCCAGTGCATTTTAGCTTTCGCCCAACAATCATGAGTATATACTCTAGCACCCAACACCCCACCCCCCAAAGACTATGATACAGCACTTTGAAAATATGAATAAGCCCACAAGCAGAGGAGCAAGTGTAATCATTACCAGTTGGTTCACACCTACCAGATTCTTTCTTGTCCTCAGTATCTGAGCTCCGGCTCTGTTTGGAGTTGTTCTTGGTTACAGAATTCCTCTTTGCAATATTCACCTGTCCATCTGTTATGAGTGGCGCTTGATCGAATGACTGACTGGGGCTTACATCTGGGGTGGACAAGGGTGTAACATCAGTCACTGTGTCATCAGAATCTGTTGTTTTTACAGCTTTTAAAGTAGAGGGTGACTTGCCGTTGGACTCGCGCGACGGGCTGGAGTCTCCCTCACTGCTGCTGGATGACGCCGAACGCCGGCGGCTCTCAGAGGTTCGGCCGTTTGGCTTCTTCTCTTTTTCTGCACCTTTCTTTGAAAGAACAGCATCATCCTCCTCTTCTGATGAAGACTCTGAGCAAGAGCTGATGCTGGAAGAGTCGTTCGAGCCGCCACACCTGGATTCAGATCTCTCAGAACGAGGGACTGGTGAGGATCTCTGAGAAGACATATCCGAGTCCTCGTTTTCAGACCCTGGCTTTAAGATGCCTTGTTCTTTGGCATCTTCTCCAACATTCCCACTTTGAATCTCAATCCTGGAAAAGCCCTTCTCTAAAACCTTTACCCGTTCCTCTACGTCGGGTCCATGTTTAATCGCCAGCTCCATGACTACACCTTCTTCAAACATTCTCTTCACAGAAGAAGCTTCGGGTGTTTGGAGCTGACCAGATTCTTCGCCATTTCCTCTCTCTGGCTCTGAGAGGACAGGCTGCTCTGCGCTGGGGTGGCCTGGTTCACTGTCGCTGTCAAAGAACGAATGGTCCACTTCACCCTCCAGTTCTTTTGGACTGTACATGGTTTAGCCCTTAAAAACAAAAGATGTGACTTTAGTTATTTTGCCATTAAACTGTCTAATAAAGCAATAAGGCCCTCAAGGGCATGCATTATTGTAAATAAATCATGGGAAAGAGGTTTTATTAAGCACGACAGTACATTTCCACCTCTTTCCCATGATTTATGCACAATAATACACAACCTCAAGTTCCTTATTGCTTGTGGTTGATGGTTACAAACACACTATAATAAAAAAACAAGGTTTATTCATAAATTTCCAGCTTATAAGCCTACACACGTCATCAGGCATAGCAACATCGGGTGTGCTAATCAAGCTTCGCCTCTCCTCCCCCCCAGCGCCACGGTAGTCACAGTGTCTCCAGCAGGAGGCGGTAAATCAAGTGAATATTCTGGGAGCCTTAGAGAGAAGCTGGATTATCTCTGTGCTAATTGAACACAGGGGAGGATTGCCAAGGTGTACAAAATGTAAAAAAGAAATAATAAACCTGGGGGGGAAGGTTACTATGTTGCACCTGCAAATATGCGTGGGCAAGAAGCTTGCCCCACACTGCCTATACATTTCATCCATTACCTCTCACTGAAAAGTTTAAAATTTCAGTGTTAAGACATTTCTCTTACCTGAACTTATTTGTGGAATCTTAAATTATATTCTCATCATCATCTGAACACAACTGACGTTCTAAGAGACATTCCTTTAGTACTGACAACCACCACGTTTAACGTTCCAAAGTTTTTGGGAATGTTCTTATTGTTCTTATGTCTCTAATTTTACTCTGTGGACAGTAGAGAATTTATAAAACCTAAAAAATGTTGTTTATCTGTAGTTTTGATGTAGGCAGCACGGTGGCTTTTGGTGGTTAACATGTTCTCTTCTCAGCACTTGGGATCCCCGGTTCAAATCCCAATCTGGGTGGAGTTTCCATGTTCTCCCCATGTCCACGTGGATTTCCTCTGGGTTCCTCCCACAGTCCAAAAACATGGAATCTAGGTAATCGGAATGCTCTAAAGTGCCCCATTTACAGTAGTGTGTGTATTTTTAAGTGAGTTTGCCTAGTGATAGATTGGCGCCCTGTCCTGGGTGTATCTGCCCAGTGCCCGAAACGTTCTCCCCTGGCTGGGCATGGTGAACCCTCCTGCGACCCTAGCAGAGGATAAAGTGAGAGGATTCGCAGCTGTAGTTGCCTCCATGTCCTCTGTGACCGCAAAGCTCCAACAACAGCAGGTTGTAGATGAAGAGCACAACCTGCTGTGGACAGCGAGAGGGGCAGAGTGAAACTTCTGTCCATATAATGTACTTTTATAAATGTACATTGGGTCTTCAGCAGGAGGAGGTAAATCAAGTGAATATTCTTGGAGCCCTAAATTATATCTGCTGTAATTAAACACAGGGGAGGATGACAGATTTGGTAAAAAAAATGAAAAAAAAAAAACCTGGGTTACTATGCTACACCTGTTGAGGGCAATGTAATTAGTTAACGATTACTCAAGTGAGCTGAGGTTTCCAACAACACAGCGGCACAACACTGAGAAAAATGTTCCACCACCAGGACCTTCCAAACAAGAAAATGTACATCCCCTATTAGTGTTAATGAACAAAATGTAAAACTCTATACTCAGGGTTCCCCATGCCCATTCAGTGGAGAATGTTTCAGACACTGGGCAGATACACCCAGGACAGGGCGCCAATCTATCGCTGGGCACACACTCAAATACAACACTATTTTGTCTTTTTTTATAAGCATAAGCTGCTTCCAAAATAGTCTATTAAACAGTAGATATTGTTTTTGATCAAGTAACTCAGAACTTGATCATAACTTGATCATAACTCAGAACTTACAAGACCATTCTAGTTTACATCTGTTACAGTGCTATAATTGTACAGTTTCTCTTCTTTTGTACAGTGTAAATACACAGTCCATTTTATTTCATTTTTATTTAATCTTTATTCTATTTTTATTCTATATTCCATTTTATTCTATTTTAACTTTATGTGGAGATGTCAGGTAAGAATTTTACTGCTGGCTGTACCATGTGACCAATAAACCTGATTTGATTTGATTTTTGAATTACTGTTTAAATATGGGCGGCACGGTGGCTTAGGGGTCAGCACGTTCGCCTCTCAGCGCTAGGGATTCCCGGTTCGAATCCCCATCTGGGTGGAGTTTCCATGTTCTCCCCGTGTCTGCGTGGGTTTCCTCCGGGTTCTCCGGTTTCCTCCCACAGTCCAAAAACATGGATCAAGTTAATTGAATTCTCAAAAATTGCCCCGTTTAGAGTGTGTATGTGTGAGTGAGTGTGTGCCCAGCGATGGATTGGCGCCCTGTCCTGGGTCTATCTGCCCAGCCCCCCCCCCCCCCCCCCCCCCCCCCCCCCCCCCCCCCCCCCCCCCCCCCCCCCCCCCCCCCCCCCCCCCCCCCCCCCCCCCCCCCCCCCCCCCCCCCCCCAGCGGGAGATAATGAATGAATGTTTAAATGTGAAACAATGGGCTTTTTTTTTTTTAAATAAAATAAAAAAACGTGCCATCCACACTACCTCAGACATATCAAGTCATATTAAAAATGTATTAGTCATCACTATAAAAGTTTCACCATTTAATTACATCTAGTTATTTTGCAGATGCTTTAATTCAAAGAAATTCACAAGTATTCCAACTTGTTTGGGGTCAGAACACAAGGTTGGTACAGCTGCCCTGGAACAATAAGGTTAAGTGTTTTGCTCATGGTTCCACATTGGTAACTTCAGTGGAGCTGGGATTTGAAACCACAAGCATCAGATGGACAGCCTAAAACCCTAATCACTGAGCTACCACCTAATAAAAATCATAATGCTGTTTAATGTTGTCCTTCATGACATCATTTTGCAGCTGCAGCAAGAAACTCAATCAAACTGTTTTTACATAATTAAAAGCATGCAATTATCCAAAATGCACCGTGATTTATGTACCTGTATCATTAGGACCAAATTATACATTTGAATTTAATTTAAATAATTTTGCCCTTGGGGCGGCACGGTGGCTTGGTGGTTAGCATGTTCTCCTCTCAGCGCTAGGGATTCCCGGTGCGAATCCCCATCTGAGTGGAGTTTCCATGTTCTCCCCGTGTCTGCGTGGGTTTCCTCCGGGTTCCCCGGTTTCCTCCCACAGTCCAAAAACATGGATCAAGTCAAATGAATTCTCAAAATTGCCCCATATAGTGTGTCTGTGTGAGTGAATGTGTGCCCAGCGATGGATTGGCGCCCTGTTCTGGGTGTATCTGCCCAGCGCCCGGGGTGTTCTCCCCTGGATGGGCATGGGGAACCCCACCGCGACCATAATAGAAGATAAAAGCGGGAGATAATGAATGAATAAATGAATTTTGCCCTTTTATTCATTCATTCATTCATTATCTTCCGCTTATCCTCTATTAGGGTCGTGGTGGGGTTCCCCATGCCCATCCAGGGGAGAACATCTCGGGCGCTGGGCAGATAGACCCAGGACAGGGCGCCAATCCATCGCTGAATTTTGCCCTTTTATTGTTCTTTAAATGTGGTCCTGAAATAGGACGTCCAACATTTTTTTATTTTGTACTGGGATAGGTCCATCAGCCAGAAATTGTACTTATTCAATTCTTTTTATTGCTAAATTATGTAAATAAAGTATAGAGTTCATAGTGTGTAAACTGCACTATACACTAAACCTAAACATTTATGACATCTGGTATATAAAATGTGAATGTAACTGCTTACAGTGCAAATATTTTTTATAAAACACAAAGACATAGATCTGAAAGTTAACAAACATTAAAAAGCTAAAAATAATTAGTAAAAAGCGTGCAGCGTACTTACAAACTAATATAAACAAGGTGCTCTATTCCAAAAGGCGCCTCATTACAAACAAAGTGCACTAAACATCAAGTCGTTCACTTATTCAACACCGCACAGTGACAAACCGTGCAAAGTGAGGATAACGCTATTTGGAACACAACCACGTCTTTGCCATTAAGAAGCACATAAACTTTAAGAAATCTTACCTTTACAGCTCCAAACCTTCAGAAAACAAGCGCCTCACCAGACAGCTCTGACCAAACGAAGCTGTTAAACATAATTTAAGGTTGTTTAGAGGTATTTGGACACGACTCAACGGCCATAAACAGAAAACTGTCCGCTGGTTAGCACGGCGGCTAAATATGAGTGAGTTTCCTAGTTGCAGTCACTAAGCACCGTGACGAGTCACGTGGGATGCGATACTGCCGCCATCAAGACCGGACGATACAGCCTGTGATATATTTGTATTGGAATATTGTCGTTCTTAAAATAATTGATAGATGTGTAAAGTGGCTTAGTGGTTAGCATGTTCTCCTCTCAGCACTAGGGATTTCCGGTTCGAATCCCCATCTGGGTGGAGTTTCCATGTTCTCCCCGTGTCCGCGTGGGTTTCCTCCAGGTTCTCCAGTTTCCTCCCACAGTCCAAAAACATGGATCAAGTCAATTGAATTCTCCAAATTGCCCCATATAGAGTGAGTGTGTGCCCAGTGATAGATTGGCATCCTGTCCTGGGTGTATCTGCCCAGCGCCTGAGACGTTCTCCCCTGGATGGGCATGGGGAACCCCCACCCCCACACACACACGACCCTTTCATTCATTCATTATCTCCTGCTTTATCCTCTATTAGGGTCGCGGTGGGGTTCCCCGTGCCCATCCAGGGGAGAACGTCTCGGGCGCTGGGCAGATACACCCAGGAGAGGGCGCCAATCTATCGCTGGGCACACACTCACTCACACAGACACACTCTATATGGGGCAATTTTGAGAATTCAATTAACTTGATCCATGTTTTTTGGACTGTGGGAGGAAACCGGAGAACCCGGAGGAAACCCACGCAGACACGGGGAGAACATGGAAACTCCACTCAGATTGTGATTCGAACCGGGAATTTCTAGTGCTGAGAGGAGAACGTGCTACACCACTAAGCCACCGTGCCGCCCACACACAACCCTAGTGGAGGATAAAGCGGAAGATAATGGATGGATGGATGTATGACGTGGATAACCTGAAACTAACCCGGTTTTATTTTTGTGTCAGGGATGGATATTGCTAATGCTACCAATGGAAAGCTCATTTATTGACCCCTGACATGCTGTGTCATTTAGTTGTCATTCATCCATCCATTATCCTCCACTTTATTCTCTACTAGGGTTGCGGGGGGGGGGGGGTTCCCCATGCCCATCCAGGGGAGAATGTTTCGGGTGCTGTGCAGATACACCCAATCAATCGCTGGGCACACACTCACTCAGACACACACACATACACACTCTATATGGAATTTAGTGCATTAAAATGTTCTATAGGCCGGCACGGTGGCTTAGTGGTTTAGCACGTTCTCCTCTCAGCACTAGGGATTCCCAATTCAAATGCCAATCTGGAGTTTCCATGTTCTCCCCGTGTCCACGTGGGTTTCCTCTGGGTTCTCCGGTTTCCTCCCACAGTCCAAAAACATGGAACAAGTTAATTGAATTTTCAAAATTGCCCCATATAGAGTGTGTCTGTGTGAGTGAGTGTGTGCCCAGCGATGGATTGGCGCCCTGTCCTGGGTCTATCTGCCCAGCGCCTGAGATGTTCTCCCCTGGATGGGCATGGGGAACCCCACCGCGACCCTAATAGAGGATAAAGCGGGAGATAATGAATGAATGTTTAGAGGAAACAAACAGCTGCACTGTAACGGTTTAGTTATTGGGGGGAAAAAAAGCATGCACTCAGCAGCCACTTATAGTGTCTTTAATGTCAATTTGTTTTAGCTCCATTTACCTTGCACTTTGTAGTTCTGCAATAAGAAACGGCAATCCATCTGCTTTTCTTTACTTTTTTACGGTAAATAGTTCATTTCTAGTTGTTTCCTGTAATTCAACCTGGAGCTTTAAACAGACATGATGCAGCAGCCATAATGTCTGAAGTCTGGATACTTTAAAGACAGTCATGACATAAAGCCAGTTTCATGAGACAGAACAATGTTGTGTGAATCCAGTTGTAATGGTTGCATGAGAAACAGAGCTTCTCTGGTAGAATTACTGCAGGTGTGAGACTGGACTGTGGGATGTTCATGTGTTGAGATGATGACTGGACAATCAGATGGTTCTTGGGGTCTGAGGAAGGCAGAGGTTGTAATAGGCATTCTGATCCCAAAACTCTGGTCCTTTCCAGCCACACCAACCCTGCAGACGTACAGCAGCCAACATGAAAAAAAGGGAAATGGATATGAAAACAAACAAAATATAAATATATATATATATATATATATATTCTAAAAAACACCCCTATATCACATTAAATGAATTTATCCTAAATTAATTCTGCTTGTGAAGTATGAATTTTAGTAGAAAATGGGCAATTTATCCATAGAATACAAACTTAATTATTCATTCATTCATTCATTATCTCCCGCTTTATCCTCTATTAGGGTCGTGGTGGGGTTCCCCATGCCCATCCAGGGGAGAACGTCTCGGGCGCTGGGCAGATAGACCCAGGACAGGGCGCCAATCCATCGCTGGGCACACACTCACTCACACACACACACACTCTATAGGGGGCAATTTGGAGAATTCAATTGACTTGATCCATTTTTTTGGACTGTGGAAGGAAACCAGAGAACCCGGACGAAGCCCACGCAGACACGGGGAGAACATGGAAACTCCACCCAGATGAGGATTCGAACCAGGAATCCCTAGAGCTGAGAGGAGAACATGCTAATCACTAAGCCACTGTGCCGCCCAGACTTAATTAATTACCACTTATTAGTTAATTTTTTTTCATTGAAATTGATTTATGTGTTGTCATCGACCATTAACATGAAATAGCATTTTCAAACTTTTTACCAGATGAAGCTAATATAGTGGTGCTAATAATAATAATAATAATAATAATAATAACAATAAAAATACATTTACTGGCTTAAGAATAATAAACTTAGTGTCTATTTGTCAAATAGAAAAACTATATTTAATGTGTCAATTAAATGATAAATGTGGCAATAATAAGGCAAAATCTCTGGTAGGAGCACAGACTCCTTGCTGTTGCTCAGTCATTCATTCATTATCTCCCGCTTTATCCTCTATTAGGGTCGTGGGGGGTTCACCATGCCCATCCAGGGGAGAAAGTTTCGGGTGCTGGGCAGATAGACCCAGGACAGGGCGCCAATCTATCACTGGACACACTTACTTACACAGACACACTCCATATGGAGCAATTTTGGAGAAATCCATTAACTTGATTCATGTTTTTTGGACTGTGGGAGGAAACCGGAGAACCCGGAGGAAACCCACACGGACACGGGGAGAACATGGAGACATGGGGAGAACATTTCAACCGGGAATCCCTAGCACGGAGAGGAAATGATCTTAACCTAATCAGCGTAACATCAGCATCTATATAACCTTTTGAACTGAACATGAAGCTGTTCTGAAACGTTTCAGTGGGTTTAGGTATTTTAACGTCATGATTACACTGCAGCTCAGCTAATAGGATCGTAGAAAAACGAATTACAATTTGTACATCGACCCAAATCCATTGTGAGACCATGCGGTTGCTTTGATGGGATGGTACAAGCCTGTCGTTTCTTTGTGGTCTGCAGCAGTCACGTGGTCACACGTTCAGATCGGCTGCTTCTGAAAACACTCGACGTGAGTCTTCACAGAATAAGATCAGGAAGACACATCAGCAGTGTTACACGTCCACACCGCAGAAGCAGCTTCAGATGATGTAATCAGGCCTGACATGTTTCACTTCTTCATTCAGTGATATTTTTTGGCTTGAGACGGAAAAAAATGGTGCAAAACAGGATGTGGGTCTCAAATGGGTTTGGTAACTGCACCTGAGCGACTGACTAGCCCCTTCTCAGCTCGGCATTCAAAAAGTGAGAAAGATCAGATGAAATACATTGGGGAAGGAAAACACAAGTTATAAAAAAAGAACCCAGCCCCAGACGACGATTCTAAAGTTTAGGAACTTTAAAAAAATTTATTCATTCATTATCTTCCGCTTATCCTCTATTAGGGTCGCGGTGGGGTTCCCCATGCCCATCCAGGGGAGAACGTCTCGGGCGCTGGGCAGATAGACCCAGGACAGGGCGCCAATCCATCGCTGGGCACACACTCACTCACACAGACGCACTCTATATGGGGCAATTTTGAGAATTCAATTAACTTGATCCATGTTTTTGGACTGTGGGAGGAAACCGGAGAACCTGGAGGAAACCCACACAGACACGGGGAGAACTTGGAAACTCCACCCAGATGGGGATTCCAACCGGGAATCCCTAGTGCTGAGAGGCGAAGGTGCTAACCACTAAGCCACCGTGCCGCCACTTAAAAAAAAAAAATAATAAAAAAAAATCTTAAGCACACAGCACGTATATAACAACATAGACAGACATGAGCAGGGTTTTTGGACCAGCTAGCACTTTATGCGGCGCTCAGGCCCATCTTGCCAGACACCGGGTAAGCAGTGGAGACGTGATGAAAGGAGGTGGGGGAGGAGAGGGTCTGTGTTTACAGTTTGCAGATGTCACAGCGACACAGCATTTGTCCTCGGAACAGTTTTAGGTATCAGCACTCCGTAGCACCGGTTTTTCTGGGGGAGGTTTCGAGATCAACAACTCGCCCCTGAAGGCTACGGTCTGATAATACAGGGCCGAAAAAGCTATTTTATGATTTGATCTATGATTTAGCAGATTATGACTTAGCAGAGGGCGCGGTAGCTCAGTGCTAAGCGCGTTGGGCTGTCAATCTGAAGGTTGTGGGTTCAAATCCCAGGTCCACTGAAGTTACCAGTGTGGGTCCTTGAGCAAGACCCTTAACCCTCATTACTTCAGGGATGTTGTGATTAACCCTGTGCTCACCTTGTAGGTCGCTTTGGATAAAAGTGTCCAATAAATGTCCAAATGTATTGATGTAAATGTAGTCTCTCTCACTCACACAGAAAAGAGGCAATTTAGAGCAGCCAATTGACCTTGAATCCATGTTTTTGGACTATGGGAGGAAACTGGAGAAACTGGAGAAAGTCCAGAAAGACATGGGGAGAACATGGAAACTCCACCCAGATCATAATGTGCGCCGCCATACAATGTTTTATATTCTCACAAAATAATTATTTATTGAGAATTAACAACAACAAAAATAACCCTGCACATTTTGTAAAATCTTACTTATCTTATAAAATGTTCAAGGTTCTTAAAAACATTTGTTGCTGTTTTGATGCCTAAAACTTCACCTTGTCTGTTATTATCTGCAGATCCTCCCCTCCTGTGTAATGTGGGTCCAGGATGAGAAAGCGTATCTGTCCACTGATCTCACTCCACGCAACTCCAAGTATAGTATGTGCCAGGACGCCACCACCTGGTGTGGATTGCACAGATTTCTCATGTCATGCATTTCAAATAATACATTTAATAACTCTGTATTAACCCATTATATACAAAAGATCAGTTCCAGTACCAACTAGGTCTTTAGAAGGAAGGACTCACCAATCATGATGGGTGTCCCCTCTGTCTCAAAGTGATGGATCAGCTCTCTGCCTTTAGAGGCCAGGTCGGATCCCCGACTTTTTCAGAAGAAACAATTCACTAATTAGTTAAATATACCATACCTCATACAACGTAATGCCAACTGTGTATTTGGACATACTGGTCATCTTCGCCTACAGCTTTTGCTTACTATGCAGTAGATCAGTGGTTCTTAAACTGTGGTACGTGTTCTACTGGTGGTACGTAAAGTAACATGAGGTAGTACCATCCATCCATCCATTATCCTCCACTTTATCCTATATTAGGGTCGCGGTGGGGTTCCCCATGCCCATCCAGGGGAGAACATTTTGGGCGCTTGGCAGATACACCCAGGACAGGGCGCCAATCCATCGCTGGGCACACACACACACACACACACACACACACACTCTATATGGTGCAATTCTGAGAATTCAATTAACTTG
Source organism: Corydoras maculifer (assembly GCA_019802435.1). Classification (NCBI taxonomy): domain Eukaryota; kingdom Metazoa; phylum Chordata; class Actinopteri; order Siluriformes; family Callichthyidae; genus Corydoras; species Corydoras maculifer. Next base: position 145,680 of record JAFMOD010000520.1, read on the forward strand.
ATCCATGTTTTTGGACTGTGGGAGGAAACTGGAGAACCCGGAGGAAACCCATGCGGACACGGGGAGAACATGGAAACGCCACCCAGATTGGGTATCGAACCGGGAATCTCACCTAGCGCTGAGAGGAGAACATGCTAGCCACTAAGCAACCATGCCACCCCGGAACGGATATACAATTCATTATTTTTCCAATTCATTTTATAAACTTCATACTAGGGTGGCTTAGTGGTCAGCACGTTCGCCTCTCAGCGCTAGGGATTCCCGGTTCGAATCCCCATCTGGGTGGAGTTTCCATGTTCTCCCTGTGTCTGTGTGGGTTTCCTCCGGGTTCTCCGGTTTCCTCCCACAGTCCAAAAACATGGATCAAGTTAATTGAATTCTCAAAAAATTGCCCCCTATAGAGTGTGTCTGTGTGAGTGAGTGTGTGCCCAGCGATGGATTGGCGCCCTGTCCTGGGTCCATCTGCCCAGCGCCTGAGACGTTCTCCCCTGGATGGGCATGGGGAACCCCACAGCGACCCTAATAGAGGATAAGCGGGAGATAATGAATGAATGAATGAATGAACTTTATACTATAATTTGGTCACCAGATGGCAGTATTTGAATGTTAGAGAAACCGGAATCATGGCACTCAGCGATTAGCATTTTAAAAGCTGGACTAGATTACATCATGGAAGACCAGATTATTAACGATTTTGCTTTTAATAAACACATTTATGAATCAAACCTTGGTTTTTATTATATTTGCAGTGTTCCTTCTCATGTGGCTGGTTCTGCAGTTCCCTGGAGTCTCCCATGACAGCATAGATAAGCCCTTCGTATTTAGTTGTGTTAACTGTTTATTTAAGCCTGTATATTACCCTTTTATCACATGTGGTTCCTTTATGATGTCACAGTTATTAAATTTATTCTAAATGCCCCCCAATATCATCCTTCTCCTTCTCTAAAAGTACATTAGCCATTACCTCTTGGTGTTTCCCATCAGTGGAACACAGGACATTCTCGAACCCCCCTTATAACCCATCATTTTCAAACACAATAGGGCAATCTAGGTTGTGTATTATTGTGAATAAATCCCAGGAAAGTGTAACTGTACTCCACTTTGCGCCTAAGAACAGCTATTTTCAATGATTTATTTACAATAATGCATGCCCTCTCTAATACCTTATTTATTAACGTACAATCACAACTAATTGATGTTTGCCATGTTGTTCCATGACAAAAAACATAGGTCGTACTTGGACGTTTTGGTTTAATAATGGGTGTTACTTGGTCGGAAAAGTTTGAAAACCACTGTAGTAGTATGAAGTATGGCCATGGTTAATGATGGGTGGCTTGGGTAATGAGACAAACAAGGTAAAGAACTACAGTGTTTTGAGAAAACCTCAGTAGCAACGAGGCTTCACCAAAACCCCATTACAATCCTGAGAAGAATACAGAATGCAGCTGTGCAGTGCAGGAGTGTGTGAGGTACCTGACAAACAGGATCTTTGAGGTGATGCCCAGCAGCTGGTTAAGCACGGCCTGCACCTCGATGGAACCAATCCACTTACGAGATCCCACGAAAGAAGGTTCCTTATCACCCACATCCACCAGAGCCTTAACACATGCATATGCACACACACACACACACACACAAACAATCACATGTGAACTTTAATGGTGTGAAGTTTAGAATTTCATTAGATGCTTGCGCGTGTGTGTGTGTATACTTGCTGTATGTGAGTGTGTGTGGGAACAGCTGTCTTATTGTAGCCCTGCTGCAGGACCGGGTGCTTGCGTGTGTGTGTGTGTGTGTGTGTGTGTGTGTGTACCTGCTGTATGTGAGTGTGTGTGTGAACAGCTCTCTCAGTGTATCCCTGCTGCAGGACCGGGTGCTTGCGTGTGTGTGTGTGTG
>JAFMOD010000520.1:147808-159302 GCA_019802435.1 Corydoras maculifer
TGTGTGAACAGCTCTCTCAGTGTAGCCCTGCTGCAGGACCAGGTGCTTGCGTGTGTGTGTGTGTGTGTGTGTGTGTGTGTGTGTGTGTGTACCTGCTGTATGTGAGTGTGTGTGGGAACAGCTCTCTCAGTGTAGCCCTGCTGCAGGAACCAGGAGCAGATGGTCTGCAGTGAGCGGTATGCGCAGCCCCAGCCGTTATCATCCACCCGGTCCTGCATGTAGTGATGATAACTGTAGACGCCCCGCACCACACACACCTGCACACAGACCCAGAGACCTGACGTTCCTCTTCACGCAGGACGTTGCGTGAAGTTTTTAAATAATAGCATGTTTTTAACACTGACAAGTTGAAAGGATCTCACCTTGGCGTCCTCTATGTTGGGAGTGCTGAGGTGCGAGTGTGGATTTCTCAGATAGCCGTCTTTATAGGGCTCCCCTGGGAAACGGAAGGCATTGGCACGGCGGAAGTACGGCCTGTCGCTGGGCAATCCATGCTTTCTGTGCAGCTCCTAAACCAGATTCAAACCAAGACTGAAAGGTTAGCATGTTCTCCTCTCAGCACTAGGGATTCCCGCTTCGAATCCCAATCTGGGTGGAGTTTCCATGTTCTCCCCGTTTCCGGGTTCTCCGGTTTCCTCCCACAGTCCAAAAACATGGATCAAGGTCAATGGAATTCTCCAAATCGCCCCATATAGAGTGTATCCGTGTAAGCGAGTGTGTCTCCAGTAATAGATTGGTGTCCTGTCCTGGGTGTATCTGCCCAGCGCCTGAAACGTTCTCCCCAGGATGGACATGGGGAACCCCACCACAAGCCTAGGATAAAGCGGAAGATAATGGATGGATGGATGGATTATAATGGTAGATATTGCTTTAGGGTATAGTGGGTAGCACGGTTGTGGAGTTTCCATGTTCTCCCAGTGTCCATGTAGGTTCTTTCTGGGTTCTCCAGTTTTCCCCCCACAGTGACAACATGGATGCAAGAAAAATTGGCTGCTCCGAGTTACCCCTATAACGAGTGTATGCACCCAGCCATGGATTGGCACCCTGTCCTGGGTGTATCTGCCCAGCGCCTGAAATGTTCTCCCAGGAATGGGAGAATGGATTAAGTAGTGGAATAAGCAGAAGATAATGGATGAATGGATAGCAACTTTATATCCTTAATCCTTAGTGAGGATCAAAGGGATTTCATGACTGAACTTTTGAAATTTAATAGTCTCGCCAATCTCACACACTCGGATCTAATGGACAAATCCAAAATGTTTGGTACCAGTGGGTTTGCAGTCCTGCCAGCATGTAACTGCAAAAAACATTGAGCTTTCATTCTCACAGAGAATCAGAGAGACGATTGTTAGAATTTAAAGACTGAACTGAATCAGTTGATCTATTATTGATTAAACAGAAACCGAACATCCCACAAGTTATGGTACTTTGATGATGTAATGAGACTCCCACATGAGATCATTGAAGAAAGAGATATGGCAGGACTTGCATCAAAACGCAGGGCAGGTCTTAACAGTTACACTTCAGTGTGATGCTCTATTCTCATTTGAACTTGTTAATGTTTACAGATGTTTTACCTCTCTGACAGAAGAGAGTTTATCGTCGGACACTCCTGCGGGATACAGGACTGTCACCAGTCCATCACAAGCAGGGAGCTGAAAGTGAAATGGTTGAGGAATCACAATGTTTTTGCCCTTCCTGTACTTCAGTGTAGTTGCCTCCATGTCTGATAACTGGGTACGCAGCACATCCAGGAGGCCAGAACACACCCTGCAGAACCAAAAATATGGTCAAACCGTAGAATATGGTAGGTGGTGGACTTTAACCCTTGGTAATTTCCCAGGTTTTTGAGAAATTTAAATCACATCAGGCGGCACGATGGCTTAGTGGTCAGCACGTTCTCCTCTCAGCGCTAGGGATTCCCGGTTCGAATCTCCATCTGGGTGGAGTTTCCATGTTCTTCCTGTGTCTGCGTGGGTTTCCTACGGGTTCTCCGGTTTCCTCCCACAGTCCAAAAACATGGAACAAGTTAATTGAATTCTCAAAATTGCCCCATATAGAGTGTGTCTGTGTGAGTGAGTGTGTGCCCAGCGATGGATTGGCGCCCTGTCCTGGGTCTATCTGCCCAGCGCCCGAGATGTTCTCCCCTGGATGGGCATGGGGAACCCCCCCGCGACCCTAATAGAGGATAAGCGGGAGATAATGAATGAATGAATGAATCACATCATTAACATCAGACATGAAAGTGAACAACATGATCTCATGACCATCCAGAGGAGAACGTTTCGGGCACTGGACAGATACGCCCGGGACAGGGCACCAACCCAACGCTGGGCACACACTCACTCACACACTTCAAATATATAGAGGCAATTTAGTGCAGTCAATTCACCCTATGTCCATGTTTTTGGACTGTGGAAGGAAACTGGAGAACACGGTGGGACCCCTCGAGGACACAAACATGGAAATTCCACCCAAATCGGGATTCGAACCTGGAACCCTGAGTGCTGAGAGATGGATGTGCTAACCACTAAGCCACCGTACCACCTCATAGACGACTCTTAATATGTACAGTAAATGTCCAGATAATAATTATTAGCATTTACATTTGGTCATTTAGCATTGTGGACGGCACGGTGACTCAGCGCTGAGGATCCAGGTTTGAATCCCAATCTGGGTGGAGTTTCCACACACACAAAGTGGGAAGTCCTGCAGTTGAAACAAAAAGGGAAAACCCCCTGTTCACTTCTGTGTCTGTCTCTCCGTCTGTGTCCATTGTGCTTTGTATCTGTCTCTCTCAGTGTCAACAACTTCAGTGTCAAAAACAGTTGTTTTATTCTGAGTTGTATAATACTCACGAGCCAAGTGTGTCGTCACCGTTTGCACACACAACACAGTCGAGCGACAAAGGCATCGTCACAAACTGCTGCTGCTTTATTACTCGACTGAGAGTCGGAGCGCCAGAGTTCACAGAATCTGTTACCTCCATCAGCAAATTTATGTTCACAACCGTCTGTTTAGAGACAAAAAGAAACAGAGCGAGAGAGAGAGAGAGAGAGAGACCCCACTCTGAGTTCATTAAACATTCATGGACTGTACAAAACATTTATTTGTATTTTGCTGCATTATAAAAAGCTGTACTTACAGGACCAGCCTCTTTTCTCTCTCTCCTTTTCGAAGATTTCTTGCTCACACCATCTTCCACACTGTTAAAACAAAGAAAAAAATTTTATTTGACAAATTGAATAAAGGGGATGTAATGAACTTACGGAATCTAATCTAACATCTAATTAATGCATTACAAACACTTAAAAAAAGCAAAGGAGGCACAGTGGCCTGTAGATGAGCTATTAATAAGCAGATCAGTTATTAGTGTCTACAAAAGGTTCTTTTGTGTCTACATTAATGTGGACAGCAATCAGAAACAACCCTCATTAAGCCAAGTAGCTTAGAAAATAAATATGTAAATATTATAACACGGCGGCACGGTGGCTTAGTGGTTTAGCACGTTCTCCTCTCAGGGGATTCCCGGTTCGAATCCCCATCTGGTAGGGGATTCCCGGTTCGAATCCCCATCTGGTTGGAGTTTCCATGTTCTCCCCGTGTCTGCGTGGGTTTCCTCCGGGTTCTCCGGTTTCCTCCCACAGTCCAAAAACATGAATCAAGTTAATTGAATTCTCAAAAATTGCCCCGTTTAGAGTGTGTCTGTGTGAGTGAGTGTGTGCCCAGCGATGGATTGGCGCCCTGTCCTGGGTGTATCAGCACCCGAGACGTTCTCCCCTGGATGGGCATGGGGAACCCCACCGCGACCCTGATAGAGGATAAGCGGGAGATAATGAATGAATGAATGAATATTATAACACTGCCACTTAGTGGCCAAATTACAGCACACAGTTTATATAAAACAGCAGTAACAGGCTTGGTACTCATCGGGAATCGGCACTCTTTATATTGATCTGTATTTTATGATTTACAATAATGTATAGTATATCATGCATTGATCAGAGGTGTGCATTATTGTTAATAATGGCACGGCAGGACAAACTGCTCAGCCAATCAGATTTAAGGACCAAAAGTACCCATTTTATAAACATCTTATTTTTTAATTATCTTGAAAGCACAGCTTGTATCTGTAAATATTATGTAGTATGGGGATGCAACACCTTTCCCAACATGTGATGTAGCATTTGTGATATTGAGATAACGCTAATGAAATAACCCACATGTGGACTCAGGCATGATGGCTGCAGAAATGTGCTCATACTTTAAAAAAAAAAAAAAAATGTGCTCATACTTTATGTGCTGCTGGAGATTTCTACATGGCGTCTCTTCTTTAAGATCCTCTACTGTGCATTGGAACCCCTTGTTGGGCCACAGCAGGATGGCGCTATTGCAGAACTTCAGCACTACACTCTCTGATGATGCTCTAGAATGAAGAACTTGGAAAGCTTCAGAGATGCTGCTGTTTGTCTGGGGTCCTATTAAAGAATAAAGTAAACATAATCACGCATAGTCATACAGCAAATATTATTAAAATGATATGTTTGTTCATTAGACTACCATTATTTAATTAAACCAGATGGTTTAAGAAGCAGAACCATAAAATTGGTTTTCCTTTATTATACATTTGTTAGGGTCAGGTTTTTAAAAAGTATCTACGTATAAAGCTAAATTTACCGTTAGTGTTGTCAAAGAAGCAGGAAAAGTCCAAAACTCCCCTTAGACGAAATACAAAGCTGTTATTTTCGGTAATCACCTGTTAAAAAAATAAATAACAAATATATTATCACGGTGGCTTAGTGGTTAGCATGTTCTCCTCTCAGCACTAGGGATTCCTGGTTCGAATCCCCATCTGGGTGGAGTTTCCATGTTCTCCCCGTGTCTGCGTGGGTTTCCTCCGGGTTCTCCAGTTTCCTCCCACAGTCCAAAAACATGGATCAAGTCATTTGAATTCTCAAAATTGCCCCATATAGAGTGAGTGAGTGTGTGCCCAGCGATGGATTGGCGCCCTGTCCTGGGTCTATCTGCTCAGCGCCCGAGACGTTCTCCCCTGGATGGGCATGGGGAACCCCACCACAACCCTGATAGAGGATAAAGCGGGAGATAATGAATAAATAATGAATGAATTAATATATTATCACAGGCAGCACGGTGGCTTAGTGGTTAGCATGTTCTCCTCTCAGCACTAGAGATTCCCGGTTCGAATCCCCATCTGGGTGGAGTTTCCATGTTGTCTGCGTGGGTTTCCTCCGGGTTCTCCGGTTTCCTCCCACAGTCCAAAAACATGGATCAAGTCAATTGAATTCTCAGAAATTGCCCCATATAGAGTGTGTCTGTGTGAGTGAGTGTGTGCCCAGCGATGGATTGGCGTCCTGTCCTGGGTCTATCTGCCCAGCACCCGAGATGTTCTCCCCTGGATGGGCATGGGGAACCCCACCGCGACCCTAATAGAGGATAAGCGGGAGATAATGAATGAATGAATATATTATCACAGTTAACAGATGCTTTGAGAAGCGCAAGCAAACGGTATGGCTAAGTCCCAATCGAGGGCGAAGGGGAATCATTCTCCACTACGTAGGCAACACAACGTGTGACGTCAAACACCTTGTAGTGTTCCTAAACCGTAACAAAGCCCTGCATTCAGGACACGGCCCACAACTTGAAACTAAACGCAGAACAAACCGCAAACGTAACTTAACGACAACGTGAAATATTAATACGCGACTTACCGCCGTTTAAAATCGAATAGCGAACAAAAATAATTCGGCAAACTTACCATTATCAATGATAAATTTAGGAAAAGAGATAAACCTCTGCAGGAAGCAGCTAACGCTAACGTGGCATGACGGTTCGCCATACGTCACCCGGTAGGCGGTTCCCGATGCAAGTAGTGACCATCGATGACGCCCACTACGATGTGTGATTGGCTGAGGCAAGAAAGAGGGCAGAGAAAATATAAATATTAATTAAGCTATGGAAACTATGTACCTGATTGGCTGAAATGACCAAACAGCTTTTTCTTCATGAATATTAATTTCTACAGTACAAATTTTGTTTAGAAGGTCGACACACTGTAAATAATACAAATCGCCTTTTATCGAAATAACATTATGAAGAGTAAACAAGACACACAATCATTATTTATTTATTCTAATTCAGGAGCCTATTTAGCGCTTTATAGGGTAAACACATGACTCTAATATTACCTTTATTTTTTTTGTTAATCTTAATATATATATATATATACATTGTGTGTGAGTTTGTAAAAAAAAAAATATATATATATATATATATAGGCACCGTGGCTTAGTGGTTAGCATGTTCTCCCCTCAGCACTAGGGATTCCCAGTTCGAATCCCCATCTGGGTGGAGTTTCCATGTTCTCCCCGTGTCTGCGTGGGTTTCCTCCGGGTTCTCCGGTTTCCTCTCACAGTCCAAAAACATGGATCAAGTCAATTGAATTCTCAAAATTGCCCCCTATAGAGTGTGTCTGTGTGAGTGAGTGTGTGCCCAGCGATGGATTGGCGCCCTGTCCTGGGTCTATCTGCTCAGCGCCCGGGACGTTCTCCCCTGGATGGGCATGGGGAACCCCACCACGACCCTGATAGAGGATAAAGCGGGAGATAATGAATGAATGAATATATATATATATATATATATATATATATATATATATATATATATATATATATACTGTATATATATACTTACACACACACACACTGTACACTGACCAAATGTAAATGACCAAATATATATATATATATTGCCTTCTAAGAGGCATTTAGTATTTTGTTTTTCATTTTATGTTTTTTTTTTCAAGTCTGTAGGCTACTGCTATCGATAATATTGTTTTATATCCAGCAGAGGGCGATATCCCTCCCAAAAAGCACCACTGCCTCGTACAGTTAAGAGAAACCACCAGGCGATGAGATTAGTTAGAATTAGAATTAGATTTGTTCATTAAAATGTATTAGTCCCATTTTTTTTTGCATATTTTACAGTAAAAGTTACATTCATATTGATTATGAATAATCAGACAATCAGATTTAAGGACTGGAAAAAACATTTTATAAAACCTACACAGAGTTTAGGATCTTGCTTCAGTACCCAATAGCCATAGATTGTTGGGGCCTTTGATCCATACACCAGTACCATGATCCATACACCAGTTACAGTAAGTAGGTACTGTGAGATTTATTAATTAATTTGACTAATTTTACGACTCCAGGGCAAATGTTTTTCCACTGCAATAAATATGTTCAATTGCAACAATGCACTAGTAATTAAGTATCCAAATGTTTAGATGAAAAATTCACATTAGCTTGGTGGCTTAGTGCTTTATACGTTCATCTCTCAGCGCTGGGGATTCTAGGCTCGAATCTTAATCTGGGTGGATTTTTCATGTTCTTCCCATGTCCTCTGGATTCCCTGGTTTCCTCCCATGGATTTAAGGTAAATTATTCATTCATTCATTCATTATCTCCCGCTTCATCCTCTATTAGGGTCGTGGTGGGGTTCCCCATGCCCATCCAGGGGAGAGCGTCTCGGGCGCTGGGCAGATAGACCCAGGACAGGATGCCAATCTATCACTGGGCACACACTCACTCACACAGACACACTCTATATGGGGCAATTTGGAGAATTCAATGGACTTGATCCATGTTTTTGGACTGTGGGAGGAAACCGGAGAACCCGGAGGAAACCCACGCAGACATGGGGAGAACATGGAAACTCCACCCAGATGGGGATTCGAACCGGGAATCCCTAGCGCTGAGAGGCGAACGTGCTGACCACTAAGCCACCGTGCCGCCTAAGGTAAATTAAATGCTGTAAATTAAATATAGAGTGTGTCTGTGTGTGTATGTGTTGGTGCCCTGTTCTGGGTGTATCTGTCCAGAGCAATTAAGTGAACGATAATGACTGAATGAATAAATACATCTTAATTTCCATGGCCTTCCTGCCAATTACAATCTAAATCAAAAATGTTCCATTTTGTTGAATATTAAAATCAGTTTTATAACATTACATACATGTTACTAAAGTTAGTGTTAATGGCTGCATTTAACTGTTTGTCTATTTTATCCATTTATTCGAACAAGTATTATGTTGAAATATGTCTTTAATTCGTTTAGTTATATCAGTAAATATTATATTAGAGACCAGCTTGTGAATATTAGGATCTGTAAATATTTTATTCACAGTTATAAGTATTACAACTTGTGCACATCACAGCATTCCAAAACTGTACCATACCACAGCATACCAGTAGATTCCAACCATGCTATTCGTGCAGGCGTAAAGAAGTGCTTTTATCATAAAGAGTGTATGTGTGTGTGTGTGTGTGTGTGTGTGTATCTTCTACAGGTCCTGACTTTCAGGTGGTTTGGAGTGAGCATGTGCATGAGTTTCACAGTAAATCTCATTGTCAATAAAATAGTAGCCTTTTTGCTTTAAGTTCTCCTCGCAGACAGAGCAGACAAAGCAGTCAGGGTGCCGATACGTATCCTGGACTTTCACCACTGTACCACTGTGAGTAGGAGAGAGAGAGACAGAGAGAGCAAGAGACAGATATATAAGTATATCCATCCATCCATTATCTTCCGCTTTATCCTATGTTAGGGTCGCGGGTGGGTTCCCCATGCCCATCCAGGGGTGAACGTCTCTGGGCAGATACAATCTATCGCTGGACACACACTCACTCACACAAACACTCTATATGGGGCAATTTGGAGAACTCAATTGACTTGATCCATGTTTTTTGGACAGTGGGAGGAAACCGGAGAACCCGGAGGAAACCAACCCAGACACGGGGAGAACATGGAAACTCCACCCAGATTGGGATTTGAACCGGGAATCCCTAGTGCTGAGAGGAGAACATGCTAACCACTAAGCCACCGTGCCGGCCTATATAAGTATATAAATGCAAAATCTATATAATAAATGTACAATCCAAAATTATATATAGTTTCTCATTCACAAGGCGCAACAATGGATTAGTGGTTAGCATGTTCTCCTCTCAGCGCTGGGAATCCAGGTTTGAATCCCAGTCTCGGTGGAGTTTCAACGTTCTCCCCGTTTCAGTGTATGAAATGCTCTAAATTGACTCATATAATGTGTGTTTGTGAATGAGTGGCTTTTATTCCATTATTCATTCATTAGTTTCCACTGAATCCTCTACTAGTGTTTAGGGTGGAGGTGGGGTTCCTCATGCCCATCCAGGGGAGAACGTTTCGGGCTCTGGGCAGATACACCCAGGACAGGGTGCCAATCTTTCACTGGGCACACTTACTTACACACACACACACACACACACACACACACACACACACACACACACACACTATATGGGGCAATTTAGACTGTACTTACACACAGAGGAATTAGTCCTCCACATTTAACCTATCTGTGCAGTGAACACACACACACACACACACACACACACACACACACACTGATGAAGTGAACACACATGCCTAATGCAGTGGGCAGCCCTGTACACGGTGTCTGGGGAGCAATTGGTGTTAGGCCGCAGTAGCTTAGTGTTTAGGGAGTTGGGCTGTCAATCTGAAGGTTGGGGGTTCAAATCCCAGGTCCACTGAAGTTACCAGTGTGGGTCCTTGAGCAAGACCCTTAACCCTCATTGCTCCAGGGATGTTGTGATGAACCCTGTGCTCACCTTGTAAGTCGCTTTGGATAAAAGCGTCTGCTAAATGACCAAATGTAATGCAAATGTAGGTCCCTTGCCCAAGGGCACTTCAGTCGTAGTACTTGGGGGGACTGGGAATCGAACCGGAGAACTTTAGGTCGCAAGGCGTGTTTCTCAACCACAAGCCTACGACTTATTGATATCCCAACACACTAACCACTGAATACCGCCCCCTACCTTAAATAAAGCAAGCATGCAGATCGATGTTAAATGCTGTGACAGTGGTATTTACAAACCCTTACACAATGCCGTTGCCACACTTGTCACACATGGGCAACTTATGAAGATTCCCTCCAGCTGGTAGCGTCTTAGTTGTGGGTGCTCGCACAGTCCGAATCACAACAGGACTTGATCCTTTCAGTCAAGAGAGGACGGATATTTACAAGGTATGTTTTCAAAAATCAACAATGATTGCAGTTTTTGGTAGTGAAGCTATATTTACTCAAGTATTCAAGTATTCAAGTGGTTTTATGTATCATTTCAACCATATACAGTGGTGTACAGTTCACAATTAAATAAAAGAACCAGCTACATAGAACAGTAAAAAACACGTGTGCAGTAGCATGTGTGATGCAAAATGACGATAAATACAAAAGAGAATTAAATTAAATGCTGTAAATTGCCCCAGGACGGCACGGTGGCTTAGTGGTCAGCACGTTTGCCTCTCAGCACTAGGGATTCCTGGTTCGAATTCCAATCTGGGTGGAGTTTCCATGTTCTCCCCGTGTCCATGTGGGTTCCTCCAGGTTCTCTGGTTTCCTCCCACAGTCCATGGATCTAGATCAATTGAGTTCTCCAAATTGCACCATATAGAGTGTGTCTGTGTGAGTGAGTGTGTGCCCAGCGATAGATTGGCGTCCTGTCCTGAGTGTATCTTCCCAGCGCCTGAGACTTTCTCCCCTGGATGGGCATGGGGGAACCCCTCCGCGACCCTAATAGAGGATAAATCAGAAGATAATGGATGGATAAATTGCCCCATATAGTGTATGTTTGTGTGAGTGAGTCTGCCCAGCAATAGATTGGCGCCCTGTGCTGGGTGTGTCTGTACTGCACCCAAAACCTTCCCCTTTGATAGGCATGGGGAACCAGTAAGTCGCATGCTCCAGCGTGAATCCATGTGTGTATGTTTGTGTTTGAGCGTGTGTGTGTGTGTGTGTGTGTGTGTTGTACCTTCACTGTTAATATAGTCCTGCAGCGCTTTGAAGGATCCTGATTGGCGGGGTTCCTGGGGCTTGTCTTGCACCCCTTCTTCCTGTAGCATCCTGTAAACATCTGATTCCTCTATACATGTAAGAGTCCTAGGACTGGTAGAACTACACACACACACACACACACACACACACACAATTATACATTTTTACATTTGCTAGATTGATTATAGCTTGGATAGCACAGTTGAGATAGTTTCCCGGTTCGATTTCAGGTCCCACCATGTACTATGGCTGAAGTGGGCAAGGCACCTAACCCCAATTGTTCCCTAGGCGCTGTGTACAGGGCTCCCACCACTCCGAGCATGTGTGCTCACTTCTCTCAGTGTGTGTATATGTGTGTATTTTACTGCATTGTTTCTGCTTATTCTACTTAAACCATTTTTTGAATTGTTCCAACAGCATACAAAAACTATCCATCCATTATCCTTTACTAGGGTAGCGCGGGGGGGGGGTGTCCCCATGCCCATCCTGAGGAGAACGTCTCGGGCGCTGGGCAGATAGACCCAGGACAGGGCGCCAATCCATCGCTGGGCACACACTCACTCACACAGACACACTCTATATGGGGCAATTT
>JAFMOD010000521.1:53312-65750 GCA_019802435.1 Corydoras maculifer
TGTATTTTTTTGTATTTTTTCTCTTACTCTCCTCTCTGTCTCTCTCTGTGTATTTTTCTGTATGTCTCTCTCTCTCTCTTTCTGTATTTTTCTCTCTCACTCTCTCTCTCTCTCTCTCCCTCTGTATTTTTCTGTATGTCTCTCGCTGTCTCTCTCTCTCTCTCATCCATCTCTGTCCCGTGGCGTCTCTTCCTAAACCCCCGTTATAAAGAAACGGTTGCAGACGCCATTCACACTGAAGAACATGCTGAAGCGGCGGTGAGCCTCCCGGTTTCGTTCTGAGTTCCACTCCTTCATTCATTAAGGAACGTTTGTTCACCCCCCCCCCCCGGGACTTTCCCTCCCAGCGAATCAATTTTCATTTTAAAGCAGGACGGTTAATAAAGAATCTCATCTCATCTCGTTACCTTGCACCTAATCCTCTACTCCTGTTACGGGGGGGGGGGGGACGCTGGGCAGATACACCCATCTATCACTGAGTACACACTCATTTACACACACACACAACACACCAACCTGGATCCCTGTGCCACCCCCTTACCAAGAATGGCTCTCATTTAATAAATGCAGAAATTGCAGAGGGGTGGTGCGGTGCTGTTGTAGTTGGCATGTTCTCCTCTCAGCACTAGGGATTCCCGGTTCAAATCCCAATCTGGGTGGAGTTTCCATGTTCTCCCTGTGTCCACATGGGTGTCCTTCCGGTTCTCCGGTTTCCTCCCACAGTCTAAAAACATGGACTCAAGGTGAATTGAAAGCTCCAAATTGCCCCCTCAGAGTATGTGTGTGTGTGTGTGTGCGTTTGCCCAGTGATAGATTGACGTTCTGTCCTGGGTGTATCTGCCCAGCGCCCGAAACGTTCTCCCCTGGATGGGCATGGACACACACCCCCCGCCCCTAATAGAGTAAAAAGCGGAAGATAATGAATGGATGGAAATTGCCCCTATATGGTGTGTTTGCATGTTCTCCTCGTGTCTAAGTGGGCTTCCTCCAGGTTCTATGGTTTCCTCCCACAGTCCAAAAACATTGATCAAGGTCAATTGAGTTCTCCAAATTGCCCCATATAGAGTGTGTGTCCAGCGTTAGATTGCCCCCCTCTCCTGGGTGTATCTGCCCAGCGCCCAAAACGTTCTCCCCAGGATGGGCATGGGGAAACCCTCCCCCCCCGCGACCCTAGTAGAGGATGAAGCGGAACATGCTGGATGGCGTTATTAATACGACGCGATGTCCGTCAGCTCGCCCGCATTATGGGATGTGCAAGCGAGCGAGCGAGCGAGGGAGCGCATGGTGATGGGGGAGCATCCGGTGCAGATGTCCACACAAAGCGCATCATCAGACAGGCGTGGGGCAGCGCATGTTCTTTCACTCGCCGGAACCCAAATGGCTCTGAATTAATGAGGCCGGGCGCAGATCCTCCTCCGTCACGGCGGTGGCGCCGCGGCGCCGTCGAGGTTCATTAGAGGATAAAATGTCAGGAGATCCTCACAGAGCAGGAACGACGCGCCGCCCGGGTGGCCTGTCAGCTCCCCGCCTTCACTCCCGCAAAGGTTGCCCTCCTTATTATCTGTCCACTGTCAGGCCCGGGACGAGGGAAGGTTCCACCTGGATCCGGGTTCCGCAAAGATTTATCTTGGAACAATTTGGGAATGTCAAGATAATGATGTCATCGGTTCTAAAGCTTTAAGCGTGGATGGATTTTAGGTCCGTCTCATTATCTGATTGGGTCGCGGGGGGCGGGGGTGGAGGGGGGGTTCCCCATGCCCCCATGCCATTGCAGGTTCCGTGCACTGTGCAGATACACAGAGCTACGCCTCTCTCACTGGGCACACATTAAGGAACATGCACAATATAGGGGCAATTTAGATAGGGGTGATTTAAAGCAGCCGACTTACCTTGAATCCATGGTTTTGGACTGTGGGAGGAAACCGGAGAACCCGGAGAAAACCCACATGCACATGGAGAACATGGAAACTCCACCCAGATTGGGATTCGAACCTGGATCTCCAGGGATGAGAGGAGAACATGCCAACCACTAAGCCACCATTTCGCCCACATTCCCCCACAGTTCTTCTCTCTTCATTATCCTCTATTCGGGTCACGGGGGAATGTTCCCCATGCCCATCCAGGGGAGAACATTTCAGACGCTGGGCAGATTACTGGGCGCACACATACTATAAGAGGGCAATTTAGAGCAGTCAATTCAAATTGAATTTTCCAAATTGCCCCATATAGAGTGTGTGTGAATGTGTGTCCAGTAATAGATTGGTGCCCTGTCCTGGGTGTATCTGCCCAGCGCCCGAAACGTTCTCCACTGGATGGGCATGGGGAACCCCACCACTCCATCACCCCCACACTGAAACAGATCTGAGAACGATCCACCACCCAAACAAATCCTGCTCATACTAGAGTCGCCGGGGGGGTGGGGGGTGTGTGTCCATGCCCATCCAGGGAAGAATGTTTCGGGCGCTGGGCAGATACACCCAGGACAGGACACCAATCTATCACTGGACACACACTCACTCACACAGACAAACTCTATAGGGGGCAATTTGGAAAATCCAATTCACCTTGAATCCATGTTTTTGGACTGTGGGAGGAAACCAGAGGAAGCCCACGCGGAAACGGGGAAAACATGGAAACTCCACCCAGATTGGGATTCCAACCAGGAATCCCTAGCGCTGAGAGGAGAACATGCCAATCTCTAAGCCACCGTGCTGCCGCTGTAAGTATATCACCTCAAAAAACACAAAATCAATGAGGGAATAATGTTGAAACAGTTCTATTAATCCAGAAGATGAGGGACCGCGGCAGAGCCGGTCACATGATCTGCTCCGGGGCGCAGCGGGGGGTGGGGGGGGCAGAGCGGGGTGTTAGAACCTGAATACATTCATCATTGTCTCTTTTAAATGAAAGCCATCGATTATTTGCTCAGCGCGGTTTTATTGGACCGTTCTGCGCGGTGAACCCAGGTTCGGTTTCCAGCGCTCAACGAAACGCCCATTCCGCCGCAGCTGTTCGGTTCTGCGTCCATCGAACCCGCAGTTAAAGGGCAATTAGGGTAATTGTGCAGAAATCCCGCCTGATCGGAATTTAAAGCGGCCTCGGCAAACAATTACACTAATGTGATGCATCGCATCGATCCTCCATCGAATGGCGCCGCCGCCGGAGTTCCTTACTGTCCACAGCTCCCTTCATCTTCATTAACACCTCGTCTGCAGGTACGAGCGCCGGACGCCCCGGCCGGTGCCCCGGGGGACGCACAGCGGTAGCTGCTGTGGTTGTACCGTGTTGTGCGGCGTGACGTGCTGCTGAGAACGTGGTCGTTTAGTTCAGGGGTTCTGAAGCGGTCTCAATTTTAATACGAAGCAAAAAATATATTTGAAAAGCAGCCTTCAAAAGCAGGTTTAAATATACAGCTGATTTATAGAAATAATATTAAATAATTATTCATTCATTCATTCATCATCTCCCGCTTATCCTCTATTAGGGTCGCGGTGGGGTTCCCCATGCCCATCCAGGGAAGAGCGTCTCGGGCGCTGGGCAGAAAGACCCAGGACAGGGCGCCAATCCATCGCTGGGCACACACTCACTCACACAAACACACTCTATAGGGGGCAATTTTGAGAATTCAATTAACTTGATCCATGTATTTGGACTGTGGGAGGAAACCGGAGAACCAGGAGGAATCCCACACAGACACGGGGAGAACATGGAAACTCCACCCAGATGGGGATTCAAACCAGGAATCCCTAGCGCTGAGAGGCGAACGTGCTAACCACTAAGCCACCGTGCCGCCATTAAATAATTAAATAATATTAAAATAATTATATCCTCTCCAACGTACCAGTCAGAGTCACAGTCAGAATCAGTCAGTCAGATTCATATTTAGTCATATTCAGAGTCAGATTCAGAGTCATATTCAGTCAGATTCAGAGTCATAGTCACAGTCAGAGTCATATTCAGAGTCACAGTAATAGTCATTCACAGTCAGTTTCAGAATCAGAGTCACAGTTGGAGTCAGAATTACAGACAGATTCACAGTAAGAGTCAGAATTACAGTTAGAGGCAGAGTCAGATTTACAGTCAGAGTCATATTCAGAGTCAGAATTACAGTCAAAGTCAGATTCAGAGTCACAGTCAGATTCACAGTAAGAGTCATATTCAGAGTCACAGTCAGATTCAGAGTCAGAATTACAGTCAGTCAGACTCATAGTAGGAATCAGAGTCTGAGTCACTGTCAGAATCAGAATTACAGTCAGAGTCACAGTCGGATTCAGAGTCACAGTCAGAGGTGTAGATGTGTTGTAGCCTGCTTTCTGTGAATCTTTTCATTTGATTCAGAGTCATTTCAGGAGTCTTGGCTGGGTTATTAAAGGTGATTCGGGGGTTAATGAGGTGAAATGGTGGATCTGAAGTCGGCGTGTAATTCTGTGCAGTGTGAGGGAATATTTTCGATCTGACGGCTGCATCGTGGTGTTGAGTTTTCTGAACAGTAATGAAGATGATTTGTTCTGTGACGGGGAACCGATGATTTAATACACACATAACGCTGCCGCCTGCAGACACAACCTCTGTTTATTAGTGCCATTATCGTCAGTACATGTCGCTCTAATTGACTGGTGTGAAATTCATGTCCCCCATCAATCGCGCGCTCTCCGTCATGGGCGTGGGCGTCGCCTGATTTCTCCGTATTGATGAAATATTTGTTACGGCTAAATCACTGACGCGCAGCGGGCTGCGTGCGGCTCAACGCTCACGTCAGTGCCATTCTCTGGCTCCACGTCTATAAATTCTCCGCCTGTTGGGTGGAAATCCAGTGTCCTGGTTCGATATGTTACGCATGGCATTATGGGATGTAGTCTGTGTGTCAACCTACCCAGGGTTCTAATTACAATGTACCACGAACAGACGTTATATCGAATAGAGTGATGCGACTCTGAAAATCACATATTAATAAAAACAGGAGGAAAGTTCAAACTGAGAAAACATTATTCTACACAGAACCCAATGGAGAACAATCTTTCAAAAATTGTAATTGATTTTCCTGTTGAAAATCCTTATGAGGAATTATAGTAGTTTATGAGGGATAATAGAAGTTTATGAGAGATTATAAAAGTTTATGAGAGATTAAAGTAGTTTATGAGGGATAATAGAAGTTTATGAGGGATTATAGAAGTTTATGAGGGATTATAGTAGTTTATGAGAGATTATAAAAGTTTATGAGAGATTATAGAAGTTTATGAGGGATTATAGTAGTCTATAAAGGATTATTTTAGTTTATAAACGATTATATTAGTTGTGGGAACCGTTGCTTACAGGGGATTATAGAAGTTGAGGCAAGGATTATTTTTGTTTATATGGGACTATATTAGTTGTGGCAACTGTTGTTACTGATTGATCATAAATATTAATGAGGGATTATAGTACTGTAGGGAGGCACGGTGGCTTAGTGGTTAGCACGTTCGCCTCTCAGCCCTAGAGATTCCCGGTTCGAATCCCCATCTGGGTGGAGTTTGCATGTTCTCTCCGTGTCCGCGTAAGTTTCCTCCGGGTTCTCCGGTTTCTTTCCACAGTCCAAAAACATGGATCAAGTGAATTGAGTTCTCCAAATTGCCCCATATAGAGTGTGTGTGAATGAGTGAGTGTGTGTCCAGTGATGGATAGGAGCCCTGTCCTGGGTGTGTCTGCCCAGCGCCTGAGACGTGCCCTGGATGGGCATGGGGAACCCCACCGCGACCCTAATAGAGGATAAAGCGGATGATAATGAATGAATGCATATAGTAGTGTATAAAGGATTATTTTAGTTTATAAGCGATTATATTAGTTGTGGAAACCGTTGCTTACAGGGGAGTATAGAAGTTGTGGCAACTTCTATAATTGTTATATAGTTGTTATTGATTGAGCATAATTATTTATGAGGGATTATGGCAGTTTATAATGGAAATAGGGTAGTTTATAATGGATTACAGCAGTTTATAAGGGATTATATTAGGTGTGGTAATTGTTGTGTTAGTTGTGGCAACTGTTGCTTATTAGGGATTTAATTATTCGTGATAACCATTGTTTATAAGGGATTATATTAGTTGTGGCAACTCCTTATTTTAAATAGATGACAGTAGATGTGTCCACCTCTATCTCTCATAGTTTGTTGGTGTTTATAAGGGGTTATAAGGGGTTGTGGATGCTGCTGGTCGCAAGTGGAGGTCACAGAGTGTAATCCGTTCTCGTTTCATCTACTGAATCTGAAGCCCGTCTGAAATATCAGCACGTCTCCACCGGAGCAAACACCAGACTAATAATAACCCTTTCCCTGGAGGACCCTGTCCTGCTGTAATTAACAAGTACACCCAGATGCTCGGTGTCACTCAGTCTCATCCTCACCCACCACCACATCCCAGCACCATGCACCACCACACTCACCACAGCATACGTAGATCAGTAGATGAGGATGTCTGTAGATAAAGAGGACTTCAGTTGATGAAAAGGACATCAGTCGATAAGGATGACGCCAGTGGATCAGGAGGACGTCAGTCAATGATGATGTCAGTAGATGAGAAGGACATCAGTAGATGAAGATGACGTCAGCAGATGAGGATGTCTATAGATGAGGAGGACATCAATTGAGGATGAGGACCTCAGTAGAAGAGGAGGAGGTCAGTCGATGAAGAGGACATCGGTAAATGAGAAGGAGGTCAGTTGATGAGGAGGACATCATTCGATGATGAGGACCTCAGTTGAAGAGGAGGACATCAGTCGATGATATGGACGTCAGTAGATGAAGAGGATGTCATTCAATAAGGATGACGCCAGTAGGTGAGAAGGAAATCAATCAATGATGATCTCTGAGATGATGAGGACATCAGTCGATGAGGAGGACGTCAGTAGATGAGGATGATGCCAGTAGATCAGGAGGACATCAGTTGATGATAAAGACGTCAGTAGATGATGATGATGATGATCGTAGATGAAGAGGACGTCAGTTGATAAGGAGGATGTCAGTAGATGATGAGGATGATGATAGTAGATGAAGAGGATGTCAGTTGATAAGGAGGACATCGGTAGATGATGAGGATGACTCTGCGTTTCTGCGTTTCCCTCATTATTGTGGCCTCAGACTTTAAAGTTGAGGTTCAGAAGGCAGCAGCCGTCTGAGAGACGAGACGTCAGAGAGACGAGACCTGCAGAGAGCAAAGCTAGAACCACAATCTATTAGAACCTAATGTGCAAGCGGAAATGGAAATCGCGGCCGAGGCGTTCTTAGTTTGCACTTAGTGAGACAGATAAGGCCAGAGAGATAAAGATGCAGCCGGAACGCTACGCCCGTAGGTTCTCCACCTGGTTCTTTATCAGCTCAAACACGGTCACCTCATTACGGCTGGAGGGGGGAAGGTGAGTGCAAACGGAACCTGTGAAGACCAATTTATCAGAATTTACCAACTTTCACTCGAATCTTATATATTTCAGACTACATTCTTTAGTTTGTGTTCATCTACAGATCCACGGAGCGGCTCCAAAAATGTTAGAACTGAGATACAACAAAGAAAAGACACTCATTATAGTAGTTGTGGCAACCTTTGTTCCTGAGGGATTATAGTAGTTGTGGCAACCTTTGTTCCTAAGGGTTTATAATAGTTGTGGCAACCTTTGTTCCTGAGGGATTATAATAGATGTGGCAACCTTTGTTCCTGAGGGATTATGGTAGATGTGGCAACCGTTGTTCCTGAGGGATTATAGTAGTTGTGGCAACCTTTGTTCCTGAGGG
The DNA here is from genome assembly GCA_019802435.1 of Corydoras maculifer. Taxonomy (NCBI): domain Eukaryota; kingdom Metazoa; phylum Chordata; class Actinopteri; order Siluriformes; family Callichthyidae; genus Corydoras; species Corydoras maculifer. The sequence goes on from JAFMOD010000521.1 coordinate 61,072, forward strand.
ATTATAGTAGGTATGGCAACCATAGTTCCTGAGGGATTATAGTAGTTGTGGCAACCTTTGTTCCTGAGGGATTTATAGTAGTTGTGGCAATCTTTGTTCCTGAGGGATTATAGTAGTTGTGGCAACCGTTGTACATGAAGGATTAAAGTGATTATAGCTGTTTGTTTAAAGTTTGTTTCTCTAGTTTGTATTTTTTAATGGTTTATTGTCCGTAGTGCCTTCAATTTAATGATTACTGATTTAAAAAAAATATATATATAAAGTTTTATGATCTCTCTCTCTCTCTCTCTCTCTCTCTCTCTCTCTCAGTTAAACCGACGGTCATTGATGTAGACATCTTCGTTAACAGCATCGGACCTGTTTCATCCATAAACATGGTGAGTGGACGGGTTTTTCTACGGGTTCTGACCCGCTGACCGAGTTCTGTTATTTTCACACAAATCTGATCGCTGTGCAACATTTTGTTTTCTTTTGTGACATTTTTGAGGAATGTCATGTAATAACTGTAGGGTGAGGGGTGTGGTATGTGGGTGTTGGGTGTGGTATGTGGGTGTATTCCAGCTGCGGTGCATTGCGGTGTGCTCTGCTGTGGTGTGGTGCGGCGCTGTGTGGTGCACTGTGTTGTGGTGTGGTGTGGTGTGGCAACGTGCGGTGCGGTGCTATGGTGTGGTGTGGTAAGTTGCCATGCCGTGGTGCACTGTGGTGCGGTGCGCTGCGGTGCCATGTGGTGCACCATGGTGTGGTGTGTATATGTGTACCATGGTATGGTGCGGTGCCATACTGTGGTGTGGTGCGGCGCGGTGCGGTGCAGTGCCATGCTGTGGTGCTGTGCTGTGGTGCACTGTAGTGTGTTGTGGTGCAGAGCTGTGCTGTGGTGTTGTGTGGTGCGGTGGTGTGCGGTGGTGTGCGGTGGTGTGCGGTGCCCTGAAGTTCATACATTTTAAACGAATTCTCAACCTCGGAAATAAAAGCGTTCTGTGGAAGGCAACTTCAAGCTGTGCAGGCATTACTAATCGCTGGTGGATCCGTGAGTCTGGTGGGTTCGGACACTTGATTAGATTGCCTGGGGCCGCGCTCGTTACATAAACTCCATCAAGCCGCCGCTTTTAATTACCACATCCTTTAATTATTCCTCACAGAAGTATTCTGGAATAACATGGATGCTGCCTCCTGGTTGCCATGGTTACCTCCCGCTCGCCGCCGGTTCTGTTGTTTGTAACGACGCTGCGCCGCGTTCCGAATGCAGGAGCAACACCATTTAAGGAATAAGAGCGGGGCGGCATGGTGGCTTAGTGGTTTAGCATGTTCTCCTCTCAGCGCTGGGGATTACCGGTTCGAATCCCAAGCCGGGTGGAATTTCCATGTTCTCCCCGTGTCCGCGTGGGTTTCCTCCGGGTTCTCCGGTTTCCTCCCACAGTCCAAAAACATGGATCAAGGTCAATTGAGTTCTCCAAATTGCCCCATATAGAGTGTGTCTGTGTGAGTGAGAGGGTGTCCAGCAATAGATTGACGTCCTGTTCTGGGTGTATCTGTCCAGCACCCGAAACATTCTCCCCTGGATGGGCATGAGAAACCCCCCCCCCGTGACCCTAATAGAGGATAAAGCGGAAGATAATGGATGGATGGAATAAGAGCGGTTCTCCTGAGTTCCACGCTGGGGAGGTGGAGAACGTTAGGGGGATCGGACGGGGTTCAGTTTAACCCACGTTCCACGCCGTCATCAGAGATCAATCAGACGCTGGCTTAGTGGTTGGCATGTTCTCCTCAGGACTGGGGATCCAGGTTTGAATCCCAATCTGGGTGGAGTTTCCATGTCCTCCCCGTGTTTACATGTGGGTTTCCTCTGCGTTCTCTTGTTTCCTCCCACAGTCCAAAAACATGAAGTTAAGATGATTTGGCAGCTCTAAATCGCCCCATATACAGTAGTGTGTGTGTGTATGTGTGTTTGCCCTGTCTTGGGTGTATCTGCCCAGCTCCCAAAATGTTCTACCCTGGAACACCCTGGTTCTACCATACAACCCCTAGTGAAGGATTATGCAGAAGATGATGTATTGAGCTGAAAAAATAAATGGGGGCGCCAAGGTGGCGTAGTAAACATTCGCCTCTCAGCACTAGGGATTTTTGGTTCGAATCCACATCTGGGTGGAGTTTCCATGTTCTCCCCGTGTCCATGTGGGTTTCCTCCGGGTTCTCCGGTTTCCTTCCACAGTCCAAAAACATGAATCAAGTCAATTGAATTCTCCAAATTGCCCCATATAGAGTGTGTGTGTGTGAGTGAATGTGTGCCCAGTGATAGATTGGCGCCCTGTCCTGGGTGTATCTGCCCAGCGCCTGAAATGTTCTCCCCTGGATGGACATGGAGAACCCCCCCAACCCATGGACACCACTCCTTCTGGCAGATGGATGGATGAGTGCAGGTTCTGTTGGGTTCCTTAATGTGCACCCATGAGCACGCTGGACTCCGGCAACCCCGTGCCTTCTTCGTCTCATCACTGAGGACCCCCCGGTGAGGACACCCCGGTTCTAACTTCCCTAACGCCTCGCAAAAGACGAAGAAGGCACGGGGTTGCCGCCGTCCAGAGTCCAGAGTCCAGGACGTGAGAACCAGGGGTGTCCTCGGTGACGACGACCTGAATGCAAATTCCATTGTAATCACATTCTATCTAATTAGAATTGTTATTAAACATCGTTTGCGTTGCTATTTATAGCCGCGCTGCTTTAAACCTGGCCCTGCTCTAGATTTCATTCATGACGATCATTGTTTTTAATTCATTTCCTGTCAAAGTCTAACAAGGTCCATTCATCAGCGTTATTAACCTCGGGTTCCTCACGGTTCCGTCCTGCCGCTCAGAGTTTTTAATCTCTGGATTAAAACATTTTCAATTAGATCCAGAAGATGAAAAAAAAGCACAAATGACTTACATTACGCAGGGAGTCTGAGGTGATCGGGTCGGGTGGTCCCACCCCCCCGCGGTTGTGCTGGGTGGGGTACTTGCTGAGCTTGTTGTTGTTGGATGTGATTTTTTTTCTGGTGGGCGAAGCTTCTAGGTTAAACCTGGTTTGTGCAATTCTGTCTCCGGTTCTCATTGTTTCCCACGTAGGATGTGGCCATGTGTCTTCATGGGCATCTTCTCCAGTTGAAGTGCATGCCCCAGCCTATTTCCTTCCAATTTAATGGAGCGAGTAGGGCAACCGAAGGTTCCCACCATTGTGACAAAAGTAGAAGACAACAGGTGACGTGGCTTGTCTCAGCGAGGAACAGGAAGAGAGTGGCTGGCAATTTTTCGTGTCCGTTTGAGCAGCAGCTAAAAGACGGGATAGTCCTCACTGACTGAGACGTGATAAAAGTGACCCAACGTTGTAGAAGTGTTGTCAGGAACCTGTGGGCAGATGAACTAGGAGCCTGGCCGAGCCGAGAAGTTACAGCTGGTAGTCGAAGTGGAAGTGAATAAATCTCCCACATTTTACAACCAAGTGCAGTTAATCCAGGGTCAAGTGGCCCAGATGAAAATACAAGGTGTGGGCCGGATCTGGGCCGAAATTATTTAACATTCTTTGTAACTACGTGGGTCACTTGGCGGATGTGTGGCTCTAATCTGGTGATGTGTCGCCCACATCTCACAACCAAGTGCAGGTAATCCAGCGTCAACTGGTCCAGATGAAAATACGAGGTGTGGGCCGGATCTGGGCCGAAATTATTTTGCATTCTTTGTCACTACGTGAGTCACTTGGCGGATGTGTGGCTCTAATCTGGTGATGTGTCGCCCACATCTCACAACCAAGTGCAGTTAATCCAGCATCAACTGGTCCAGATGAAAATACAAGGTGTGGGCCGGATCTGGGCCGAAATTATTTTGCATTCTTTGTCACTACGTGAGTCACTTGGCGCATGTGTGGCTCTAATCTGGTGATGTGTCGCCCACATCTGGCGACCAAGTGCAGGTAATCCAGGGGCAAGTGGGCCGGATGAAAACAGAAACTGTGGGCCAAAGAAGCCGTGAGCCGGATCTGGGTATGTACATGTGTGGCTCTAATCTGGTGTATATGTGGCTGACATATGTCATATGCCTGGAATCAACGCGGCATGATGAAAAACAGGGACGTGGGCTGAATCCGGACCGGAATCTGGACTTTAATTGCGTTGCTTTTCGCTCCGTTGGATAGATTTGTTGATCATAACGAGCTGAGCTGCCGTCACTCTGTCCTGCTGCGTTTATTAAAAGTGAAGACGCATTTGCATTTCAGGAGGAAACAAAGTGTAAAAAAGACTTGAAGTATTATCAAAGCCACGGTTTCAGTTCTGCTTCTTTTAATTAATTTAATTACCCGAATGGCTTATGCTCGCAAATTTGTCCAGATAAATGAAGGACAATTAACTAATCAACACCAAACATTTTAAATGGCAAAGCTTAAATAATTGATGGGAAGTTTACATTGATCAAACTTTCATTATGTGATTACACAAAGGGACAGATTGAGCAGGTCAGTGTGCATACTGCATACTGAAGACACGCGAGACAGCTGCGTCCTCACTGCGTCCTCACTGCGTACACTAAAATTATACACCAATCACAAACTGAGCTGGTTTTTAATAGTCATATTTATTAATATATCCATCCATCCTTTATCTTCCGCTTTATCCTCTACTAGGGTGGGGTCTCTGGGGGGGGGGGGGGGTA
>JAFMOD010000521.1:80302-100318 GCA_019802435.1 Corydoras maculifer
ATGGAGATGGTGAAGGTGATGGTAATTAAGAAGTAGATGGTGCAGGTGAGGGTGGAGGTGAAGGTGATGGTGATAAAGATGGAGATGGTGCAAGTGGAGGTGAAGGTTATGGTAATTAAGATGGAGATGGTGCAGGTGATGGTGATTAAGATGGAGATGGTGCAGGTGATGGTGGAGGTGATGGTGATTAAGATGTAGATGGTGCAGATGATGGTGGAGGTGAAGGTGATGGCGATTAAGATGAAGATGGTGCAATTGGAGGTGAAGGTGATGGTGATTAAAATGGAGATGGTACAGGTGGAAGTGAAGGTAAAGGTGATGGTGATTAAGATTGAAATGGTGCAAGTGATGGTGCAGGTAGAGGTGGAGGTGAAGGTGATTAAGATGTAGATGGTGAGGGGATGGTGGAGGTGAAGGTGATAGTGATTACGATGGAGATGGTGCAGGTGATGGTGGAGGTGAAGGCGATGGAGATGGTGATGGTGGCAGTGAAGGTGGAGGTGATGGTAGAGATGGAGGTGTTGGTGTAGGTGATGTAGGTGATGGGAGAGATAGAGTTGATGTTAGAGATAGAGGTGATGGTGTAGGTGATAATGGAGATGATGTTCTCCTCTCAGTGCTGGGGATTCCCGGTTCGAATCCCCATCTGGGTGGAGTTTCCATGTTCTCCCTGTGTCCGCGTGGGTTTCCTCCGGGTTCTCCGGTTTCCTCCCACAGTCCAAAAACATGGATCAAGGTCAATTGAATACTCCAAATTGCCCCATATAGAGTGTGTATGTGTCAGTGAGTGTGTGCCCAGTGATAGATTGGCGTCCTGTCCTGGGTGTATCTGCCCAGCGCCCGAAACATTCTTCCCTTGGATGGGCATGGGGAACCCCCCCGCAACCCTAATAGAGGATAAAGCGGAAGATAATGGATGGATGTATGGATGAGGAGCGCTGTGAGATGAAGAGGAAAGATGAGAGCCGGAGAACGGTGAAGCGGGGAAATCTGTACCACATGGGTCTGTCGTCCTCATTAAGACGAACGATCAAAGGCGAGCGGGGGGGGGGGGGTTGATTAACGCGGGATGTTCGGGGCTGATGAGGTTCATCTGTAAGCACATTATTTTCTGGGTCATTATGGAATTCTGATGAAGCACAAACCGCGGCGTCCATGTCCCAGACGAGGGGACACCAAACAACACGCCAACTCAGCAACTTTCTCTAGATATACTGACTCTATTTTTAGCCTCGTTAGAGATTAATTTTTTTTAAAAAGTATAAAAAAACTTGTTGGGCAGCATGGTGGCTTAGTGGTTTAGCATGTTCTCCTCTCAGCACTAGGGATTCCCGGTTCGAATCCCCATCTGAGTGGAGTTTCCATGTTCTCCCCGTGTCCACGTGGGTTTCCTTCGGGTTCCCTTATTCCTCCCACAGTCCAAAAACATGGATTCAAGGCCAATTGAATTTTTCAAATTGCCCCATATAGAGTGTGTGTGTGAGTGAGTGTGTGTCCAGTGCCCTAGCCTACACCCGAAACGTTCTCCCCTAGATGGGCATGGGGAACCCCCCCCCCATGACCTTAATTGAGGATAAAGTGGAAGATGATGGATGGATGTGGAACCTAAAGTGTGCCCCCCCTCAGTTACAATGGAACGAATCGGTAAATGGAACAATTGCGTGGGACGATGGGGCAATCGAGCGGCTTATTGTGAATGAGAGGCGGATTTGGGAAATCACATCAGGTGTCCTGATGCCCCTCCAGCTGCTCTGTGTGAATAATTGCCCCTTGGTTCTCTTGGCAGTGAGGGATGGAGATGAAATGGGGATTCATTTACAGTTCGAACCACGATAACTGAACCAAAACACACCTTCATTTGCCCTCCTCATGTGTTTGGACTGTGGGGGACGTTCCGATTGGGATTCGAACCGGGAATCCCCTAGCGCTGAGAGGAGAACATCCATCCATCCATTATCTTCTGCTTTATTCTCTATTAGGGTCGTGGGGGGGGGGGGTCCCCATGCCCAACCAGGGGAAAAGGTATCAGGCGCTGGGCAGATACACCTAGGACAGTGGGGCAATATATCACTGGACACACACTCACTCACACAGACATACACGCTCTATATGGGGCAATTTGGGATTCGAACCGGGAATCCCTAGCGCTGAGAGGAGAACATCCATCTATTAATTATCTTTCACTTTATCCTCTATTAGGGTTGTGGGGGGGTTCCTCATGCCCATCCAGGGAAGAACGTTTCGGACGCTGGGCAGATACACCCAGGACAGGGGGCAATCTATCACTGGACACACACTCACTCACACAAACACACTCTATATGGGGCAATTTAGAGAATTCATTTGACCTTGAATCCATGTTTTTGGACTGTGGGAGGAAACCGGAGAACCCGGAGGAAACCCACACGGACACATGGAAACTCCACCCATATTGGGATTCATACCTGGAATTCCCAACGCAGAGAAGAGAACATGCCAACCACTAAGCCACCCAGGATGGAAGATAAAAGCTATAAGTTTCAAATCCTCTTTCACTCGTTCAGAACTCTGTAGAACTTCAATCCCTCACTCGCTGGTCCTCTGACCCTCTCAGGTAATAACTTCCCCCTCATCAGACCTTCCACCTTTGGCGGGGGTTAGGTCCTTCAGGTCCATGGTCTAATGTTCTCCATCATCTGGAAACTCTTCCTACGTACTTTATAACTGAATCTTACGCTTCTTGCTTTGGTGCTTCAGTCTCATTTGTTGTTGTTCTGAGATATAAATCATTTCGGGGAGGCGCAGACGGGCACCTCCTGAGGCCGACACTCCTGCAGCTGGAGGCTCTCCCTTCGGACTGATTAACGCTCTGAATTAGTGCCTTTTGCTCAGCCTGAACTCCCGACAACTAAACATCCATCCCGCTTCACTCGCTCTCAACTGCGATTGGTTATTTATGACCCTGCTTTCCAAAGGGAGAGGTAAAAATGTCCGTACAGTCCACCCGGACCTCCCCGCCTCACCCCCCCCCCCCCGTTTGGAAAATACGTTCCCCTGCATTTATTTGCTGTTTGAACCTAAATAGGTTATTAACGCGGCACTTTCTGTAGTTGTTCTCGCTCTAAACAGCCGGCACCATGGCCTACGGCCCAGATTACGCTCCGGAGGCGCCGCGTTGGCATCGTTTCGGATTCCGGTGGACCTCGGCTTTGTTAGATGATAAATGGCAGAGATAATTTAATTAGAGCTGAGGGAGGAGAGCCGCCGTGTGAGACTCCCGCGGCCTGCGTGCCGCTCGCATGCAAATCCCGGGCTCGGGACGGCAGGGGGAGGCTAGAACGCCGCTTCAGCCGGAATGATGGCTCTGTCAGAAGTTAGCCGACTCATTCGAATTCGGACGCCGCGATCGCCGACTCGGGGAAAATCGCTCATCTGGATTCAGCTCAGATGTCGTGTGACGGAGGAGCTCTCCTCACGGGCCAAAAAACGTGGGTCATGTGACCTGTTGCAAGCAACGGTCGCCCATCACGCGTGTTTTAATCTGAAATTCACATAAATGTCGCCCAATTAACTGTAAGGACTCATTTTAATTTTATTCGTACCGTTTAAATGATAATGTCATGCTCTGCTTGGCCTGCGTGCAACGATTGCAGTCGTTTTGGCATCTGCTGTATATGAGGGATTATAGCAGTTGTGGCAACTGTTGTTAACAACTGATTATAGTTGTTGTGACAACCATTGTTCATGAGGAATTATAGGGGTTTTGGCAACCACTCTTTATGAGGGATTATATCAGTTTTGGCAACCACTCTTTATGTGGGATTATATCAGTTTTGACAACCGCTCTTTATGTGGGATTATAGTAGTTGTGGCAAATGATGTTTAAAAAGGATTATAGTAGTTGTGGCAACTGCTCTTTATGAGGGGTTATAGTAGTGGTGGCAACCACTTTTTATGAGGGATTATAATGGTTATGGCAACTGTTGTTTAATTATAGTAGTTGTGGCGACTGTTATTTGAATGGGATTAAAGTAGTTGTAGCAACCACTTTTAATGAGGGATTATAGTGGTTAGGGCAACCGGTCTTTATGAGAGATTTTAAAGACCTGGTCTTAATGGCAACTGGTCTAAATGAGTGATTGTGGTAGTTGTTGCAACCATCTTTATGCAGGATTATAGTAGTTGTGGCAACCGCTGTTTATCGGGGATTATAATAGTTATTGGAACGCCTGTTTAATTACAGTTGTTGTGGCAACTGTTGTTTGAAAGGGATTAAAGTAGGTGTGGCAATCGCTGTTAATGAGGGATTATAGTGGCTATGGCAACCGGTCTTTTATAATGGATAATTGTACTCGTGGCAAATGTTATTTAAAAGGGGTTATAGTAGTTGTGGCAACTGGTCTTAATGGGGGATTGTACTAGGTTTGGCAACCACTCTTTATGAGGGATTATAGTAGTTGTGGCAACCGCTGTTTATGAGGGATTATAATGGTTATGGGAACTGCTGTTTAATTACAGTTGTTGTGGCAACTGTTGTTTGAAAGTGAATTTCCCCATTGTGGGACAAATAAAGGTCTATCTTATCTTATCATAAAGGGATTAAAGTAGTTGTGGCAACTGCTGTTTATGAGGGATTATAGTGGCTATGGCAACCGGTCTTTATGATGTACTTGTGGCGACTGTTATTTAAAAGTGGACTACAGCAAGAAACAGACGAGGAGTTTCCACCCTGTGAGGATCAATGGCGCTACAGTAGAAAGGGTAGACAGCTTCAAGTACCTTGGAGTTCACATCGTGCAGGACCTATCTTGGTCCTGCCACATTAACAAACTGGCAAAGAAGGCTCGTACCACCTTAGACGTCTACGAGACTTCAGGCTGCCCTCCAAGGTCCTGCAGGATTTCTACTCCTGCACCGTCGAAAGCATCCTCACAGGGATCGTCATAACCTGGTTCAGGAACAGCACCCATCTGGACAGACGGTCACTACAGAGGGTGGTACGTTCGGCCGCCCTTCCAGACCTCCAGACCATCTACAGGAAGCAGTGCTGGTCCAAAGCCAAAAAGATTGTGGAAGACTTCAGTCATCCGGACAACAAGCTCTTCTCTCTGTTGCCATCAGGACGGCGTTTTCGTGTCCTGAAGACAAACACAGAGAGGATGAGAAGGAGCTTCTTCCCAACGGCGATTCGGACCCTGAACCAGGATTAAACGGACATAATCCCACCCACAACACCTTCATAACTAAAACATCTTTTAACCCTGCACTGCATTATTTGCACATAAAAGCACAACCCACTTTTACTTTTAACTTATAAGACCATTTTAGTTCATATCCGTGCAATAATTATACTCCTATTTTCAAAATTTAGTGTAAATACATAGTTAAATTTTATTCATTCATCCATCATCTTCCGCTTTATCCTCTATTAGGGTCGCTTGGGGGGGAGGTTCCCCATGCCCATCCAGGGGAGAACGTTTTGGGCGCTGGGCAGATACACCAAGGACAGGGCACCAATCTATCACTGGGCACACACTCACTCACACACACACACACACACACTCTATAGGGGGCAATTTGGAGCATTCAATTGACTTGATCCATGTTTTTGGACTGTGGGAGGAAACCGGAGAACCCGGAGGAAACCCACGCGGACACGGGGAGAACATGGAAACTCCACCCAGATTGGGATTCGAACGGGAATCTCTAGCGCTGAAAGGAGAACGTGCTAAACCACTAAGCCACCGTGCTGCACTAGTTCAATTTTATTTTATTTTTATTTTATCTTTATTCTATCTTTCACATCCTCTTAAATGTAAACTTTATGTGGAGAAGTCAGGACAGAATTTCACTGCTGGCTGTACAATGTATATCTACGTATGTGACAAATAAACCTGATTATGATTCTGAAAAGGGGTTATAGTGGGGAAACATTGAGGGCAATAATGAGGGCAACATTGTGACGGCTAGAGGACTGGGTCGTGGAGGGAGGGGGGGTGCTGTGGGGGGGGGAGCAGAGCGCCGTCGTGTCCTTCAGGTTCCGTCTGTAACACTGAAGAGCGCTGCTTTGGTTCTCTGCATTATTCAGCTGACTCAGACTTTTATGAGCCGCCTGGCAATCTGGAGGGACATGACACGAAAAGCCTGGGGCAACTTTTACCAACATCTCATTCTGTAAGTGGCCTGACAGCCACGCCACGAGTGCGGTGGAACGCGAGTGCAGTGGAACGTGAGCACAGTGGAATGGGGGGGCGCTATAGAATGGGCGCGACGTGGCGGAGCTTGTGACCGAGGGCATTTTTAGGGTTTAGAAACATCAGATCCCTTATTCCCCTTTAAAAATTGCACTTTCATGAGGGTATTTAGCCGTTTTCAAACTGTTGTTACGTGGCACGGTGGCTTAGTGGTTGGCATGTTCTCCTCTCAGCACTAGGGATTCCTGGTTTGAATCCCAATCTGGGTGGAGTTTCCATGTTCTCCCCGTGTCCGTGTGGGTTTCCTCCGGGTTCTCCGGTTTCCTCCCACAGTCCAAAAACATGGATCAAGATCAATTGTGTCTCTGTGAGTGAGTGTGAGTCCAGTGATAGATTGCCCCCTGGTCCTGGGTGTATCTGCCCAGCGCCCGAAATGTTCTCCCCTGGATGGGCATGGGGAACCCCTAATAGAGGATGAAGCATCAGATAATGGATGGATGGATGTTCTCCTCTCAGCACTAGGGATTCCAGGTTCTAATCCCAATCTGGGTGGAGTTTCCATGTTCTCTCCGTGTCCATGTGGGTTTCCTCCAGGTTCTCCAGTTTCCTCCCACAGTCCCAAAACATGAGGAGGGCAAATGAAGGTGTGTTTTGGTTCAGTTATTGTAGTTCGAACTCTCCATCCCAAGAGAACCAAGAGGCAATTAATCACAGGGAAGAACGTTTCGGGCGCTGGGCACACACTCACTCACACAGACACACTCTATATGGGGCAATTTGGAGAATTCAATTGACTTGATCCATGTTTTTGGACTATAAGAGGAAACCGGAGAACCCAAAGGAAACCCACACAGACACAGGGAGAACATGGAAACTCCACCCAGATGGGGATTTGAACCGGGAATCCCTAGTGCTGAGAGGAGAACATGCTAAACCACTAAGCCACCGTGCAGCCCATTCATTATTTATATTGGATAAATTAAATATCATATGAAATCTGTCTGTCAGCAGTGGAGACCACATTAAGTTTTAATAAATGATGGTTTTGGCTGAAAACTTTAGAATAAACGAACCTGAGCTTCGGCAGAAAAGCATGAATCTGTTTTACGAGTCCGTCGCAGATAAGAGTTTTAACGAGGTTTTGCTCTGTTTTCTGGTTTCTGAAAGCTGAGAAGCTGCTCTTTACAGCCAACATACAGTTATTACGGTAACTTTACTCCCAAAACTGGTGAATAAATCTGTCTCCGTCACACACACAACACACACACACACAGAGTTTGGAAGCACAACCAGCTGATGGTGAATCCATCGTTTGGTTTGCGGGAGGAGGGGCTGCAAAGAAAGCTGCCTTCATTTGATCCGGGGCTACTGTCCAAACATCCGGGACTAAAAAAAAACAAAAGCCCCGAAAGCCCTGGTCTGACGACGCCCCTGCTCATAACAGTATAATCGAACGGATCAGAGCAGAAGAAATCGGTTCGGGTCTTTCAGCAGCGCCGGCAAACGGCTTCACTTTCATTTTTGAATGGGATTAAAGTAGTTGTGACAACCGCTATTAATGAAGGATTATAGTGGTTATGGCAACTGCTCTTTATGAGAGATATGAAAGACCTGGTCTTATTGAGGGATTGTTGTAGTTGTGGCAACCACTCTTTATGAGGGATTATAGTAGTTGTGGCAACCGCTGTTTATGAGGGATTATAATGGTTATAGGAGCTGTTATTTAATTACAGTAGTTGTGGCAACTGTTGTTTGAAAGGGATTAAAGTAGATGTGGCAATGAGGGATTATAGTGGCTATGGCAACTGGTCTTTATGATGGATTACTGTACTCGTGGCAAGTGTTATTTAAAAGGGGTTATAGTAGTTGTGGCAACTGGTCCAGGAAAGCCCAGGTCTGATGACGCCCCTGCTCATGACAGTATAATCGAGCGGATCGGAGCAGAAGACACTGGTTCGGGTCTTTCAGCAGCGCCGGCGAACGGCTTCACTTTCATTTTCCAGATCATTCAATCAAATGAAATCATACTGCGACCCACTTGTGCGTCGTTCGGGCCCGACGGCGTAATTAACCTCGAATCGCGCCTCGTGTTTCGTCTAGACTTCATTTCTGATGAAGCCTCTTTATTCCTCGCTTCAGAAAATCGCGTTTGGGATTCGAGTCGCTGGCGATAAGAGAACGTGTTGAGCAGTCGAGGTTCTGTCAGGGTCATCCAGCACCCCGGCGGCTTGTTTACAGTTCCATGATACATTCTGTATCTCTAGGGGGCGCCACAGCAGGACAAGATTCTCTTGCCTTGGTCTGACCATCCTACATCCTGTTAGCCCAACCACCTGCATTTCCTGCCTCATCCATAAACGTCCTCTTTAGCTTTTCTTGCCTCCTCCTGCCTGCTGGCTCCATCTTCAGGCCTACAATGTCCTCCAAACGTCCTGCAAACGTCCGCTGTCTATCAAAAAAAAATTTTTGGCTGTCTTTCATCTTAATCTCTGACCAGCGTTAAGAAGGAATTATATTAGTTGTGGCAACCATTGATTATGATGGATTATAGAATTTGTGGAAACAATCATTAATAAGCGATTATAATAGTTGTACGTCTTATTGAAAATGTTTATTCGTTTTCGTAACATTCGTTTTAAAGACAGACAGAATTTTGAATGTTGTCATTTAAACAGATGGTCATTTGAGAATGTTGTTAAATGCAGTTTGATTGATTGATTGATTGATTAATGGATTAATTGATGGATTTTTGGATCGATTGTTGGATTAATGGATTGATTGTTGGATTAATGGATTGATGGATTGTTGGATTGATGGATTGATTGATGATTGTTTGATGGATTGATTGTTGGATTGATTGATGGATTGATTTTTGGATTGATTGATGGATTGATTGATAATTGTTGGATTGATTGATGGATTGTTTGATGGATTGATTTTTGGATTGATTGATTGATTGTTGGATTGATTGATTTATTTTTGGAGTGATTGATGATTGTTGGATTGATTGATAGATTGGTTGTTGGATTGATTGATGGATTGATTGATTGATTGATTGATTGATTGATTGATTTCACAGGAGTATCAGATCGACATCATCTTCGCTCAGACCTGGACAGACAGTCGGCTGAGATTCAACAGCACGATAAAGATACTAACTCTGAACAGTAACATGGTGGGACTCATTTGGCTGCCGGACACCATCTTCAGGAATTCCAAAAGTGCTGACTCACATTGGATTACCACGCCCAATCAGCTGCTCAGGATATGGAACGATGGCAAAATACTTTATACACTGCGGTACGTAAGCTGAATTCATATCGTCTTGTCTCTCTTTACGTCTCTGTCTCTGATTTGGGTGATTTCATGAATATGTTGATTAATGATGGCGTGGTGGTGCAGCGATTAGCACCTCCGCCTGATGGCAACAAGGTCCTGGTCATGTGACATCCATGATTAAAGGTTTTTTTCCTATAGCCACAAAGAACCGTATCACCTGTGGATGCATCACGTCACATGACCCCTACGACAAATAACACACCTTAAATGTCACATGACCCCTACAACCAATAACACACCTTAAATGTCACATGACCCCTACAACCAATACCATAATTCAAATGTCACCTGACCTCTACAACAAATACCATACCTCGAATGTCACCTGACTCTACAACCAATACCATACCTTTATGTCAGATGACCTTGTCAGATGACCCCTCCAAACAATACCATATTTTATGTCACATGATCCCTACAACAAATACCATACTTCAAATGTCACATGACCCCTACAAAAAAAATACCTTAGATGTCACATGACCCCTACAACCAATACCATATCTTTGTCACATGACCCCCTACATACAATACTCTATTTCATATCGCACGACCCCTACAACTTACCATACCATACCTCAAATGTCACATGATCCCTACAACAAATACTATACATTAAATGTCACGTGACCCCTACACCAAAACCGAACCTCAGATGTCACATTACCCCTGCAACCAATACCATATCTTAAATGTCACATGACCCCTACAATGAAAACCATACCTCAGATGTCACATGACTCCTACAACAAATACCATACCCAGGAGGCACCTACTGCCCCATTAATTAACTAGCTATGTGACTGCTGAGACACTAGGGGGAGCCCCAGTCCACCCTGGCTCTGGGCGAGCGTGGCATACGGCCCTCTAGGTCGGCTTCACAGTCAGTGAATTTGTAAGTCAGCTTCACGCTGAGCACAAACTCGTTGCGTTGCCTTCGCTTAGTCTTTGTAAGAGTTTAAAAAACTTGCAGCATTGAGGCACAAAGATGTCAGAGTGATTTATCTTAAGGTACGGTGTCAGCACCAGAGGACAAATCTGACGTCCTGCCTCTTTAATGCCCTTTGGAGATCTGCAGAACCAGCACCACCTGCAGCTGATGCTTCGGGATAAAACAAGAAGACAATACATTTTTCAGAGACGTCTTTTACGGAGTCAGTGCCAAAACCTGCTGTCAGTTGGACAATGATGGAGGTCTTTATTAAAACCCCGTCCTGAAAGCCCTCTGAGAACACAGACAGCCTCACCTCGTTCAGAGCTCTGCGGGTGGGGAGGGGATTTCCGGTGGATTATCATGGAGGTACTTCATGTCTCACGAAGCAGGACTCGCAGTGTGGAGGACGATTCGGAGCCCAGATCAGCCGCCGAAGACGCAGCAGGGTCAGGCCTTATTAAGAACATCTGAGATTAGGATTATGGTTTCTCATTTCATACTTACGCATTCATACATCTCTCTCACAAACACACACAAACAGATACACAAAAATACAAAGATATACAGAGACACACAGACATACACACACACACAAAGGCACAAAGACACACATCCGCACAAACACAGACAAAGAAACAGACAGACAGGCACACACACACACACACACACAACACAAAAAGACAGACACAGCCACACAAAGTCACAGACAGACCGAAATGAGCCTCCACCTCACAATATACAGGAGTTAAAGGATCTGTTGCTAACGTCTTGGTGGCGGATACCACCGCACACCTTCAGGGGTCTAGTGGAGAACATGTCTCAATGGGTCAGGAAGGTTGTGACGGCATAATGCTGACCAATGTGATATAAGGAAAGTGGTATAAAACAGTTTACTTATTTTGTGTTTTTTTTTTTTAATCTACGGCGAGTTTAGTGCGGCACGGCTGCAATTTACTGCTAAATTAGCTTTAATGAACCCCTGTCTGCACCTGAAATGTAAACTAGCCCCATAGAGCTACAACTGAGGTCAATAAATCCAGGCTTGTTTCCATTAAACCTGTACGACAAACCAAAGTGTGTAAAAGAACCATAAAGGCGTTAACCTCATCGTTAATTAACACAGAACCTACAGTATATTAATGGTGCCATGCAACGTATCGTCCTTCAGACGCCACAGAGCTGTGGCGGCTAGCTAACGGTTAGGTAACGTTAAGGGAACATTTAGAGAACGGTTAGCTAGCGGTTAGGGAATGGTTAGCTAGCGGTGAGGTAACGGTTAGGGTACGTTTAGGGAACGGTTAGCTAACGTTTAGGGAACGGTTAGCGGTTAGGTAACGTTAGGGAACAGTTAGGGAACGGTTAGCTAACGGTTTGGGAACGGTTAAGGAACGTTTAGGGAACGGTTAGCTAACGTTTAGGGATCATTTAGGGAACGGTTCAGTAACGTTTAGGTAACGGTTAGGGAACAGTTAGGGAACAGTTAGCTAACAGTTGGGTAACGGTTAGCTAACGTTTAGGGAACAGTTAGGGAACGTTTAGGGAACAGTTAGGGAACGGTTAGCTAACGGTTAGGTAACGTTTAGGTAACGGTTAGGGAACGTTTAGGGAACGTTAGCACTACAGCAAGCAGGTTCCTGGCTTCCATTCCCAGTTTGGTAAACAAATAGAACAGCTTGCATATCCTCCCTGTGCCTGTGTGGGGTTCCTCCTGCTGATAAAAGGTCCCGCTAAATGCTAATGGAGATGCTGAAATTTGAAAAATGTGATGCTAATTGCCCCAAAAAGATCCCAAGAACATACAAAACTTCACCTTGAAACTCTTCACCTTGAATCAGAATCACTGCAAACTGAACTATACACACACACACACACACACACAGACATGCACACACAAACACGAACACACAGACAGACACACCGCACACACACAGATACATACACACACACACACACGACTGGACACTCAAAAACACACAAACATACACTCAACACACACAAAGATATACAGAGACACACAGACATACATGTATACACACACACACATAAACACACACACAAAGAATGGACACACAAAAATACACAAACATACACTCAACACACACAAAGATATACAGAGACACACAGACATACATATATACACACACACACAAACACAAACACAAAGAATGGACACACAAAAATACACAAAGATACACTCACACACACACACACACACACACACACACAAAGACAGACACAGACACACAAAGTTAGATACAGACACATTCGGATCGACCTTCCCGCCGTTTGGTCATTTTGGTCATTGGGGCCATAATTAATGTTTATACGAGGGCCGCGTCCGGCCCGTGTGCAGCTCGCCCAGCCGGCAGTGGACATGAGCGCATCCGTACGCTGTGTGTGTGTTAAATAATAACTGCAGGTGTGGTAGCTTAGTGGTCAGAGCGTTAATCAATCTGAAGGTTGGGGGTTCAAATCCCAGGTCCACTTAAGTTACCAGTGTGACTCCTTGAGCAAGACCCTTAACCCTCATTGCTGCAGGGATGTTGTGATGAACCCTGTGCTCACCTTGTAAGTCGCTTTTATATAAAAGCATCCGATAAATGACCGAATGTAAACGTAAATTTAATGTAAATGTAACTCCTAATCACTCCGACAACAAGTCCATAACTACGACAAAGCTGGATTTAAATCAGTCTGTACGTCCCCGTGATGTCTGTCCCCATATTTTCAGGTTGACGATCAACGCCGAGTGCCAGCTTCAGCTTCACAACTTCCCCATGGATGAGCATTCCTGCCCCCTCATCTTCTCCAGCTGTAAGTGTCTCCTCCATCATACACATCAGACCCATCACCTCCTCCTGCTTCAGCTCGCATCCGTTATTAAAGGACGAAATATCATAATGTTCTCCGCTGTTATAGATGTAAAAGGCCTGCTGCAGGTGCGTTTGTTACTTTTAGCTTCACAGATGGGAATTTTACCTCCTGCCCCCGTCGTGTCTCCCGTAGGTGTTTATAACCGCTGTGTGCTGTTGGCGCACTGCACGGTTCTGCAGACCGGGGTTGATTTCTGAGTTCTGACTCTCTACCATCCTTATCTCACCTTAAATTCGAACTGGTTACGGCAGCAGAACCCCCGCAGCAGGGTGAGTGGGAGATGCCCACGCAACACCGTCATAGAGCTAAGTATTGGGCAAAGAGATGCCACTGAGGAGGAAGGCGTAACCAAGGGCAACTCACAGTGACTAGAATGTAACCCACGACCCTGTCGGAGGTGAGACATGGTGTCTCAGCGTGGAGAGAGTCGGCAGTTGTACCAGGACCTGGGCATGGATGGCACCTACACCCGCCGAGATTCCCCGTCCACATTTATTGGCTGTACCAAATAAGAGGAAGTAATAAGTGGTGTGGGTGGGGCAAGTGGTTCGTGCCAAACTGAGGACTCCAGGGTGGAGGGCTGGGCACTTGCTGCTCCCGAGGGAACGTCCGGAGATCAGGAGGTCATGGAGGCAGGACTGTTGAAGATGCCGCGATCCTTCTCTGCAGGTTGGAGTTACACCTCAGTGCGGGAGTTCAGAGCTGGTGTGGCCGGAGCGTTGCGACGTCATGGGGAGGGGTTGGTATGTAGGTAACTACGGCATCCACTAATGATGGTGGTGGAGATGAGAGAAATTGGTGGTTCCACTTGGCGCAATGGTGCAGAAGATACCAGGGGGCAAGATAGGAATGGCACAGAGGGTGCCTCCAGAGTGCTGAGAACCCACAGGAGAGAGGAAGCCAGAAGGACACAATGACCCCTCCTCCTCTCTCCACTGGAGCGAGCAGTGGGGCAGTAGTGTAGCGACCCATGGTTAAGGGGGGCAATGGAGATAAACATTAATTAGAGGTAATTACTGCACCTGTGGGGCAGCACGAAGGCTTAGTGGGTGGCATATTCTCCTCTCAGGTTTGAATCCCAATCTGGGTGTAGTTTCCATGTCCTCCCCGTGTCCACGTGGCTTTCCTCTGGGTTCTCCGGTTTGCTCCCACAGTCCAAAACATGGATCAATGTCAATTGAATTCTCCAAATTGCCCCATATAGAGTGTGTCTGTGTGAGTGAGTTTGTGTGCCCAGTAATAGATTGGCATCCTGTCCTGGGTGTGTCTGCCCAACGCCCGAAACATTCTCCCCTGGATGGCATGGGGAACCCTCCACCCCACCCCACGACCCTAATATAGTATAAAGCAGAAGATAATAAATTAATGAATAAATGAATGTTTATGGGGCGGCACGGTGGCTTAATGGTTTAGCAGGTTCTCCTCTCAGCACTAGGGATTCCTGGTTCGAATCCCGATCTGGGTAAAGTTCCCATGTTCTCCCGTGTCCATGTAGGTTTCCTCCAGGTTCTCCGGTTTCCTCCCACAGTCCAAAAACATGGATCAAGTGAATTGAATGCTCCAAATTGCCCCCTATAGAGTGTGTCTGTGTGAGTGAGTGTGTGTCCAGTGATGGATTGGTGTCCTGTCCTGGGTGTATCTGCCCAGCGCCCGAAACGTTCTCCCCTGGATGGGCATGGGGAACCCCCTCCGCGACCCTAATAGAGGATAAAGCTGAACCTGATGGATGGATGGATGAATCCGTTTCTGATCACAGCAGGGTTCAGATCTGTGGAGGAGGACCGGTATGGTACATGAGGCATCTCTAACATTATACGTACACTGTAATGATGCGTCGGGTTCGACGGCGTTCCTTCATTGTGCCGGACCCGATGAGAATGACCCTCATTACACCCGACGGCAGAGACGAGGAGAACCATCTGTTGTGTCATCTGTCAAGCAGAAAGAGATTGTCAATTTGAGACCTCCAGCATCTGCAAGACTCGTCTGGAATATTGACGAGGCCGTGGCTCCGGCTGTAAAGGAAGACGGACAGAAAATCTCACCCGCTGTCCATCTTTCATACCCACGGCCGGGGAACGCTAATTTTCCAGCTGATTAGTCGACAGCGGTTTCCCGATTTGGGAGACAAAATCATTTTGCATTCGAGGAGCCTGCAAATGAAGTTTAATGTGCAGCGGAGAGAAGGCGGCTTCAGTTACTATATATGAAGCGTTGATCCTCTGAATGTTCATATATCCATCTATTATCTTCTGCGCTTCTGGGGGATACGGGCGTCTCGGGCGCTGGGCAGATACACCCAGGACAGGACACCAATCTATCTCTGGGCACACACACACAGACACTCCATATGGGGCAATTTGGAGAATTCAATTCACCTTGATCCATGTTTTTGGACTGCGGGAGGAAACCAGATTGTGATTTCAACCCAGATCTGAGAGGAGAACATGCTAACCACTAAGCCATCATAAACCCCACAGGCAATTTAAAGCAGCCAATTCACCTTGAATGCATTTTTGGACTGTGGAATACTTACTATATAGGGGCAATTCATATTCAGATACACGGGCAATTTCCATCCATCCATTACCTTCTGCTTTATCCTCTATTAGGGTTCCGGGGGGGGGGGGGGTCCCCATGCCCATCCAGGGAAGAACGTTTCGGACGCTGGGCAGATTCACCCAGGACAGGACACCAATCTATCACTGTTTACACACTCACTCACACAGACATACTCTATATGGGGCAATTTGGAGAACTCAATTGACCTTGATCCATGTTTTTGGACTGTGGGAGGAAACCCGAGAACCCGGAGGAAACCCATGCGGATACGGGGAGAAAATGGAGACCACCCAGATTGGGATTCGACCCAGGAATCCCTAACGCTGAGAGGAGAACATGCTAACCACTAAGCCACCATGCCGCCCTACAGGCAATTTAGAGCAGCCGATTCACCTTGAATACATTTTTTGGACTGTGGGATACTTACTATATAGGGGCAATTTATATCCAGATACACAGGCAATTTACATCCATCCATTATCTTCCGCTTTATCCTCTACTAGGGTCGCGGGGGACCCCATCGAGAGGAGAACGTTTCGGGTGCAGGACAGATAGGCCCAGGACAGGATGCCAATCTATCGCTGGTCACACACTCACTCACACAGACACACTCTATATGGGGCAATTTGGAGAACTCAATTGACCTTGATCCATGTTTTTGGACTGTGGGAGGAAGTCCTCACCATGAAGGCTCCACATCACAAATACCAGCAGATCAAGGACCTGCCGCTAACGTCTTGGTGGCGGATCTCATGGAACACCTTCAGGGGTCTAGTGGAGAAGCTGTCTCGATGGGTCAGAAAGCTTTTGGCAGCAGAAATGGGGCTCAATGCGTTATCAGGAGGGCGGTCTTAATGCCGTACCCGGCCGGCAGCTTTGGACGAACGTCTCCGTCGCCGTTGTTGTCTTTCCTGATGTTTACATCCTGCAGAGCCATTTCCATATCTGAGATTTTGGGAATCCTACTGGCGCATTTCCGTGCATATTCATGGCAATGATGTAATAACTGTCCTCATTACTGTACGTCGGGGGGGATTATTTGGCAGGGAGGCTGGAAACCCGACACTGAACGGTCTGTCTGCCTGGGTTTGAGTCTCAGGCGCTTTCATGCTTTTTTATTACATCACATATCACCTTAATCCCCCGTTCCACAGGATTCCACCTCCTTCATCGTTTTCAGAAGCAGCTTATTAAAACGCAGGATCGTCTTTCTGTTAAATTTCATTGGCCTAATTAGATGCTCAGTGTCAGGTTTGTTCTAATTAAACAGCGAGAATGAAAATGGGCTTCTATTACTTTATGTCCTGCAGCATTGCAAATTGTAAAATCAACATCTCTGTATTTGGTTCCAAAGAAACGTTTGAGCACGGTCCGTCATGTGACCCTCTGCACACCCTGATCTGGGTGAACGGGTCTGTCCCAGACCACCAACCCAACACGACGCCCCAAACGCTCCACAAGATCATCCATCCATTATCTTCTGCTTTATCCTCTATTAGGGTGGAGAGGAGGGGGGTTCCCCATGCCCATCCAGGGGAGAACGTTTCGGGTGCAGGACTGGGTGCCAATCCATTACTGGACACTCACTCAAACAGACACACTCTATATGGGGCAATTTGGAGAATTCAATTGACTTGATCCATGTTTTTGTACTGTGGGAGGAAACCGGAGAACCCGGAGGAAACCCACGCGGACACGGGGAGAACATGGAAACTCCACCCAGATTGGGAAACGAACCGGGAATCCCCAGCGCTGAGAGGAGAACATGCCAACCAATAAGCCGCCGTGCCGCCACACAGGCAATTTAAAGCAGCCAATTCACCTTGAATACATGTTTTTGGACTGTGGGAAACCGGAGAACCAGGAGGAAACCCACGCAGACATGGGGAGGACATGGAACTGGGAAGAACGTTTCGGGCGCTGGGCATATACACCCAGAACAGGACGCCAATCTATCGTTGGGCACACACTCAGTCACACAGACAATCTCTATATGGGGCAATTTTGAGCATTCAATTGACCTTGATCCATGTCTTGGGACTGTGGGAGGAAACCGGAGAACCCGGAGGAAACTCAGGTGGACACGGGGAGAACATGGAAACTCCACCCAGATTTGGATTCCAACCTGGATCCACAGCGCTGAGAGGAGAACATGCTAAACCACTAAGCCACCGTGCCGCCCTCAGACACACACTATATAGGGTCAATTTACAGCAGCTGATTTAGCTGTGGTGGGCGGCACAGTGGCTTAGCGGTTGGCATGTTCTCCTCTCAGCTTTAGGGATTCTCGGTTCGAATCCCAATCGTGGAGTGTTCTCCCTGTGTCCGCGTGGGTTTCCTCCGGGTTCTCCGGTTTCCTCCCACAGTCCAAAAAGATGGATCAAGGTCAATTCTTCAAATTGCCCCATATACTGTATGTCTGTGTGTGTGAGTGTGTGTCCAGTGATAGATTGCCCCCCTGTCCTGGGTGTATCTGCCCGGCGCCCGAAACGTTCCCTGGATGGGCATGGGGAACCCCCCCCGCGACCCTAATAGAGGATGAAGCGGGAGATAATGGATGGATGGATGGATTAAGCTGTGACTGTGGGAGGAAACTAGGGAACCAACACAACACACGGGGAGAACGTGGAAGCTCCACCCAGATCGCTGAGAGGCTACGCCACCGTGCCGCCGCGCTCAGAACATCCATTAATTACCGAATTAATAACGGAATTGGAACCAATTAATAGATCATACACTTATCTATCAATTCTAATCTAAGAGCAGGACCGACACGTGCCTCATCTTCCTCATTGATCATCAACCCCCCCGGAGTATCAAACCCCCTCGTGGCAGCCGCCATCGTTTCCTCGGCTTTCAGCTTTAATGTGAAGCTAAAATGTTTCTGAGGTGAACGGCGGGAATTGCATTTAATCAGACGAGAGAGCAGCTATCGCTATGGGAACCGGATCAGGATCCGGAGGCTGAGGTCTGAGGTTCGGATCGGAGGCAGTGTGAGTGAGTCAGACAGAACAGTCTGATCTACACCCGTCTCACTCTGTGTTCCTCCATCAGCTCCAAGTACTGTTCATTCATTCATTCATTCATTCATTATCTTCTGCTTTATCCTGTACTAGGGTCGTGGTGCTCGGGATTCTGGGTGGAGTCTCTACACGAGTTCAAGTTCAAAATTATTATTTATAAAGTTGTTTTTTTATACTGGTGCATTAATTTTGGCACAGTGGCTTATTGGTTGGCATGTTCTCCTCTCAGCACTAGGGATTCCTGGGTCGAATCCCAATCTGGGTGGAGTTTCCATGTCCTCTCGGTGTCTACGTGGGTTCTCTCTGGGTTCCCTGGTTTCCTTCCACAGTCCAATAGTATGGATTCAAGGTGAATTGGCTGCTTAAAAAAAATTGCCCCATATACTGTGTGTCTGTGTGTGTGAGTGTGTGTCCAGTGATAGATTGCCCCCCTGTCCTGGGACATCACTGGACACACACTCACTCACACAGACACACAGTATATGGGAATTTAATTGACTTGATTCATGGTTTTGGATGGTGGAAGGAAACCGGAGAACCAGGAGGAAACCCACACGGACACGGGAAGGACATGGAAACTCCACCCAGATTGGGATTTGAACCGGGAATCCCCAGCACTGAGAGGAGACACCACCGTGCCGCCCCATCACACCCACATTGTGATGTCATAATAATAAACCCGATATCGTACTCACTCATCCAGGACTTAATCTGCAGAACAGCTTGTCTGTCGGACACTGCTCATCCCCCATCATGCCCTGCTGCTCAATCAGGTTCTGTGTACATAAAGAGCATGTTGGTATGTTCTCCCTGATTGCAGATGGATACCCACGAGATGAAATGATTTACAAATGGAGGAAAAACTCGGTTGAAGCGGCCGATCAGAAGTCATGGCGACTCTATCAGTTCGACTTCATGGGTCTGAGAAACACCACAGACGTCCTGAAGACGACGTCAGGTAACCGACGGTTACGGTCCGAGTGAAAAGCCCAGATCACCTTTAAAATCAAGCAAAAATAACTTTCATTATGAGTTTTAATGGGTGGCTTAGTGGTTTAGCATGTTCTCCTCTCAGCACTAGGGATTCCCAGTTCGAATCCCCATCTGGGTG
>JAFMOD010000521.1:105533-115711 GCA_019802435.1 Corydoras maculifer
GGGTTTTCCGGTTTGCGCCCACAGTGCAAAAACATGGATCGAGGTCAATTGAATTCTCCAAATTGCCCCTATAGAGTGTGTCTGTGTGAGTGAGTGTGTGCCCAGCGATAGATTACCCTCTGTCCTGGGTGTATCTGCCCAGCGTCCGAAACGTTCTCCCCTGGATGAGCATGGGGAACCCCCCCTCATGACCCTAGTAGAGGATAAAGTGGAAGATAATGGATGGATGGATGGTTCTAACATTTCAATAAGTGCTAGCAGGGGGTCATGTTTTATATTTTCACTGCGGTTCCTTTACACTCGTCACGTCCACACAGTGCTTCAACGCAGTGGTAGATACGTCCTGACGGCGCGATGAGAGAACCAGGTTAAGGTAATCAGTGGTGGCAGCCTGGAGAGGAACGGAGAACCGAGCACCTGCCCAAAATAGCAGTGGCTTGCTTGTTTCCATAGAAACCCATGAACTACACTATCTCCCGCGGTTTGTTTCTAATGCATTCCTGTAATGTCAGAGGGGGAGCGAAGCCGGGATGGTGCATGCTGGGAGACGTTGCCTCGCTGTGTGGGCGGAGGTTTCGATTTAAAGCCTATCCCGTTTCTGCTGCACAAAAGGTGTCAAAGCGACGGACCTGCTCGTAACTCAGGCACAGGGCGCCGGGGTGGGGGGGGCATCTCCCCGCGGTGCTGCCGGCGAGCTGTCCCATCAGTGATTAGTGTCTGATGATATCCGGTGATCGATCTCTCGGACATCCGGACACGTGGACGGTGCGGGGTGTTGATCATGTGACTCTGTCGTGCAGGAATCACCACAGTACTGACCATGACGACATTAAGCACAGTGGCGAGAACCTCGCTGCCCAGAGTCTCCTACGTCACGGCGATGGATCTCTTCGTCACGGTCTGTTTCCTCTTCGTCTTCGCGGCCCTTATGGAATACGCCACACTCAACTATTACTCCTACAGCGCTCACAAACATCCCTGTAACAAGTCCAAAAGACCGGTAAGAGATATTTTGGGCTGGGGCTTCAGTTTCGTGTTGCATCTTTTGGTCATGTGACCTCAGAGTTGGGGTCTTGCTCATGGACCCACATTGGTAAATTCAGTAGACCAATGATTAGAACCCACAGCCTTAGGAGCCCAATACCTTAAGCACTGAGCTTCCACACCACTGAAGTCATACGGCCATTTTGTAGTTAGCTAGCAAATTGCTCTAGAGCCCCCCCATCCCCAGAGTTGGGGTCTTGCTCATGGACCCACATTGGTAACTTCAGAAGACCTGGGATTAGAACCCACAGCCTTAGGAGCCCAACACCTTAACCACTGAGCTTCCACACCACTGAAGTCATACGGCTATTTTGTAGTTAGCTAGCAAATTGTTCTAGAGCCCCCCCCCATCCCCAGAGTTAGGGTATGCTCATGGATCCACATTGGTAACTTCAGAAGACCTGGGATTAGAACCCACAACCTTAAGAGCCCAAAACCTTAAGCACTGAGCTTCCACATCACTGAAGTCATATGGCCATTTTATAGTTGGCTAGCAAATTTCTTGAGCCCTCCCATCCACAGAGTTGGGGTCTTGCTCACGGACCCACATTGGTAACTTCAGTAGACCAATGATCAGAACCCACAGCCTTAGGAGCCCAACACCTTAACCACTGAGCTTCCACACCACTGAAGTCATACGGCCATTTTGTAGTTGGCTAGCAAATTGCTGTAGCTCCCCCATCGCAAGAGTTGGGGTTTTGCTCATAGACTCTCATTGGTAACTTCAGAAGACCTGGGATTAGAACCCACAGCCTTAAGAGCACAACACCTTAACCACTGAGCTTCCACATCCCAATTTAGTCAAGGTCAGAAGACCAGGTTGGTCATACAGCACCCCCGCTGTGGACGATGAGGATTAGGGGTCTTGCTTAAGGACCCACATTGGTAACCTAAGTCGATCTGGGATTTGAACATTTAGATTGAGCGCCCACTCCCTGCGGATAACATACGACCACACCGGCCTATTAGCATGAAGTATTCTAAAGTTTAATCCATTCAATACAAGGAACACGGTCAACCTATAAGTGCACAGGACTTGTAGACGTCAATCTACCGAGGGAGGGGTTGGTAAGAACGAGGACCAGAGGAAGGATTTCCATTTTAAAGTCCTGTTACATACAGCTGTTGGTAGGGTGTCGCCCGCCGAAAGTGCCCCTGCTGTCGGTCCATGGAAGTCCATTGCAGAGCCGGGTCAGGTGTGGTAATTACTCTTAATGAACGACCCCCTCAGCTCCGGCTTTTCCACCAATGCAGGCAAGTGCCTCTTTTCAATGAGAATAACTTGTAGATTAAATGAACAGGTGTACGAGGTGTACAAGGGTGAGTCCGGGCATCATGGCCGTCGTGGGAGAGTCCACCACCTCCATTCTCTCCGTCTCTCCTCAGACATTTTCAGAGCCATCGACGGGCCCCACAGGCACGTTCTCCAGTGGGAATGCATGCCTCCAGCACAGGCAGACAGATGGCGCCCAGGGCTGAACAAAGCCACCCTGGCATCTGCTGCTCCGTCAGGGCCACTGGGTACCAGCCTTGCATCATCACTGGAAGAGCGCCTCTGTAAAGCCCATTGGTGTGGCGTCAGGGATACCGTTCTGGGGTTTTGGTACCAAAGTGGCACATACCAGCGCACAAGGAGGAGCCAAAACCCAAAATAAAGATTATTAACAACAATCTTCATCAACAATCATTTTGACCGACGTGTGGAACCGATAGTAATGATAATGAACGCAGACTCTCATTATTGCCAACAAGACTTTTGTTCTTTCTTCTCGGCGAGTCAACTACCTTAAAGCTCGTGGACACACATACCCCCTCGTGAACCCCCACGTGAACCCTCGTGTAGATTAAATCTGAACAGCAGGAGAGCTCAGCGATGGTGTATGAGGTGTACAAATGGGAGTCATGGAGTTCATGGCCGTTGTGGACCGTTGGTGCAGAGCGGCCGTGTGGCTTTAAAGAGTAAAGCCGAGAAGAGGAAGTCAGTAATTGGGTGAGAGTGAGAAGTTTGGCACTTAACTTCACACCACATCGCAAAGCCGTGTGGCTAATAAGTGACAAGGGCTCGAAAATGTGTAGCAAGCACTTCACAGACGAGGGATGTGAGAGACAGATGACGGGGTCACCAGACGTATGCTGACATCTGGACGTCCAGACGGTGGAAGCAGTGGCGGCTCGGGGAGAAGGAAACAAATACGCAATAGACATGATGATAGGGGCCTCCTGTGTTACCCAGCTGAGCTCTGCGAGCTCTGCCTACGAGGTAAACCATCAGTGGTTTTGTCCATCTTGGTTCAAATAGGGTTGGTTGAAGGGCATGGGTGCTCAATGGTTAGTGTGTTGGACTAGGCAAAGATCTCTTAACCAGAGAGTTAAGAGAACATATAAATCTTCCCGTATGTATCTTGTGACCTACATCAGTGTGCCTCCAGTCACTACTTATGATTTATGGGTATTTAATCTGGGGGGGCCATCCTTGGTGGTGTCCCACTTGGTTCATATGCGGTTGGTTGGAGGCCGTGGTAGTTTTCCTTGGTTGAAAGGTGTGGTAATCTTTGGGTGTTGGACTATCAATCAGAAGGTTGTGGGTTCAAATCCCAGGTCGATTGAAGTTACCAATGTGGGTCCTTGAGCAAGACCCTTAACCCTCATTGCTCCAGGGATGTTGTGATTAAACCTGTGCTCACCTGTAGGTCGCTTTGGATAAAAGCTTTCTAAAACCTCCTGTCATCATGCCATGCTCTGAGGGCTCTGCCTACGAGGTAAAGATCTCTTAACCAGAGAGTTAAGAGAACATGCAAATCTTCCAGTATGTAGCTTGTGATCTACATCAGTATGCCTTCAGTCACTACTTATGTCTTATGGGTATTTAATCCGGGGGGACCATCAGTGGTTGTGTCTCCCTTGGTTCATATGGGGTTGGTTGGAGGGTGTGATAGTTTTCCTTGGTTGAAGGGCGTGGTAGCTCAGTGTTTGGGTGTTGAACCATAAATCAGAAGGTTGTGGGTTCAAATCCCAGGTCGATTGAATTTTTGAATTTAAGTGGGTCCTTAAGCAAGACCCTTAACCCTCATTGCTCCAGGGGTGTTGCGTCAACCATGTGCCTTGATCCCAGTCAAGTTGGGATACTTGTAAGTCTCTTTGAATAAAAGCTTCCTAAAACCTCCCGTCATCATGCCATGCTCTGAATATGTATCTTGTGACCTACATCAGTGTGCCTCTAGTCACTACTCATGGCTTATGGGTATGTTTTCCAGGGGGACCATCCTTGGCGGTGTCTCCATTGGTTCATATGGGGTTGGTTGGAGGGCGTGGTAGCTTTCCTTGAAGGGCATGGGGGCTCAGTGGGTAGGGTGTTGGACTATCAATCAGAAGGTTGTGGGTTTAAATCCCAGGTTGACTCAAGTTGACTCAAGTCCTTATGCAAGACCCCTAACCCTCATTGTCTACAACGGGGGTGATGTATGACCAACCTGGTGTTCTGACATTGACAAAATTGGGATAATTTCAGTATAAGTAGATAAATTGGGATGTGGCAGCTCAGTCTTAAGGTGTTGGACTATCAATTGGAAGGTTGTGGGTTCAAATCCCAGATCGATTGAAGTTACTAATGTCGGGCCTTGAGCCAAGTTGGGATACTTGTAAGTCGCTTTGGATAAAAACTTCCACAAAATGACAAAAATGTAAATTGAAATGAGTCCCCATGAGCCCCTGTAGTCCTGCCCCACCATCACCTCAGGCAGTGGCGGTAACCGATAGACCCTGAGGCGTAGCTGAGCTCGAGCTCAGATTGGTGGATGAGAGGCGGAGCCAGGGGGACGGATGAGGTAACGATTTCACCAGCGATTCACAGGTGGGCTCGTTGTCTGGATGTCCACAGCACTTAAAAAGAGACAGCAGTGCCGAAGTGAGAGTCCACCTTCTCTCGTGGTTACTCTTCAGACATTTTCTGAGACATCGACGGGCCCCGCAGGCACGTTCTCCAGTGGGAATGCATTCCTCCAGCACAGGCAAACAGATGGTGCCCAGGGCTGAACAAAGCCACCCTGGCATCTGCTGCTCCGTCATGGCCACTGGGCACCAGCCTTGCATCATCACTGGAAGAGCGCCTCTGTAAAGCCCATTGCTGTGGCATCAGGGATACCGTTCTGGGGTTTTGGCACAGGCAGGAGTCAAAGCCCAAAATAAAGATTATTAACGACAAATGAATCCCCACACAAACCACCTATTTGAACCACCCAAGTGAACCCCCACATAAACCCCCAAGTGAACCACCAAAATGAAAGCCTCATGTAAACTGCCAAGGGAACCCCTAAGTGAACTCTCATGTGAACCCCCATGTGAACCCCCACACGAACCTCCAAGTGAACTCTCATGTGAACCCCCATGTGAACCCCCACACGAACCTCCAAGTGAACTCTCATGTGAACCCCCATGTGAACCCCCACACGAACCTCCAAGTGAACTCTCATGTGAACCCCCATGTGAACCCCCACACAAACCCCCAAGTGAATCCACAAACAAACACCCACGTGAACCCTCATGTCAACCCCCCCATATGTGAATTTTTCAAACTTTTCCAGGTCAACCCAACGTACCCCCACAAATCTACCGTATTTTCCGGACTATAAGGTGCACCCAAAAGCCTAAAATTTTCCCAGAAATCAGACGTGCGCCTTATAATCCGGTGCGCCTTATACGTGTACTGAATTCCAAAATCTATAAAAGTATTGTTGTGCGACCGGGTGGTTTTTTCCACACATCACCGTCCCTGCTGAAAAAGCAGAGTGAAGAAAATTCATTCGGAGCTCGCCGTCATTCCGGGAGGATTAAAATAAAGAACCTCGATCGCTGGACATTGGCGTAAACAGGGCGTTTAAAGTAAAGTTACAGGTGGCGTGGGAGCGATGGATGACAGACAGCGAACACACGTTTACTAAAACACAGAGGCAGTGGCGGCGAGTTACGCCACCGTCTATCAATGGATTGTGAATGTCTGGGCTGAGGTTTCTGCTGTAACTGTTGTCTGAGCTTTCACGAAAGCCGGTATCATTGCTGAACAGCCGCCTGGCGACGGGACGGACTCAGACATTAATGAGAGGGAACACCGGAGTGCTCGATGGTGAAATTGCGCAGCTTTTTAATTCAGACACAGAAGATGAGGACTTTGATGGATTTGTGGGAGAAGAGTGATTAAAAATAATGTGTTTCGTCAAGTAGTAGAATAAACTTCAATTATAAATCACAGAACAAGTGCCTTATAATACGGTGCTGTACAGAATAAGGACCGTACAGAAATAGAGTTCGTAATTGATATCTGATCTTTTCCGCCGTTGTTTCCGTTGCAGAATTACTCTGTGCTGGACGTGGGCCCTCCTCCTACAGTCATTGCCCTCAACAACTCCATGTACTGGCAGGAATTCGACGACGCCTGCCTGTACGAGTGCCTGGACGGCAAAGACTGCCAGAGCTTTTTCTGCTGCTACGAGGAGTGCAAAGGAGGCGCCTGGCGAAAGGGCCGGGTCCACATCGACATCCTGGAACTGGATGCGTACTCCCGGGTCTTCTTTCCCACCTCGTTCCTCCTGTTCAATGTTGTCTACTGGGTAGGCTACCTCTATCTTTAGGACCCCTCCCTCTTTTAAAGCCTCAGTGGAGTAGACACTCCAAAAAGGAACGACACGGCCGGGTCCACAGAAAAGAAATCAACGAATGCTGGTTCCTTGAACAAGAACACTGTAGTGCAAATAAAAATGGACGGACTTTACCCCGGATACCCCGGATTATGGAAAACCCTTAAGCTAATGAGCTCGGTTCTTTCTACATGGTTGAAAGACCACAGGCTTTTCGTCTGGTAGTTTTTTTGCCCTGCCAGAGGTCTTTGCCTTCGTTCTTCAGGTACCAAGGAAAAGACGTTCACTTTTCACAAAGGCTTGACTTCTTTTTGATGAAAAAGCGACACTGTCAAGTGGCTTCGGCTGCTTTAGGGGGGGGGGGGGGGCTCGAACAGCATGCAACCCCCTCGACCTTTAATATCACGATGGTCTCGGCAGGTGGTTACCAAAATGAAGGACTTACCAAGCGGCCATCAGTCAAAACCAGACCTTTAAGAAAGCATTCAGAGCCATCCTTAGTGCCTTCTTCTGGAGAGGTAGTCATCTGCCTGAGAGCGAGAGAGAGAGCGAGCGAGCAGGTGAGAGAGGGAGGGAGCCTAACCCCTGGTTTTGACTGACTGCTGCCGACTCGTTCACCCAGTGCTTTTCTTCTTAGATGCTTAGTTTGTGATTTCGTGTTGGACCTCAGTCACTGCATGGTAACCATAACAATTAGCGCAGTTAGAAAACCTAATTAGTCCAAATATTTAGGAGAAAAACGGTTTTACAAGTGGGCGCCACGCTGGCTTAGTGGTTAGCATGTTCTCCTCTCAGCGCTAGGGATTCCCGGTTCGAATCCCAATCTGGGTGGAGTTTCCATGTTCTCCCTATGTCCGCGAGGGTTTCCTCCAGGTTCTCCGGTTTCCTCCCGCAGTCCAAAAACATTGATCAAGGTCAATTGATTCCTCCAAATTGCCCCATATAGAGTGTGTGTGTGTGTGTGTGTGTGAGTGAGTGTGTGCCCAGCGATAGATTGGCGCCCTGTCCTGGGTGTATCTGCCCAGCGCCCGAAACGTTCTCCCCTGTTTCCATGTTCTCCCCGTGTCCACGTTGGTTTCCTCCGGGTTCTCCAGTTTCCTTCCACAATCCAAAAAAATGTATTCAAGGTGAATTGGCTGCCTTAAATTGCCTGTGGGGCGGCACGGTGGCTTAGTGGTTGGCATGTTCTCCTCTCAGCGCTGTGGATCCAGGTTCGAATCCCCATCTGGGTGGAGTTTCCATGTTCTCCCCGTGTCCATGGGTTTTTCTCCAGGTTACTCCCACAGTTCAAAAAACATGGATCAAGATTAATTGAATTCCAAAATTGCCCCATATAGAGTGTGTGTGTGAGTGAGTGTGTGCTCAGCGATAGATTGGTGCCCTGTCCTGGGTCTATCTGCCCAGCACTGGAAAACATTCTCCCCTGGATGGACATAGGGAACAGAAGATAAGAAGCAGAAGATAATGGATGGATTAGGACTCCGTTATTAGCACAGTCATCACTGTACTGTACGTGTTTAGTTGCCATGTTTAATAGCAATACACCATCACTTTATTTGAACTGTAGCATTAATTTAGGAACTTAATTTAGGGGAGGCGGCGATCTAACGTTCCGTGTTCCGTTCGAACCTCTTTTTCTTTTCGGACACGTGCTGTGTCCGGTGTGATGCGGGCCGTGAGAACGACCGCTGAGTGCTGAAGGTGTTTTCGTGACCGTGGTGGGCTCGTGTATTCAGTCTTTGAAGTTTGTGGTGAACTGCTGACACATCGCCGCACCTCCCGTGTTCCCCTGACGGTAGCGTGAGCGTCTGTCGTGACCCGTAGCTTTTTGTTTTCCCGCTAATCGTTCGCTGGCGTCAAAGCCACTCGGCTTCTTGCCGTCGTTGACATATTTATCGGCTAAAACGCGTACGTGTTCCTTCTTTACTGGTGGTGCTAGTCTCTCAAAATAACTTCAGACAGATCATTGTGTTCTTACGTCCTGAGGTTCCGGAACCGCACGGCAGAAAGGCTCGGTTAGCGATTTAAAGCCATATGTACGATGTGGAAATGGCGGCGTCTATTTTTGCTATTTAGAAACCTGCGCATCTCTCTGTGGCAGCGAGACCTCATCAAGCCCATATTTGGGAATGAGAGGCGGAGCCATGGGCCCCGTGCGTCAGCTCCCTCTTTTCCTGCACAGACCGTTACTGCAGACAACACCGGGTGAGATCCATCACCCCACCTGCTCCCCTGGCTCCACCTCTCTGTCACAAAGTCGTGATGGTTCCCAGCTCCACCCCCGTCCACAGGTCGACTTGTTGATGAGTAGGTGGAGCCAGGGAGGTAAGCGAGGTAACAGACCCACCCGCCATGGGTTCTACCCGATTTTCCAATCGTCCGCTGCCGCGGAACGCAGGTAAACAAAAGTCATCATGAATATATATAAAAGCACATCTCATAAATTAGATCTTATCCCTGCACTTTCAGGGCCAGGGGCCGGTGTTGCAATGACAACAGACACTATGGGTTCCTTCCTCTTATTCCCTCAGAAAAGCTTCACAGTGTCCAAACTCGGAACCCTCTACGAACGAGGAACAAAAAAAACTCAATTAAATTAAATTAATTTCTATATTTAATTAGGGCGGCACGTTGGCTTAGTGGTTGGCATGTTCTCCTCTCAACGCTTGGGATTCCCTGTTCGAATCACAGTCTGGGTGGAGTTTCTATGTTCTCCCCGTGTCCGCGTGGGGTTGCTCCGGGTTCTCCGGTTTCCCTAATAGACCCTAATAGAGGATAAAGCGGAAGATAATGGATGGACGGATATATTAAATTATTTTGTTAATGGAAGAAACCTTGTGAGGACCCAGGCTTAGTGGGGGGAGGTTAAGGGGGGACTCATCTTTGTGGGAACTCATCTGCCTTTCGGCACTAGGGATCCAGATCTGGGTGGAGATATCATGTTTTCCTCGTGTCCACAAGGGGTTTCCTACATTTTCCTAAATTGCCCCTTCTAAATTGCCCCTATATAGTGTGTGTGTTTGTGGGTGAGTAAGTGTGTGCACAAGAATGGATTGGCACCTTGGCCAGGGTGTATCTGCCCAGCTCCCGAAACGTTCTCCCCTGGAGACGTTACCCTACTAGAGGACCAAACAAAAGATAATGAGATGCGACTCGAGCACACTTGTATGTTCTTTAGGAGTTCAGGTTTGGAACGCTGTAAAGCTGCTTCGAGACCACGTTCTGTTGTGATAGTGGTTAGCATGTTCTCCTCTCAGCACTAGGGGTTCCCGGTTCGAATCCCAATCTGGGTGGAGTTTCCATGTTCTCCCCGTGTCCGCGTGGGTTTCCTCCGGGTTCTCTGGTTTCCTCCTACAGTCCAAATACATGGATCAAGGTGAATTGAGTTCTCCAAATTGCCCCATATAATGCGTCTGTGTGAGTGAGTGTGCCCAGTGATAGATTGACGTCCTGTCCTGGGTGTATCTGCCCCTGCGCCCAAAACGTCTCCCCCCCCCCCCAAAA
>JAFMOD010000521.1:195829-222098 GCA_019802435.1 Corydoras maculifer
GGGCGGGGGGAGAGAAGATAATGGATGGATGGAAAAATGAATGAATGAATATATATACATATACACATATATATACACACACACACACACTTAGATATACACAGACAGACACACACATACACATGCGCGCACAAACACACACACACACACACATATACATAGACACACACACACACACACACATATATATATATATATATATATATATGTGTGTGTGTGTGTGTGTCTATGTATATGTTTATATTAGAGTGTATGTGTGTCTATGTTTATATTGTGTTATATTTATATCCAGGTGTGTGTGTCTACATGTATGTATGTGTATATGTATGTGCGTGCGTCTATGCATATGTGTATATGTATATGAATGTGTGTATATGTATGTGTCTGTGTAAATGTGTGTGTCTATGTGTATATGTATTGTATAATATATGTAGGTGTCTATGTTTATATGAATGTGTGTATGTATATGTTTATATGTCCATGTGCGTGTGTCTGTGTAAATGTATGTGTGTGTTTGTATACGTGTCTATGGGTGTACACATGTCTCTCTTTTACTCCCCCCCCCCCCGATCGTCTCACTCCTGATCACTCTCATTGAGAATCCCAGCATCGTTTCCCTCTCACTCTGATACCTTACCCATCCCACCTGCAGCTTTCCTTCATTAATGTAGCGTAAACACACACACACACACACACACACACACCTGCACCACAAAGTCTCGCCCACGGAAATCTGCGATGGTCCTGGGCAGCCGCGTCCTTCCCCAGACAAACCGGAGGAAAAGCGAGCGCTCGGTGTTGGAGAAGGTTTCCATGACTTCCCAGAACCACTGGATGAGCGGCGCCGTTGGCTCCACCCCTTTATAGGTGGCTACAGACTTCAGCAGGTGTAACGGGATGTCAGGGCTGCCACACACCTGGAGGACAAAGAACCCGGCTCTGAGAACTATTCAGACTGATGACGGGTGTGTGTGTGTGTGTGTGTGTGTGAGAGCTCATACCATGGTCTCCAGTTCATAGCCTGTGAAAAGAGAGAGCAGGGGGACAGGAACCACGCGTGCCATGCCTTCCCGCACCGCTGCAACCTGCTCATCGAACTCGTGCAGCCTGAAAAAAAACAAAAAGAAGGAGCTCAGGGCGTGGCCATGTGCCGGTTTTGGGAACAGCGAGAGAGATGGGGAGGCAGACTGCTCGCTTGCACAGGGATAGAGATCGCGATTCAGAATGAATCACATTGTGTGCATGCGTGTGTTTAAGTGCTTCCGATGCTGTGCTGTAAAAAAAGCGCTGATACGTGCTTTTTTTTTTTTTTTTTTCAAACCTCCATCGCAATCTACCCCTCACCCCTCACGATCGACGTATTGGGCACCCCTGCCCTAGGGAATCATTCCTTTGTGAATCATTTAAAGAGTCACATTACAGTAAAAGAACTTTAACTCGTGTCTGTCCGGACACTTCTATCTGACCGGTTTCCTCTAAAATTTAAATAAATACATAAATAACCAACTATTACTCATTATCTTCCACTTTATCTTCTACTAGGGTCGCGGGGGGGTTCCCCATGCGCATCCAGGGGAAAACGTTTCGGGCGCTGGGCAGATACACCCAGGACAGGGTGCCAATCTATCACTGGGCACACACTAACTCACACAGACACACTCTATATGGGGCAATTTGGAAAACTTAATTGATTTGATCCATGTTTTTGGACTGTGGGAGGAACCCGAAGGAAACCCACGCGGACATGGGGAGAACATGGGAACTCCATCCAGATGGGGATTCGAACCAGGAATCCCTAGTGCTGAGAGGAGAACATGCTAAACCACTAAGCCACCTGATATAGCTTTAGATTTTTATATTTTTTAAAAAACCGACGATACAATGAACTGTGATATATATGTCTGCAGGAGGAGGAAAATGCACTTCGTGGACACGGGGAGAACTTGGAAACTCCAGCCAGATGGGGATTTGAACCGGGAATCCCTAGTGCTGAGAGGAGAACATGCCAAACCACTAAGCCACCGTGCCACTCTTAATAAATACTGTATCATCCAGACCATAAGGCGCACCGTATTATAAGGCGCAGTCTGAATTACGGGGTCTATTTCTGTATTTGACCCACGTATAAGGCGCACCGTGTTATAAGGTACAGTCTGAATTACGGACTCTATTTCTGTATGGTACTTATTCTGTACGGCAGCGTGTTATAAGGCACTTGTTCAAACATACGATCTACAAGAAAAGTAAAGGATGCAAATGATTTATAATTGAAGTTTATTCTACTACTTCAAAAAACACACATTATTCTTAATCACTCTTCTCCCACAAATCCATCCAAGTCCTCGTCTTCTGTGTCTGAATTAAAAAGCTAAAAAGCAATTTCATTATCGAGCACTCCGAGTCAGTCTCGTCGCCAGGCGACGCCCCTTTCGTGAGAGCTCGGACAACGGTTACAGCAGAAACCTCAGCCCAGACATCCACAATCCATTCACAGACGGTGGCGTAACTCGCCGCCGCTGCCTCCGTGTTTTAGTAAACGTGTGTTCCCCATCTATCATCCATCACTCCCACGCCACCTGTAACTTTACTTTAAACGCTCCGTTTACGCCAATGTCCAGCGATCGGAGTTCTTTATTTAATCCTCTCTGTGGGATGAGCGCGCATGGAGCCACAGATCAGCAGGGACGGTGATGTGTGGAAAAAACCACCCAGTCGCACAACAATACTTTTATAGATTTTGGAACTCCGTACACGTATAAGGCGCACCGGATTATAAGTCACACGTCCGATATCTGGGACATCAGCTTTTAGGTGCGCCTTATAGTCCGGAAAATACGGTATATATATTCATTCATTCATTATCTTCCGCTTATCCTCTATTAGGGTCGCGGTGGGGTTCCCCATGCCCATCCAGGGGAGAACGTCTCGGGCGCTGGGCAGATAGACCCAGGACAGGGCGCCAATCCATCGCTGGACACACACTCACTCACTCATACACACTCTAAATTGGGCAATTTTGAGAATTCAATTAACTTGATCCATGTTTTTGGACTGTGGGAGGAAACCGGAGAACCCGGAGGAAACCCACGCAGACACGGGGAGAACATGGAAACTCCACCCAGATGGGGATTCGAACCGGGAATCCCTAGCGCTGAGAGGCGAATGTGCTAACCACTAAGCCACCGTGCCGCCTCGGTATATATATATATATAAAAAAAAAAAATGTAAGTAAAAAAAAAAATCCAGACAGTTTGCCCCCCCCCCCCATACAGTTCAGAGACTTGAATAAAACTGCATGAGGTGTGTGATATCAGCTGATGCATTGTAATATGATAATATTACTCACCTGTAGTTAATTGCGAGTCGTACGTACTCTGCACGGTTCTCCAGACTGATGTGAGAGTACTTGGAGCTGAGCTGGACCTCCTGACCGCAGGCATTGGGCACAGTGAAGGGCAGTGGGATAGCCTCGAACTCCTCCGCCGGCGCCTCGTTATCTCTTATATACATGAGACCAGGTATGAAGTCCTTATCGACCTGTACGTGCGCACACACACACACACACACTCTAATGTCATTCTTTATACTACACTTCAGTCTTTGATTAGGCTGATTAGATTAGATTAGATTGCCCCCCCTCCCGAGACAATAAGGGTTAAGGACCTTACATAAGAACCCGAATTGGTAACTATTAGTAAGCTGGCATTGACTGACAGCTTTACAATACATTACATCATTCTACAGACCCCCCCCCCCAAAAAAAAAAATAAATAAATAAACCGAGTCTCTTATTACTTTTATAAAACATTATAATAAACATAAAGTTGGATTCAAAATTGTATTTATTGAATGCAAAATAGTTACAAATTTAATTATTAATTTAATAGATATTAACCGGCCGTGGGCGGCACGGAAGCTTAGTGGTTGGCATGTTCTCCTCTCAGCTCTAGGGTTTCCCGGTTCGAACCCCAATCTGGGTGGAGTTTCCATGTTCTCCCCGTGTCCGCGTGGGTTTCCTCTGGGTTCTCCGGTTTCCTCCCACAGTCCAAAAACATGGATTCAAGGTCAATTGAATTCTCCAAATTGCTCCATATAGAGTGTATGTGTGAGTAAGTGTGTGGAATTCCTAGCGCTGAGAGGAGAACATGCCAACCACTAAGCCACCGTGCCGCCGAGTGAAGGACTTTGCCCCCAAAATAATTAAAATACCACTTTTATTTAGAGTGGGAAGATGAATATTTTTTTTTTACATTGTCAAACTCCAAATGCATTTGTTTTTATTAAAGTTCATGTTCTGTTTGGGGAAATGCAGGTTACAGTGATTGTTTTACATTTGTGATGTATTCTGTGTGTTTGTGAGTAACTAAAACCAAGTTTTCTCCATGCCATTTGCTGGAATGTCCATCCATCCATTATCTTCCGCTTTATCCTCTATTAGGGTCGCAGTGGGGTTCCCCATGCCCATCCAGAAGAGAACGTTTCGGGCACTGGCCAGATACACCCAGGACAGGGCCCCAATCTATCACTGGGCACACACTCACTCACACACAGACACACTCTATATGGGGCAATTTGGAGAACTCAATTAACCTTGATCCATGTTTTTGGACTGTGGGAGGAAACTGGAGAACCCAGAGGAAACCCACGCGGACACGGGGAGAACATGGAAACTCCTCCCAATGGGCAGCCACCGTGCTGCCCATTTGCTGGAATGTTTTTTCTATGCTGACAATACTGACATGATGTGTGTAAACAGGTTTCAATATAAAAGCCTAAAAAAAGATTAACCCTGGTAGATCTGGACGACCTGTCCAATGGAAAAGTAGATCTCGGGCCAGAAAAGTGTGGGCACCCCTGGCATAAATGATCTCGTGAGTGAGCGTGAGTATTTACTAGCTTTTTTCTAGCTTTTATAGAGAGCGCACTAAAGCAGCTTTTTAAAGTGGAACTGATGTAAAGATATGAATGTAAAGACGTTAGAGTGGAACCCGCACACGTGCTGAAGTCCTGAGGAAGCTCGATTCCGCGGGACGTTTATAAAGCAGCGCGCTGAACAGAAGGCACTCTGTGATCCCAGCTGCTCCTGCACTTTTAAACGCCTTCACTTCACACGTTTCCGTGTCTCATGATCGCAGCGTGAACGCAGGAGTGAACCCAGGAGTCATCCCTCCCTCAGACACATGGTATCGCTCACATGCACATTCCATCAGCATCCCTCTGATGCCTCCCTCTGGGAAGGGGGGTTTGGTTGGTTTTAAATGTTCTGATTATGAACGTTCCTACCTCACTGAGATCAGCGATAGTCAGGGTCATGCCTGCCAGCTGCTTCCACACGGGTTCAGCCAGGTACAAACTGAGAGGGCTGCCTGAGCGGATCGCTATCCCCAGAACCACACCTGCAACAGAGCACGCCCAAAAATATGAAATGTATATAAAATAAACCCTCAGATAATGACACAACTAATAAAACTCCCTCAAAACATGGTTGCCACAACTAATAATAAAACCTCAAATAATGGTTGCCATAACTAATCAAATTCCCGCAAACCTTGGTTGCCACATCTAATAATATTAATCCCGCAGAATTTATAATAATCCCTCAAACAATGGTTGCCATAACTAATAAAAATCACGAAAACCATGGTTGCGACAACTAATAATAATCTGTCAGAATTTATAATAATCCCTCAAACCATTGTTGCCACAACTAATAATAATCACTCAAACAATGGTTGCCACAACTAATAAAACCCCCACAAATCACGGTTGCCACAACTACTAATAATCCCTCAAACAATGGTTGCCATAACTAATAATAATCCCTCAAAAAATGGTTGCCACAACTAATAAAATTCCCTTAAACAATGGTTGCCACATCTAATAAAATTCCCTTAAACAATGGTTGCCACAACTAATAAAAATCCCACAAATCATGGTTGCCATAACTAATAATAATCCCTCAGAATTTATCATCATCCCTCAAACAATAGGTGCCACAATTAATAAACCTTAAACAATGGGTGCCACAATTAATAATTCCTCAAACAAATTCTTGCCATAACTAATAATAATCCCTTAAACAATGGTTGCCACAACTAATAATAATCCCTCAAAACATGGTTGCCACAACTAGTAATAACCCCTCAAACCATATTTGCCACAACTAATAATAATCCCTCACAACTAATAATAATCCCTAAAAAAATGCTTTCCACAACTAATAATAATCACTCACAACTAATAATAATCCCTCAAATAATGGTTGCCACAACTAATAATAACTCCTGACAACTAATAATAAGGCCTCAAACAATGGTTGCTAAACTAATAATAATAATCCCTCACAACTAATAATAAGGCCTCAAACAATGGTTGCTAAACTAATAATAATAATCCCTTACAACTAATAATAAGGCCTCAAACAATGGTTGCCACAACTAATGATAAACCCTCACAACTAATAATAATCCCTCACAACTACTAATAAGTAAATTATTACTTATAATAATATAAACCACTAAACCAATGCTTGCCATAACTAATAATAATTCCTTAAACAATGGTTACCATAACTACTATAATAAGCAGATATGCAGATGTGAGGTGAGGCACCGGTACCTAGGAAGCGGAACATGTTTATATGAAGTGGACTCTTGGCTGCAGGGTTGAGTAAGAAGCAGTCTCTGTTGGCTCCAGACTCGTCCCGTCCGTTGGGCGTGACGATGAGTAAGGGCGTGAGGCCGTTCTGCAGCTCCTCACACATCTCTGCAATCGACTCGCTATATCCACCTCCACAGTCGTCCACCGACTCGCCTGCACACAGAGAGCCAGCACAACCATGACACATGAACACAGAACCACTGTTAAGCAGGGTGGTGAATCGACCACACTTTGGGGTTGTGTGGAAGCCAGTGTGCGTTCACCACCACATTACTGCAGCAGGAGGAACCAGGATATCTGAACTACAGTTGTTCCGTAAATAAGAAGGTTCTTCAGGTGGAATGGAAAAGAATGTTTTTAAGTAAACACATGCTGATGAGGATGAGGATGATGATGAAGTCATCTCCTATACTGACCTACAAACTTGACTTTCCAGACTCGGTGAGGCAGCAGCAGGCTGTCAGGGCTGAAGGAAACCATCCTGGAACACATCTGACCAAACACAGACTTCGTTCCATCTGGACCCGCTAGACCGCCCTTACTGCGAGAACGTTTAACCTGAGAGGGATTCAACAGAACGAGGGAGAAAAGAACACAATATATAAACACATAATAAATATATACACAATAAATATTATCCATCCTTTATCTTCTGCTTTATCCTCTACTGGGAGGGGGGGGTCCCATGCCCATCCAGGGGAGAACGTTTCGGACGCTGGGCAGATACACCCAGGACAGGACACCAATCTATCGCTGGGCACACACTCACTCACACAGACACACTCTATATGGGGCAATTTGGAGAATTCAATTGACTTGATCCATGTTTTTGGACTGTGGGAGGAAACCGGAGAACCCGGAGGAAACCCACGCGGACATGGAGAACATGGAAACTCCACCCAGATTGGGATTCGAACCGGGAATCCCTAGAGCTGAGAGGAGAACATGCCAACCACTAAGCCACCATGCCGCACCCACACAATATTATAGTGTGTATGTATGTATATATATATATATATATATATATATATATATATATATATATATATATATATATATATATATATATATACACATACAGAACGAGGGAGTATGTATATATATAAATACACACACACACACACACTCATCACTGATTGTTGAAGAGCTTGTAATTCAGAATTAAATTAAATTAGAACCTGGATTCTGTTGAGCTCCACCACCGGACCGTGCTGCCGATCTCGTACCATCGTCGCCTGCACAACCTTACGAAAAGCAGCCTCCTGTAAACAGCAGAGACGATCGAGATATTAATACTGACTCTGAGACCCAATCGACTTTCCCTTCTATTTTATATATTAATGTATACATCACAAACCTACAGTTCCAGCGATCTGCCACAGTGGGGCAGCAACAGTGAGTTAATTACTGTCTTTATAAATCAAAAGGTTGACATTACAAATCTATTTAAAAAGTCTTTATAAGTGTCTCTAAAGGACGTTCCTCACCTTGCCCTGTGAGATCAGGATGCCCCGGAGGGTATCGAAACCCACAGACGGGCCGTGTCTGGTCTGGCCCAGCCGCCCCTCCAGGTCGAACATGGGGATACAGGGGCAGAAGAGCTCAGACATGTGGTGTAGCAGCAGAAGCCGGTTCCTGAGAGATATGATGGGAATCTCCTGCAAGTGATTATATTCCATCGGAACCTGAACCAACAGAGAGACAAAGTGACGGAACGTGAGAACAAGAATCAGAACTGAAGGGATAGGACACAAGAGCTGATTTATACACGTTTAAATAACTGAACAGAATAGACCAAGTAAGAGAGAGAGAGAGAGAGAGAGAGAGAGACAGAGAGTAAGAGAGAGAGAAATGTGAGAGAGAACAGTAAAAAAAAACAAGACAGAAAAACAAGAGAGGACTACAGGATGAGGTATTCATATTATTACCTGATAATCACCCCCCCCCCCACACACACACAACAATCCCAAACCTCCAATACAAAACCCTATTCCTTACCCCATACACTTTGCATTGTATATGCCCATGTTTGTGTGTATGTGTGTATCTTGTCTGTTACTTATATTTTCCATATAATCATTCATATAATTTTTTTATAAACAGATGGTGCGAGAAAGCGAGAGAACAAGAGAAACAAAGGTGGAGCGTGAGAGAGAGAGAGCAAAGGGTGAGAAAACGAGAGATTGTGAAAGAGAAAAGGAAAGAGGGCACCTTGATTAAAATAAGAGAAAGAAAAATGAGAAAGAGGGAGAGAGAGAGGAAGAGCGAGCAGTAGAGAAATAAAAAAGAAAGAGAGAGCGTGAGCGAGCATGAGAGAGTTAGAGAGAGTGTGAGAGAGAGAGAGAGCGCGTGAGAGAGAGAGAGCGCGTGAGAGAGAGAGAGCGCGTGAGAGAGAGAGAGCGCGTGAGAGAGAGCTGAAACTCTACCTGAGGAGGCAGTTTGCCGGCGTTGGTGGGTTTGCTGGTCGACCAGGACAGAGTGTGAGCCGACCCACACGCCACCCTGTTGATCTTCTTGCCCTGCAGAGCACCTACGAGGCGGGGCCTCTGGATGGCGTTGGTGGTCCCATCACCCAGCTGCCCCTCGTCGTTATCGCCCCACGTGTACACCTCTCCTAACAAAACACACCCCACGATTCAGAGCACGTTCAGACCGACAATCTGTCAGGAAGACCGAGGTGCGGGTGAGGTACCTTCCTCGGTGCAGCACACACAGTGCAGCGAGCCGGTGGCGATAGCGATGACCTTCTTGCCCTGTAAGCCCTGGACCTGCCGAGGGCGCCGGACGTGATCGTCCGAGCCGTGGCCGAGTCGGTGGTAGTCCCCCTTTCCCCTGAAAAAGCATACAGAGCCGTGCTTTACAGTCGGATGCCAATCCCGGATGGGGTTTGTGTTCCTGTTGGTTCCTACCATGTGTACACCGCTCCGGATTTGGAGAGCGCCACCGAGAACTGAGACCCGCACTCCACCTTAATGATCCCCAACGCCGTCAATGAGTCAATCTACAGAGAATACGCAAAAAAAAGAGGTTATATTAAAGCAAAAGTGCAAAATATGTAAACCACGTGTTATTAGGTCCAACCAGGGGCGTCGTTAGACCTGGGCTTTCAGGGCTATAGCCCTGGATAAATGAGAGCAGCTTTCTTTGCAGCCTGTCCTCCAGCAGGGGGACCGAACGATGGATT
The DNA here is from genome assembly GCA_019802435.1 of Corydoras maculifer. Lineage (NCBI taxonomy): Eukaryota > Metazoa > Chordata > Actinopteri > Siluriformes > Callichthyidae > Corydoras > Corydoras maculifer. Next base: position 205,674 of record JAFMOD010000521.1, read on the forward strand.
CACCATCAGCCGTTTGTGCTTCCAGGGAGACATTTTTTTTGCCAGTATTGGGAGTAGGCGGCACAGTGGCTTAGTGGTTTAGCATGTTCTCCTCTCAGCGCTAGGGATTCCATGTTCTCCCCGTGTCCGCGTGGGTTCCTCCGGGTTCTCCATTTTCCTCCCACAGTCCAAAAACATGGATCAAGTCAATTGAATTCTCCAAATTGCCCCATATAGAATGTGTCTGTGTGAGTGTGTGCCCAGCGATGGATTGGCGTCCTGTCCTGGGTGTATCTGCCCAGCGCCCGAAACGTTCTCCCCTGGATAAGAACGTGGGGAACCCCCCCAGAGGAGGACAGAGGGGCAATAAGGGATCCCCTGATGTTTCTAAACCCTAAAAACGCAGTGAGGTTCCACCTCTTTCCTGTGATTTAATTACAATAATAAACAACCTCGAGTGTCTTATTGTTTTTATAAAACACTATAATAAAAAAAAAACAAGGTCTGATTCATAAATGTGTTTACTGAAAGCAAAATCATGAATAATCTGCTCTTCTGATAATCTTCTGTAATCTAGTCGGGTTTTGAAAGTGAATGCTGATCACTGAGTAACAGGATTGCGCTTTCTCTAAACATCAAATGCTGCCATCTAATGGCAAAATTACAGAAGACAGTTTATTAACGACCAGGAAAGCAGATCGCAGTTTATAATCATTTGCATTTCCATTTATGGTACATGATTTAAAATTGGACTGCAGCGATTCGAAACTGGTGGGTCGTTGTGACCTATTTATAGGTTCTCGGTGGGTCGCAGACAGTGTGTCGGGGGGGAATGGCTAAAATATCAAAATCATAAGAATAAAGTGAAAAAAATATGAAGAGACAGAGGTAAACACATTCCATTATACACTGGCATCAGGGTTGTTTTTAGGGTTTTGAAACATCAGGGGGCTCAGCCCAGATCCCTTATACCTCTTTAAAAATGAGTGTATTTATTCATTTTTCAAGCTGTTGTTCCATTCATTTTGTTTGATCATTCATTAGTTATATTGGATAAAATTTAATTACATATGAAACATCTGTCAGCAATTGATAGCACTTTTAGTTTTAATAAATGACGGCTTTGGCTGAAAATGTTTTAATAAACGAACCTGAGCTTCAGCAAAAAAGAACGAATGCGTTTTACGAGTCGGTCGCAGATGTGAGTTTTAACTAGGTTGTGCTTTGAAATACCGTAACTCTGAGACAGTTTGTGCCATAGGAAGAATCCTGACGGTTTTTTGAAAGCTGAGAAGCTGCTCTTTATAGCCAACATACAGTTATACAGTTATTACGGTAACTTTACTCCCGATATTGGTGAAAAAATCTGTTCCCTGAAAGCACCTAGTGGTGACTTCTTCATTCGGTCCCGCTGCTGGAGGAGAAGCGGCCAGAGAAAGCTGCCCTCATTTGATCCGGGGCTACTGACCAAACATCCGGGGCTATAGCCCCCAAAGCTAACGACGCCCCTGATTGCCATGGTAACCACGTTCGTTACACTTTTATTTAAATTTGTCATAATGTTCGAAGGCAAGACGGCGAAATGCAGATATAACCCAGAATGTTTCGAATGCGGATTTTCGTTTATTTAGGAAAGTTTCTCAGTTAAAAAAAAAAAAAAAATCTTAAATTCATGCTGCATGACGATGTAATTTAATCTATTTAGTTATTTTTTTTTAATTAAATAAATTTGCTTGGTTTGTTTTTTTATAGAAGCTGGTCATGACTTGGTGACTGAGACATGAGAGCTGTGGGTCTTACGCTGAGACCCGTTCAGAACCCCTGATGTATTGTACATCACGCATTCTCAGAGGTGTGTGTTATTGTCAATGATGTCACAAATGCCTCAACCAATCAGATATAAGGATCCCCAAAAACAAGTCTAATAGCGTCCTACCTTCATTGGCACTTTGCATCCATCGCTTCCTCCGCGGCCCAGTTTCCCATAATCCCCATCTCCCCAGGACCACACCATGTCATCATCAGACAAACAAAGGGTCTGGGCGTCGCCGCTTCCGCATGCCACATCCACCACCCTGTGGCCCTGCAGGGCATCCACCTGCACAGCCATGCACATCACTGGTTATTTAACAGTCGTCATGGAAACACTGAAAATACCTGTAGTTCTCGACATGCCCATATATGGCACTATTTCCACCTAAAAAAGTCCAAATATGGACGTATACCCTTAAACTTCCTAATCACGACGCAAAGCACCAACCAGTTTGGGTCTGAGCTGGTCCTCGCTGTCTCCATGTCCCAGACGTCCATAGCGTCCCTTTCCCCAGGTGTACAGCTCTCCGCTGGCTGTTACACAAGCGCTGTGGGCGCCTCCGGCAGCGATATCCACCACCTCCACGCCCCTCAGAGACTCGATCACACGTGGACGGTCACATGGGCTGAGCAAGAAAAAGCAATAAATAAATCAAAAAGGGGGCTTAGTGGTTAGCACGTTCTCCTCTCAGCGCTAGAGATTCCTGGTTCGAATCCCAATCTGGGTGAAGTTTCCATGTTCTCCCCGTGTCCGCGTGGGTTTCCTCCAGGTTCTCCGGTTTCCTCCCACAGTCCAAAAACATGGATCAAGTCAATTAAATTCTCCAAAATTGCCCCATATAGAGTGTGTCTGTGTGAGTGAGTGTGTGCCCAGCGATGGACTGGCGCCCTGTCCTGGGTGTATCTGCCCAGCGCCCGAAACGTTCTCCCCTGGATGGGCATGGGGAACCCCCCCCACCCCCCGCGACCCTAATAGAGGATAAAGCGGAAGATAATGAATGGATGAAAATAATAAAGGGGATTGTTAAAAGTACATTTATATGTCTATAAGATTGAGTGTCATGTCTGAGTGATGGTCAAACCCCTCACCTCCTGTTGCCATGACCCAGCTTGCCATCCTCAGCCTCCCCCCAGGAGTAAACCTCTCCCTCGGATGAAAGGGCCAGGCAGTGTTTCCCTCCGGAGTTCACCGCCACCTTTTTAATAAACACATGCTGGATGGATTCCAGCAGGGTCGGGTTGGAAACCGATTCCGTGCCCCCGATGCCCAGGCGCCCGCCGGCTCCGTATCCCGTCGCATAGAGCTGAAGAAGTAGAGGAGAAGAAGGGATGGAGATATGTGAGGTGGAGCTGCACGACTGGTCTGCGCACCGAGAATCCACCACCTTAAAGTCTCGGCGTTACCTTTCCATCGGCGGTCACCGCAAAAAGCGTCTGCTCTCCGCCGATCAGCTGGACGGGCCGAAGTGTAGCCAGGGCCTCGGTGGGGGTGGGAACTTTCACCTTGGCCCCTTCGATACCACCCAGCTGCCCCCGGTGGTTGTGGCCCCAGCCGTATATGGTGCCGCTGCCGCCCGCTGATAAGGTCCAGTCATCTGGACGTCTGCGGTACAAACGGATAGGCATCGGGATTAGAACCCTGAAGACAGGTCATGGCTTAGTAGACAGCACCATGTCCCCCTCGCCCAAATATGGCATAGATGTGTTCAAAGCATGCTCTGAATTAGGTGGTTAACTAGTCATACTGCTAATATTGCTATGTGTAAATTTGTTGTTATAGGCTTGTGATGGAGGAACCAGAATGAAGGTCCCCAGGTTCGATTCCCGATCCCATCAAGTACTATGGCTGAAGTGCCCTAGGACAAGGTTCCTAAGCCCAATTGCTCCCTGGACGGCATGCAGCACATGGCTGCCCACCACTCTGGGCATGTGTTCTCACTTCATTAGTGTGTGCATGGGCAGAGAACCAGCCTTGCGAGATAAAGGTCCCCGGGTTTGATTCCCGGTTCCCATCAAGTACTATGGCTGAATTGCCCTTGGGCAAGATTCCTAAACCTAATCGCTCCCTGGGCAGCATGCAGCACATGGCTGCCCACCACTCTGGGCACTTGTGCTCACTTCATCAGTGTGTGTACGGGCAGAGAACCAGCCTTGCGACCTAAAGGTCCCCAGGTTTCAAGTACTATGGCTGAAGTGCCCTTGGGCAAGGTTTCTAAACCCAATTTCTCCCTGGACGGCATGCAGCACATGGCTGCCCACCACTCTGGGCATGTGTGCTTACTTCATCAGTGTGTGTACAGGCAGAGAACCAGCCTTGCGACATAAAGGTTTGATTCCCAGTTTCACCAAGTACTCTGACTGAAAGGGACTTGAGCAAGGCACCTAACTCCGATTGCTCCACAGACTCCTTGTCTTCACTCAGTGTGTGTGTGTGTGTGTGTGTGTGTTTCACAGCACGTGTGTGAACCCCCCAAATATCAGTATCACAATGCTGTATGCGCCGTCTAATACTGGGGACTCCAGAAAATAAAGTTCACAGAGGAAAATGTTTCAGGTTCTAAACATATTCATCCGCCAGATGTTTTTTGGAGAACCCCAATCAAATCACATGACTGAAGGTAATGATGAGAGGAGCTGCACCTGTTCATCCACTGCACCAGCTGCTCATCATGCTCCCGCTTAAAAAGCTCGTGATTCTCATGGAGGAGGTTAATGTTTTCGTGGTCCGCCATCAGCTCGTGAATTTTCTTCGTGACCTTCGAATGCATCACAAAACCCGTTTATTAGAACGCAGAAACTCAGCAACCCTTTTCCAACAGGCAATATCGCACAGATGCTATATTTTATATTATATATATATATTTCTATTGCCATTATATTTTTATATTTGCATTTTTATTATACACTGCTATATTTCATTTTTTATTTTATTATCCATTCATCCATTATCTTCCGTTTTATCCCACTACTACTAGGGGTGTGGGGGGGTCCCCATGCCCATCCAGGGGAGAAATTCTCAGTCCCTGTGCAGATACACCCAGGACAGGACGCCAATCTATCGTTGGGCACACACTCACTTACACAGACACACTCTATATGGGGCAATTTGGAGAATTCAATTGACATTGATCCATGTTTTTGGACTGAGGGAGGAAACCGGAGAACCCGGAGGAAACCCACGTGGACACAGGGAGAAGATGGAAACTCCACCCAGATGGGGATTTAAACCTGGAATCCCTAGTGTGAGAGCAGAACACGCAAACCACTAAGCCACCGTGCCCTGCTATATTTTATATTTAATTAAAAGCTTTTTTGATTGCCATGATATTTTTATATTTACATTTTTATTTAAACCCCACTATATTAATTTTATTATCCATCCATCCATTATCTTCCGCTTTGTCTTCCAATATTAGGGTCGCGGGGGGGTTCCCCATGCCCATCCAGGGGAGAACGTTTCGGGCGCTGGGCAGATACACCCAGGACAGGACGCCAATCCATCGCTGGGCACACACTCACTCACACACACACACTCTATAGGTGGCAATTTAGAGAATTCAATTGACCTTGATCCATGTTTCTGAACTGTAGGAGAAAACCGGAGAACCCGGAGGAAACCCACGTGGACACGGGGAGAACATGAAAACTCCACCCAGATTGGGATTCGAACCGGGAATCCCTAGTGCTGAGAGGAGAAATTTGTTCTGTAAACATGAACTGAGACGATTCCATGGTGACCATACCTCGTCCAGAAACGGTCGCGGGAGGACACTCCGCTTATCCAAGGCCACTGCCACCCTGGAGGCCGTGCAGTAGCGCCGGAACCACGCCCACTTATGAGTCTCGGCGCAGCACGGCAGTGTGTCCAACTCCAGGTCGCATGCCAGAGCCACCAGAACCTGAAAGCAAGAACATTGAGTCAGCACACAGTGTGTGTGTGTGTGTGTGTGTGTGTGTGTGTGTGTGTGTGTGTGTGTGTGTGTGTGTGTGTGGTACACATTTTATGCTTTATTCCATCCAGACCTTGAAGAAGGGACTGTGGAGCAGCTGTTTGCCTCCTCTGACGATGGGGTCCTCATATTCATACTGTCGCTGCAGAGCTTCGGGGAGGCCCTTGACCAGAGCGGCGAGCGCCGTGCCCGTGAAACTCTGCAACGGCAAACAGCCAATCAGCAACGGATACAGAACCCAGGCGTCGACGGGCTTTAAAGTAAACGGCAAAACCTAAAACCAACCATGGAGCGCACCTCTCCTTCACCGTCTCCCAGCAGGCGGTTGATGTTGATGGACTGGCCGTACTCCGTGGTCAAAAGCTTGCGGAGTCTCTGCAGCGCCCACATGCGGTGTCCCGCCGCTATCGCACAAACAAAGCAGAGCACACGCTTTCAAATCGTTCTGCGGTACGAACAGCGGCGTAAAAAACAAAAAATAAATAGATAAATAATTGAGGGGGGCGCAAAAAGTCTTTCACACCGGTAGTTATTGTAGGAAAAGATGAACTTGTGTATTAACTCCGGACTGGAATTTCATCAAAATGAAAGAACACGACCACGCGACCCTGTGGGAGTGTCATGTGTGATTTGGGGATTTACCGAGCGCACTGAGCTGGGCGCAGGCCGCCAACGAAGCAGCCAGACGCGGAACGATGCTGCGGTTGGACGCAAAGTTGAGACGGAAGTCCAACAGGCAGGTGACCAGGTCCATGGAGGGACAGGAAAGGATACAGCGGTCAGAGAGGAGGTCTTTAGGACCTGCGGGAGGAGAGAAACCGTTATACACCACTGAAGTCATTCTGTAGTGCCCTTATATGGAACTCGGGTTCGAAGCCGGATCCTCAGTGGGTCAGTGGGGGCTGTTCCACGTCCTTGTACCTTGTAGTGTTCTGGTTCCCATGTTGCAATATGTGCGTAATTCTACAAATGGGGTGGAGCCATGGTCTAGATTTACTCATCTATGCAAAGTATGTAAATATCAAAATAGCTAATTGCATTGTGGGCGGCACGGTGGCTTAGTGGTTAGCACATTCGCCTCTCAGCGCTAGGGATTCCCGGTTCGAATCCCCATCTGGGTGGAGTTTCCATGTTCTCCCCGTGTCTGCGTGGGTTTCCTCCGGGTTCTCCGGTTTCCTCCCACAGTCCAAAAACATGGATCAAGTTAATTGAGTTCTCAAAATTGCCCTGTTTAGAGTGTGTGTGTGTGTGAGTGAGTGTGTGCCCAGCGATGGATTGGCGCCCTGTCCTGGGTCTATCTGCCCAGCGCCCGAGATGTTCTCCTGTATGGGCATGGGGAACCCCACCGCGACCCTAATAGAGGATAAGCGGAAGATAATGAATGAATAATTGCATTGTGGGACAGTGCGCACTCCTGAGTCAGCAAGATTCACCTTAAAGTGCACAGAGTCCATTCTGCGTGCACGAACGAACGTCAACATTTATTCAACTGCGCAGCTCGATTTAGGCCGTGGCAGTGTGTGCCATGCATGGGTGAGCTTTGGGCATGACGTGCAATAAACCAATCAGCACGGTGGCTTAGTGGTTGGCATGTTCTCCTCTCAGCACTAGGGATTCCCGGTTCGAATCCCAATCTGGATGGAGTTCCCATGTTCTCCCCGTGTCCATGTGGGTTTCCTCCGGGTTCTCCGGTTTCATGGATCAAGTCAATTGAGTTCTCCAAATTGCCCCATATAGAGTGTGTCTGTGTGAGTGAGTGTGTGTCCAGTCCAACGATAGATTGGCACCCTGTCCTGGGTGTATCTGCCCAGCTCCCGAAACGTTCTACCCTGGATGGGCATGGGCATGGGGATGGGGATGGGGAATACCCCCCCCCCTCCGCAACCCTAGTAGAGGATAAAGAGGAAGATAATGGATGGATGGTGTTGGACAGGGAGGCACGATGGCTTAGTGGTTGGCATGTTCTCCTCTCAGCGCTGGGGATTCCCGTTTCGAATAGCAATCTGGGTGGAGTTTCCATGTTCTCCCCGTATCCATGTGGGTCTCCTCCGGGTTCTCCACTTTCCTCCCACAGTCCAAAAACATGGATCCAGGTCAATTGAGGTCTCCAAATTGCCCCATATAGAGTTTGTCTGTGTGAGTGAGTGTGTGCCCAGTGATGGATTGGTACCCTGTCCTGGGTGTATCTGCCCAGCGCCCAAAACATTCTCCCCTGGATGGGCATGGGGAACCCCCCTGCAACTCTAAGATAATAGATGGATGGCATTGGACACGTGTCTGAGTTGATGATTCAGCGGCGAGATTGTCGACGTGTAGAGAGGTTGTTTTCAGTCGGCGGTGCACCTGGCTTCTCGGTTGCCAAGAAATGTACCTCATTTTGCAACGACCACGCCCATCGGTGGAGATATATTCGCATGCAGCATTGCTATTTCAACCACTCAGGTGGAAGACGTGTGATTAGACTGTTGGCAGGGTGTAAGGTATTAACGCGCAGGGGGTAAGATGGGGCCCCGAGTCGTGAACATGGAACAAAACAGAGATCCCAACCGAAATGGAGTGAGCGTGATGTACCTGCAGCAGGCATGATGGGATACACTGTGAACCGCCAGCCCCAGCCGTTCACCGAACCATCGCTGGTGAACTTCCACTTCAGCTCATCTCCTGGAATTCTCAGCTCGCTGGACCAATCAGACCACTCCCTCCCTAAAACAGAGAGGAGACGGGGTCAACACACTCACACACACACCCACACCCAATCCTCCCACCCACAGGTCCCAGGACCCAAACCCTGAGTCAACCCAACGCTGCCAGTGTGGGCCCTTGACAGATTTTGCCCCCCCCCATATAACCTGCATTGGGTAAAGATGGCAACACGCAGAACACGATCTGACCATTTGAGGCAGTGTGGTGTTAAATGGTCACCTGATCGAACAGACACAATCCGATTGGCCCCGTCCATGATGGTCAGGGGGTCGTGTCTTCTCTCTGTAGACGACTGCCTGTCGAATTCCACTCGCAGACCCTCAGCGCCTGAAGGTCATTTATAAGAACACACACCATGATGGAGTTTGATGATGATAAACTGCACCTCCGACAGACCGGCGGGATGGCGTACCTGGTATTTTTACGGTTCCACTGGTGGAGGTGTCATCAGTGTAGGGATGGCTGCTCTCCACCACGACGGGCTGAGACGACAGGCGGCCGCTCTGAGAGTCCGTGGCTACGTCCTCCAGCTCGGTGACGCACAGCTCCAGTAACATGTCGGCCACCTAAATGTACGAACACGCCACAGCATTCAGCTTAAAATGATAACAAAGCGGCCGCATCGATCACGGTACCATGACAACAACTGCGCAGCTGTTACAGCTGAGCGACTGTGTGATTAAACTGCGTAGCTAGGCGACTGCGCATTTAAACTGTTACAGAGAAGTGACTGTGCTTTTAAACTGCGCAGCCGAGCAACTGCATTTAAACTGCGTAGTCGAGCAAATGCGTGTTAAAACTCGCAGCCGAGCGAGTGTGCGCAGCCAAGCGACTGCATGTTTAATTCTGCGTGGCCGAGCGACTGTGCCTTTAAACTGCGCAGTCGAGCAACTCTACGTAGCCGAGCGACTGCATGTTTGAACTCGCAGCCGAGCGACTGTGCGTAGCTGAGCGACTGCGTTTAAACTGCGCAGCCAATTGACTGTACGTAGCCGAGCGACTGCATGTTTAAACTGCGCAGCCGAGAGACTGTACATTGATGAGAAACTGTGTGTTTAAACTGTGCAGACAATCAACTGTGCATTTAAACTGCGTAACCGAGCGACTGTGTGTTTAAACTGTGCAGCCGAGCGACTGTGCAGTTTAAACTACACAATAGCTTTGAAAATCTGCAGACGCACTGATCAGATTTGGAGGAAAACTAAACCCATCAACAGAACCAGAACTAAGAGAACCAGAATCACGGCATCAGATCAACGGAACGTGAAGATGGAACCGGACCTGTGGGTAGGCGGTGCCCATGCCCGACAGCACGGCTGACAGAACCTCTTTGCCTTTCTCTCCGGCACGCAGAGACACCGCCAGCTTCAGAAGGTCCACCATCACACGCGTGTCATCGGGAAGCAGCAAGCTTGTGAACTCGTCCAGGTACTGCGGTTCCGGTCCCGCAGCCTTGTTCTGACACTCAGTGTCCTGGAACGGCGGAGGAAACAAATCAACCAACAGAGAACGGCCTCCACCCACACGCTTCCGTTAGAACTGAGAAGCTATCTGACCACTTTCGTCTTGGTCATGGTCTCGGCGATGATGCTGGCCGCTCCCGGGTCGTCCGTGACGGGAATAAAGGGGCGAGAGGAGGCCACGGCGGCAGAGGGCGTCACCGCGGAGGATGGTGTGATGGCGTCTTCGGAGGGCGGGACCTGCAAATGTTCAGATACAATGTAAACAGGAATCTGGGGTTCTCCTGAACTTGTCCTAAAAACGCCTCATATCTACAGTGTGGCCCCACCTCTCCTTTTCTCCCGTCCTGCCACGGATGTGGACTGATCCGGTCCTCTTGTTCAGCAGGCGCAGGGGGACCTTCAGCCTCGGAAGGGCTCGACACAGACGAACAATCTGAGGGGGGCACAGGCGAGCTGGAGGGGCACTCCACAGGGATCATGCAGGCAGGCATCAAAGCTCCCACCACGGCATCCCTACACACGGAACCCAAACAGTGTCACGCTCCAACAGAGACCAGGGAGGTCCACGGCTCCCGGGGTCACGTACGGCCCCCGGGCCAGCAAAGGTAAAACGGTGGGTATGTACCTGCCACACATAATTTGCAGAGGCAACAGCAATACACTTAAATAGAAAGCATCAAGTTACATCTTAGTACCCTGTGTCTGCTTTAGTACCTCTCCCCCATCCCTCTCTCTCTCTAGCCTCAAACCCGGTGCTTGGCCACGCCCCCGTACCTCAATCCCGTCTCGTTTAAATGTACGTTACATTCAAACTGTTTCTAAAGATGGGTCAATGGAACTGACTGGCGTACAGTTACGTATCATAACTACCACCAATTATTTTTCTTTTCTATGCTGATTTCCGGCGGCACAGTGGCTTAGTGGTTAGCATGTTCTCCTCTCAGCATTAGGGATTCCCGGTTCGAATCCCCATCTGGGTGGAGTTTCCATGTTCTCCCCGTGTCCGTGTGGGTTTCATCCGGGTTCTCCGGTTTCCTCCCACAGTCCAAAAACATGGATCAAGTCAATTGAGTTCTCCAAATTGCCCCATATAGTGTGTGTGTGTGTGTGTGTGTGTGTGTGTGTGTGTGTGTGTGAGTGAGTGTGTGCCCAGCGATGGATTGGTGTCCTTTTCTGGGTCTATCTGCCCAGCGCCCGAAACGTTCTGCCCTGGATGGGCATGGGGAACCCCACCGCGACCCTAATAGAGGATAAAGCGGGAGATAAAGAATGAAAGAATGAATGCTGATTTCCCAAAACGAACATGATGAGTGTGAGGTTTTTAACATTAGATCTGATGCTGGTAGATCACATGACCTGTCCACTGTAAAAAGTAGATCTCGGGCCAGAAAAGTGAGGGCACACCTGATGTAGGCAATACATTTTAAACAGAGAGGGTTCAAGATATGACATCTGAATACCCTGTGTCTGCTGTAGCACCTGGTACCTTCAGATTTTGCAGGAATAATCTACAGTACCCACAGACGCTGAGATAAGAGCATGTTAATGGCTCCAGGGGCCACGGACGGCCCCAGGCCAGCGGAGGTAAAACGGCGGGTACGTACCTGGCGCACATGATCTGCAGAGCCGACAGCACGTGACACAGAGCCTGCTGTTTGGCCAGGTTTCCGTTCAAAGAGAGCAGGATTTTGGCCAATGACGGTCTGTGGGGTCTCGCGCTGCACTGTCCACTCAGTTTGTTACTCAGTGACGAGGACTCGCTGTCTGACGCCACACCTGCGACCACAGGATGCGGAAACTCATCACACATCTCGGACTAGTTTCATTTTTAACAAATAATCTCGTCTTTTTTAGGCAGCGTACCGAGGTAGGACGCGCCCAGGGAGTCCCTCGCAGTCTGGAAGAGGACTGGCTCGTGGACGGAGGGTGTGGTCACATCCATGGTGGTCCAGGCCACGCTGTGGGAGGAGCCGCACGCCACCCGCGTGATCTTCTGGCCCTCCAGGCCCTGCACGAGTGTGGGCTTGCGGTTCACTGTAGTGGTTCCGTTGCCTTGCTGGCCATGATCGTTATCACCCCACGCGTAAACCTGAAAACATGACGGAGCCAGAATCATGTCAGCTAAATGTCCTACAGGCGTGATGTCCATCCGTCTGAAAGCAGGACCCACCTGTCCCGTGTCCGTGACGGCCAGACAGTGGAGGGCGCCGACCGCGACATGAACAATTTTTTTCCCTTTCAGACCCTCGACCATCTGAGGTTTCCTTACATGAACATCTGTGCCATGACCAAGACGGAAGTAATCACCCTTACCCCTGCAGGACACACACACACACACACGGGAAAGTCTGTACATATCCCGAAACTTGAACATGTAAGCAATACATTTACATAGAAAGGCATCAAGTAACATTCTAGTTCCCTGTGTCTCTCATGTAGTACCTAGTACCTCAAGATTTTGCAGAGATAAGCTACAGTATTGGAAGATAATGTGTGTAGAATTTTGGGGCTAAAGGTCATATGAATAAATTTGTAAAAACCCTGCAATTAGAACGTGTAGGCATTTAAAATAAAGAGTTTTCATTCATAACATCTTAATCCCCTATGTCTCTGCTGTAGTACCTAGTACATTCAAATTTGGCAGAGATAAACTATAGTACAGGCAGATAATGTGTGTAGAATTTTGGGGCTAAAGGTCATACGGTCAAATTTGTACAAATCCTGCCATATGAACGTGAAAGAAAATACATTATAAATGAAGAGTTTTCATTCATAACATATTAGTTCCCTGTTTCTCTGTTGTAGTACATAGTTCCTTCAAATTTGGAAAAGATAAACTACAGTACATGCAGATAATGTTTGTAGAATTTTGGGGCTAAAGATCATATGGATAAATTTGCAAAAACCCTGCAATTAGAACGTGTAGTCATTTAAAACTGAGAGCTTTCATTCTTAGCATCTTAGTATCCTTTGTCTCAGTTGTAGTACCTAGTACCTTCAAATTTGGCATATATAAATAAGAGTATAAGCAGATAATGTGTGCAAAATTTGGGGGCAATGGGTTTGATGGTTGGAATAGTTTGACCGGTGAATTAAGAACAAGTAGGCAATATATTTTGAATGGAGAGGTTTCAGACATGACGTCTTAGTCCCCTGTGTCTGCCGAGTTTGATGGTACTAGGTACTACAACAGAAATAAAGTAGAATACAGGTAGATGAATGACTAAGTTTGGTGGGGGGGGGGGTGGAGTGTAAAGCTCATACAGTTGGATTTGTAAATGCAGTCAACAAATTTTAAATAGAGGTTTCAGGTACCATTTTAGTCCCCATTTCTTGGTCCTAGTACCCAATCTCTTTGGACTTGAGACTAATGAACTACAGGACAGTTACGTAGATGAAAGGTCTAGAGTTGTGGGGGAGGACTTAATTTGAATTTGTAGTCCAACAATTAGTATTTATAAGTAATACATTTTAAATGAAGAGTTTTCCACAGCTTAGTTTCCTGTGTCTTTTTTGTAGTACCTAGTTCCTTCAAATCTGTCCTACATAACGTAGACTAGAGGCCAATGAAAGGTCTAGAGGTTGGGGGCTACAGCCCATTTTGGGCTGCAATCAAGCAATATATTTAAAACGGTGAGGTTCCACACATCTTAGAACCCTGTTTCCATTGTAGCATTGTAGCAACTTGGTAGTAACTTGTTGTAGTAACTAGTTGTAGTATCTTTAAACTTGGTAGTATCTTGTTGTAGTAATTAGTTGTAGTATCTTTAAACTTGGCAGACCTACACCATAGTACAGACAGACAAACACAGGTTTATATAGACATACCAGGTCCAGACCACTCCAGACTTAGTAAGTGCCAGAGAGAACTGAGCTCCACATTCGATCTGACACACCCCCTGTCCATTCAGACGTTCTATGTTTTGGGGGATGTTACAGCCTTCGCTGCCTCCACGGCCGAGCTTCCCAAAGTCCCCATCTCCCCATGAAAACACCAGACCTGTCGGGATAGAACCACCATGTTACACAGAACTTCATGCGATCGACCCAACGCCATGTGCCTGAGGTCACTGCAATTAATTACCGTCATCCGTCAGTGCTAAGGTTTGCGCATCGCGACTTCCACAAGCCACCTGAACGACGCGATGGCCCAGCAGCACCTTAACCTGAACGGAACAAAACACAGAAACCAAAAGATGGTCAAAAGTCGGTCGTTACGCAGTCGGTCGTTACGCAGAAAATCAGACGCCAACGCGAGCCGTTTACCAGTTTGGGCCTAAGCTGCGTGGTGTTATCGCCATGACCCAGCCGTCCGTACTCCCCCAGGCCCCAGCTGTACAGCTCGCCACTGGAGGTGATGGCCGAACTGTGGGAGCTGCCACAGGCGATGTCCCGGATCCGTTTGGTCTTCAGCGCCTCGATCAGCCGGGGTTTATCGCAGTTCCTGTGGGATTCCGTATGGTTTATCATCACCATCATTTTACAAAACGTCAAACGCGAAGAGAACGAAGGAACCTACATTCTACTGAAGTGTCCCAGTTTGCCATCATCGCCTTCACCCCAGGAGAACACCTTTCCATCCACGGTCAATGCCATGGCATGGCGCCCCCCTGTGCGCATAGAGAAAATGTTAAGCACACAGAAAAAGACACGATGTTGGGAAATATTACGGTAACTTGGGATGAGACGATTAATCATTTTTTTGCAATTAATCACCATTAAAAACATTACAAGTAATTATGAGAGAAGTAAGAGGAGTCTCCATGTTCTCCCCGTGTCCGCGTAGGTTTCCTCTGGGTTCTCCGGTTTCCTCCCACAGTCCAAAAACTTGGATCAAGTCAATTGAGTTCTACAAATTGCCCCATATAGAGTGTGCCTGTTTAAGTGAGTGTGTGCCCAGCGATGGATTGGCACCCTGTCCAGGGTGTATCTGCCCAGTGCCTGAAACATTCTCCCCTGGATGGGCATGGGGAACCCCCCCGCGACCCTAGTAGAAGATAAAGCGGAAGATAATGGATGAATGAATGATATTTAGTTCAATTTTACTGAGCTTATTGTTAATGTATATTTTATATGTATATATAAACACGACTAATGGAGCATCTATAAAAACTGCAGTTTCCCCCCCAGACACTAATAAAGTTGTGGATGTGGTAGCTCAGTGGTCAGGGCGTTGGGTTATCAATCTGAAGGTTGTGGGTTCAAATCCCAGGTCCACTGAAGTTACCAGTGTGGGTCCTTGAGCAAGACCCTTAACCCTCATTGCTCCAGGGATGTTGTGATGAACCCTGCGCTCACCTTGTAAGTCGCTTTGGATAAAAGCGTTCAATAAATGACCAAATGTAATGTAATGTATTCAGACTCTGAAAGTATTCAGAAGCTCTGACCTGAATGAACGGCCACTTTCTTCACCACATAGTTACTCAGGGCAGTGATCTGTCGGGGGATGGGGATGGTTCCGCTGGACAGGCCCAAACCCAGTCTGCCGTTGGTGGCCTCCCCGCAGGCATAGACCTTCCCTTCAGCAGACACTGAGAGAATAAAATAGATGAGATGAATATTATGCGTGATTCTCCTCTGAGGAAGCGACTCTTCAGGAACCACGACGCAGCAGCTCACCGGCGAAGAGGCTCTTGGACCCTCCGGAAACCTGCACCACGTTCAGAGCAGAAAGCGTCTCGGAAAACGACGGGACTTTGATCTGTGGGAACAAACCGTGAAGATTCGTTCATCATGGAGTTAATAATCCATCCATTATCTTCTGCTTATCCTAAACTAGAGTCGCCATAGGTTCCCCATGTCCATCCAGGGGAGAACGTTTCAGGCGCTGGGCAGATACACCCAGGACAGGACGCCAATTTATCCCTAGACATACGCTCACTCACACAGACACACACACACTCTATATGGGGCAATTTGGAGAACTCAATTGACCTTAATCCATGTTTTTGGACTGTGGGAGGAAACCGGAGAACCCGGAGGAAACCCACGCGGACACGGGGTGTTGGAAGCCTGTATTTATATATCTGTGTAAATATATCCCTCCATCCATCATCTTCCGTTTTATCCTCTAATAGGATTGCAGGGGGGGAGGGGGGGGGTTTGCCATGTCCATCCAGGGGAGAATGTTTTGGGCGCTGGGCAGATACACCCAGGACAGGATGCCTATCTATCACTGGGCACACACACACTCACAGTGACACACTCTATATGGGGCAATTTGGAGAACTCAATTGACCTTGATCCATGTTTTTGGACTGTGGGAGAAAACCCATTTGGACACGGGGAGAACTTGGAAACTCCACCCAGATTGGGATTCGAACCTGAATCCCCAGTGCTGAGAGGAGAACATGCTAAACACTAAGCCACCGTGCCAACCGGAGCTATAAATAAAAAATAAATAAATCCACAGGACACAAAGAGAACGTCCTCACCTTAGAACCTTTAAGACCCCCAAGCTGGTCCTTATCATTAAGACCCCACACAAAGACTTTGGTTCTGATAGCGGCTGCAGACTC